>JAJOZX010000332.1:1532500-1557500 GCA_023014485.1 Bathynomus jamesi | reverse complement strand
TATTTTCTAAACTGCTATAATTTGAAACCAATTGCCTATCACGAGATTATTACATCAATTTTTCACTAGAATTAAACATTAACGCCTAGGGAGGACTTATATTTAAAGGTAAACTTATGCAACGCACCTCGGGCCCCGAGTTGGACTAGAGTAATGTAGTAATTAGTAACTATATAGTGACATACGTAGTTATAAATAGTGTCTACTCTCTTGTGACTAAATTTATTTCAGTACGTTATATTTATACATTGAATGTGCTCCAGTATGTACGACTATTACTGTATAAATAATTATTGATAAAATATGTTTTTATTGATTTTTAAAATAAAGTATCTGTATCGGCAAAATATCGGCCTGTTTTGAGTATCGGAGTATTGGTATCGGCCAAAATTCTGGAATCGGTACATCCTTAATATATATATATATATATATATATATATATATATATATATATATATAACCTTACAACCTTACAAAGGTTCCGCGCGATGATTTCTCATTTCGAGAAGGTCAAGCCTGTCGCCCCTCCTCTCGAGTTGGCCTGGTGAAGTAGTGAGTTGGATTCTTGCGCTCTCCACCTCACATAGCCAGGTACGCCCGGCTCATCGGGGATTGTTCTGAGCCAGGCGTCTAGTCTTCTTTTGAAGATTTCCACTGCAACTCCCTTCGTGTTTCTTAGGTCTTTGGGCAACTGATTAAACAGTTTTGGTCCTCTCACTACAAAACTATTTTCTTTCAGGGTTAAGGATGTTCCCTGTCTCGCCTTCAATTTGGGAATACGACACAGTCTACCGCTTCTACTTTCCATCGTTGTTTGGGGAGTTATGGGATTCAGAGTAAGATTAGGGACTAGTTTCTCCATTATTTTCCAAGTGTAAATAATGGTGTATCTCTCTCTTCTCCTTTCCAGTGAATATAGGTCTAGTTCTCGTAACCTTTCCCAGTAATTTAGTTCTTTGCACCCATTGATCTTGGCTGTGAAGCTTCTTTGGATCCCCTCCTGCTGTCTAATGTCTTCTTTTTTATATGGGGAAGTTGGGACCGAGCAGTATTCTAATTTGGGTATGACCAGGGTTTTCAGTAGAGGAATCATTACATTCCTATCCCTTCGTTTAAAGGTTCTCAATATCTGACCCGTTATTCTCTTTGCTCTGTTTACTGCTATCTTATTTTGTGTTTCAAATTTCGCATCATCTGTCATTACAACCCCTAAATCTTTTGCTCTGGAATTTCTCTGAATTTCCTGTCCATTTGGGGTATAATATTCCATGCACTTTAGGTCTTCTCTTTTTCCGTACCGTAATAGCTGAAATTTCTCGGTGTTAAACTCATATTGTTGTCTTCAGTCCACTTGTAGATTTTGTTTATGTCGGTTTGTAGAGATCCTATGTCTTCTGGGTTTCTTATTTTTCTACTGATCTTTGTGTCATCCGCAAAGGATGTTACTGTGCTGTCTCTGGTAACGTCCTCATCTATGTCAGTTAGCATGATTATGAAGAGTAGTGGAGCTAATACTGTTCCTTGTGGTACTGAGCTGAGGACCTCTGATTCTGATGAAGATACTCATTGTACTGTAACGACTTGCCTCCGCTCACTAAGGAAATTATATATCCATTTCCCTACTTTTCCTGTTATTCCCATATATTTCAGTTTATGTATTATGATTCCGTGGTCACACTTGTCGAACGCTTTAGCAAAGTCTGTGTATAGTACATCATAGTTTTCATTACTTTCAAGTGAATCAATAATGTTGTTGTAGTGTTCCATTAGTTGTGATAGGCATGATCTGCCTGATCGAAACCCGTGTTGTTATCAATTAATTTTTTCTGAGTTTCCAAAAAGTCATAGATTTTCTGTCTAACTATTCTTTCAAATATTTAAGTGAGATGAGATGTAAGCGACACTGGCATATAGTTTTTGGCCTCGGATCGATCTCCTCCTTTATATATTGGGACTATGTTCGCGCTCTTCAGGATGCCCGGTATTTCTCCCGTGTCTAATGATCGTCTCCATATCCAGTATAGGGGCTCAGCGATTGCATTCTTGCAGTTTTTGATCAGTGTGGCATTCTAGTTATCCGGTCCTGCCGCTGAGTGTGTTTTTAGTTTCCCTATGGCTTGTGTAATATCATCTGTCGTAAAGTCGAAATCCGTTATACTTTCCCCTTGTGGTTCTTCTTCAAAGAACGCGTTTCTATCGCAAATCAATTTGTCAGTTTTTGGGATACTGAAAGATGATTCATACTGAGCTTTTAATATTTCAGATACTTCTGTTAGATCATCAGATAAATCACTGTTCTCATTTTTTAAAGGTCCGATAGTCGCTTGGTTTTTCGACTTTCTTTTTGCGAAATTATAGAAGTACTTTGAGTTAACCTTTATCGCTTCTATAGCGTCATCTTCTTTTTCTGTATGCTTCTCGATTTGTTCCTGTATGACGACATCGATACTTTGTAGTTTATCATTTAATATTTTTCTGATGTTGTTATCTTTACAATTACTTAATTTTGCAGTCACTCTTTTTCTCTTTCGGAACAATGCCCTCTTTTGTCTTTCGAACCTGCTTCTCTTTCCTCTTTGTTGTATCTTTGGGACATGTTTTTCCACAATTTCTAACGTCTTCTCCTCTAACGTCATTAGCATCTCTTCCGTTGTCTTGGCCTCGAAAATGGTTTTCCAATCTATTACTTCCATGCTGGATGTCACATCTTCCTAGTTTATAGCTTTGGAGTGAAAATTAAAAATTTCGAATTTGCTTCGTTCTGTTGTGCGTGTCCTTTCCTTTCCTGTTGCCTTTATATTAGTTGTTATTTCAATGATATTGTGGTCTGATATCATAGTTGGGGAGATTTCTACATTATCAATTAGATTACCGGTACTGTTGTTTGTGAATACCAAATCTAGGCAGTTGTTTTTTCTTGTGTTTTCTGTTATTTCTTGCGTTAACATAAATTCATCAGCTAAAGCTAGTAGCATTTTTACCTGCTCCTGGTCTTCTCGTGTGCCCCCTTGTCCTGGTGGATACATATATTTTTTCCTATCCTTTTATATTTCATGAATGGGAAATTAAAATCACCACAGAGAAAAATATTTGGGGTTGGAGAGTGTAGATCTTTTACTAAGTTTCTTACCTCTGTAATGGAATCTGAAAATTTTGAGGTTGGCGTGTTTGGGGGTCTGTACATTACAATTAGTACCATATTTAATTTTTCAATTTTTGCTGCTACACATTCTACGTAGTTGTTTGAGGTACTTATAACCATTTCTGCTATGTGCCTTTCGCGTGTGTAAATAGCACATCCTCCTTTGCGTCTCACTGTTCTGTCGGCTCGGAGGATGTTATAGTTGTCAATTTGTATTTCTTTTTTGTCAATACAGGACTCACAATTTTCACAGTTCGCCTGGCAGTCCTTTAGATGAGTTTCCGTGAGGCATGCAAAGTCTGCTCCGGCTTCTTGCATGAGTCCTTTCAGGTATGCAACTTTGTTCGTGGACTGGTTTGATTTAAGGCCCTGTATGTTGGCTAGGATTATTTTTATTTGTTCCCTTTCTTTTTCGCATACAGGTGGTTCCGCTTTGTTTTCCGATGGGGGTGCCGGTTTCGTTGCCTTGTGGTCCTCCGAGAATTTACCTCTTTTTATCTTTGTCGGTACCTGTTGTCCCGATAACGCATGAAGTGTCTTTGTTCGTACCTTCTGTCCGGCTCTCGGATTTCTATATTTATATTTGTCAGCTGGTTTTGTAATTGCTGGAGAGTATTTAACAGCTGAAATGTGTTGGCTGCGTCTAAAAAATTTCCACTCTTCTTTGATGTTCGTTTTTTCTGTTCCCTCGGTGCGTTCCTTTGAGGGTGGTGGTATCGGCATTTTTTTTCGTATTTGCAACTCCCATATCTTTCATAAGTGTTGCAGACCGTAAGATGGTGGAACATGCATTTCTTATCAAACTTGCAATATCCACTTGTGTAATGCATTTTGCATAATGTGGGATGTGCATATATGCATTGCCCATCCCGATATCTGCAGTTTCCTTTCGCGTAGTATTTGCATACGATATTTTCTACGCTTCTGCTTTCTTTCTTATTATTTACCAAGTAAATATATATATATATATTAGGGTGTTTCATACCTATAGGGTAAAATAAAAATGAGCTTGGAGTTTTAATCCACACGTTTCTCCGTATTCTAAAGAACAAGAAAACACGTTTGTGCAAGTTTGAACCAGATCGCGCTGCATTTAGAGGTCCCCAACTTTGACGACTTTTTGTCAGTTCATTTCTCGCCTGCCTGCAGTGAAGACGGTTGTCTTCGTCACTTGAGCGGTTCGTGTTGTATAGCCTATTGGACAACTATGGAGGTAATTATATATGCTACTAATTATCTCATTTTACTGTGGTATTGAAATTTATTATTATTTAATTTCTGTCATTTTACTGTGGTAGTGATATTTATTATTAATATTACATGAAATTAATTAGTCTGTTGCATATTGGACAACTAAGCTGGTAATTATTTATGATACTAATTAATGTAATTTTACTGCGGTATTGAAATTTATTTAATTAATGAATTGTCAGAGAGAACGTAGTGTACACGTATCAGTTTTATAAATAAAGAAAAGCAGTAACTGGGACTCGAACCAGTGTCATAGCCGTTTGGCGGCATCGCTCAAGTCGGCGTACACAGCACGCTATCCACTCCCTAGATGGTGTAGTGGATAGCGTGCTGTGTACGCCGACTTGAGCGATGCCGCCAAACGGCTATGACACTGGTTCGAGTCCCAGTTACTGCTTTTCTTTATTTAATTAATGAAATTAATTACGATGTGAAATTATTTCTGTGGAATTATTTAGTTTGTTTTCTTTTCCAGGTGTCTACCAGAGCGAAAACAGAAGTGTTTCTTATTGGCCAGACGGATGCGAACATCACATCAAGTGGCCTTCCAACTCAGTTGCAAGTACTCAAAAAGTACTTTTACCACCAAAAGGAGCAAAAATTTGGACGTACTAAATGCCTGAACTTGTGCCTGGATGCCTGTCTCATATTTTGGGAGAGAGCGAGAATCCCCATGATGCGTCGAGATTCGGCCTTGAGGAAGATGGAATCCCTTCTCAAGGAATACGACCGGCTTGTGAAGCACAAGTCACATAAAGCAGAGTCCTTCCGAGTGAAGGAGGCGATGTTCAAGGAGGCAATAGCGAAGGAGATCATGGACATTGCTCATTCACAGGCTAAGGAAATGATGAAGAATCAGGAGGACATCCACTTTCTCGACATGCAGCGTGAAGATCCAAATTCCTGCAGCATGGGCCCTGTTGACATGAAGCTTCACTATAAGGAGATTAGGAAAAGGAAGAGGCTGGACAAGATTAAGGAACAACAGGAGAAGGCCAGGAAGGAACAAGGAGCTGCAGAAGATACGGGGGCTTTAGTGATTTCAACTTCGTCAGAGACTGACTCAGATGTCGTTCACCCAACCGTGGAAGTTTTTCCATCCTCCTCCAAGGGAAATACCAAGAAGCGACGCAGGAATCTGATCTCACAGGATGTGACGACTACCTACGATCGGCTGAATATTTCGTACCGCGATTCAGCTATGTCGTACGCTGCAGCGGCTAAATCACTAGGTTTTGACTTGGATGAACTGTCCATTTCTGCCAGTACCATGTACCGCACACGCAAGGCTCTCAGGAAGGTGGCTGCTGAAAGTTATCAATCCGACGAAGTTTGTCCTGGTCAGCCTCTTGTCTTGCATTGGGACGGTAAGCTCCTACCTGACAATGAGCAATGGAAGGAGAGCGTTGACCGGATCGCCGTCCTCGTCTCTGGCGACGGCAAGGAGAAGTTGCTCGGCGTTCCTAAGGTGACGTCCGGAACCGGCGAGAAGATAGCGCGAGTTTGCTTGGATTTGGTCAAGGAACACAGGATGGAAGAGCGCGTGCGGGGACTGTCTTTCGACACGACAGCGTCGAACACCGGGATTCATATCGGGGCCTGCGTCCTGATTGAGAAAGGTCTTGGCAGAGAACTCATGTACTTCCCCTGTCGGCATCACATCTATGAAGTCATCCTCAGCTCCGTCTTCAAGCGTGCATACGGCCCTTCAAGTGGCCCCGATATACCCGTTTTCAAGAGGTTTCAGGCACAATGGAAGTTCATCGACCGGTTGGACGTGCGGCCGTACGATTTTGCTCAAGTCAATGACTCTATGAGGGAACTGAGGGAGAAGTCAGTCCTGCTGGTGAGAGGGATGGTGAGCACGTCGCATCAGCGCGATGACTACAAGGAACTGCTACAGTTGGTTCTCATCTTCCTGGGAGAAGCAAAAGTGGTGGATTCCCCTCTCAGAGCCCCTGGCGCTTACCATCACGCTCGATGGATGGCGATAGCCATCTACTCCTTGAAAGTAATTCTACTGAAGAAGCAGTTCAAGATGTCGAGTCACGAGTTGGAAGCTCTGACAGCCGTAGGTCTCTTCGTGTCCCTCGTCTACATCCGAGGTTGGACTCGTGCTGCAACCTCAAGCAAGGCTGCCGCAGTTGATCTGGAATTTTTGCGTGACGCGGAAGCCTTTGCCATGTCGGGATATTCGTGTGTTAACGCTGCGCAAGAAGCCATGTCTCGACACCTATGGTACATCTCTGAGACTCTTATTGCCATGGCGTTCTTCGACGCAGATGTGGTAGATGAAGAAAAGGCTCAGATGGTCGTCAGTTTGGGTAAGCCCGCATCGAAAAAGGAACTCAAGCGACCCCAAGGGAAGAACGTCAGGAATCTTGCCTCGAAACACCTGGCGGAGTTCGTGACAGGAAAGACGATGGCTTTCTTCATGCATTCGACTTGGACACAGAATTCTTGAAAAAGCCAGTTGCCGAGTGGACTGAAGTAGAGGGCTTCAAGCAAGCAGCGGCAACTGTTAACAAAATCTCTGTCGTCAACGATCGGGCCGAAAGAGCCATCGCGCTCACCAAAGAGTTCAACTGTTCTCTGACGAAGAACGAAGAGCAGAAGCAGTATTTGCTCAAAACTGTGATGCAGCATAGGGCGAAATACCCGAATAAAACCAAGAAGGATTTCATGGACAAATGATTCGCAAGAAGTGGTTATGTTTTTTGTATCTTTGTGAAAATGTGTAGTGAAATAGTACTCGTTTGTTGAATAAAAATTCATTGACAGATTTTTGTTTAATTTTTTCCGTTTATGATCTGCCAGAGCATCAAACTGGGGACCCGTAAACTTTAAACTACTGAATTAATACTTCGGTTTATCAGTCTCCTCAGCAAATGGAACAAGGGGATCCATGTGGATTAAAATTTTTCCAAACTTTTAATTTATGAAACACCCTAATATATATATATATATATATATATATATATATATATATATATAAATGTGTGTGTGTGTGTGTGTCTTTTGAATGTTTCCTCCGTTTTAGAAATTGACATCAAAGACTTCAAGTTTTTGCAAATAATTTTCAGCAATTGAAGCAATCCAAAAATAAGCACCCGAAAGTCCCCAATCCAAGAAACAGCACCCCACTTCGACTGTTCGCCCTTGACGATTGGTTAGGTTAAGTCGTGATATTTTCGTAAAACTAACGAAAATATCATGACTTAACCTAACCAATAGTTAAGGGTGTACATTTGACCTAACCGGGCATTCAACTGATCTAATCTGGCATTCAATTGACCTAACCTGGCATTTAATTGACCCGGGACAACTCACAAGTAGATAGATTAAGCACTGCCTTATCATATGCTCACACTCCAACAATAATATTTAAACTAAACTAGGTCTAAGCAGGTGTCAGAAAATCTAGAAAAGGAAGCCATTGTTGTCAGACTCGCATTTTATAAAATTAAGAATTAAGGATTTTAACATAGAAAATAAAAATAAAAATATTTTAATGTTTATGAAGGATATTGCAATAAAAAGGATCAATGAAAGAAAGCCACCCCCAGCCTTCTTTAGTTAGCTTTATAAGGCTAACTAACGAAAATATCACGACTTAACCTAACCAATCGTTAGGTCAACTGTACGCCCTTGACGATTGGTTAGGTTAGGTCGTTATATTTTCTTTAGTTAGCCTTATAAAGCTAACTAAAGGAGGCTGGAGGTGGCTTTCTTTCAATGATCCCCAAAAAATTAGAACAACATAATTAAAATTAAAATATTGAAATAAGATTGTACTTACTTTGGATCAAGTAAAGATAAGCACCCCCAGCCTTCTTTAATTAGCCTTATAAGGCTAACTAACGAAAATATCACGACCTAACCTAACCAATCGTCAAGGGCGTACAGTTGACTTAACGATTGGTTAGGTTAGGTCGTGATATTTTCGTTAGTTAGCCTTATAAGGCTAATTAAAGAAGGCTGGGGGTGCTTATCTTTACTTGATCCCTTACTTTATAGTTTATACTTATAAATTTTAGAGCAATCCAAGAATAAACACTCGTTCGACCCCAATCCAAAAAAAAGTACCCTAAATTGATTTTGGGTGCTTATTCTTGGATTGCTCACAGCAATTTTACCCCAGATCCTTCTTGCAACATTCTATAAAACAAATTTAAATTCATTTATTGTAACGGGGAACACACATTGGATATATATATATATATATATATATATATATATATATATACACACACACACACACACACACAGTATATATGGCATAGAACTGCCAATTTAGAAGTAAATTTTATACTTTATTGGCAGAATGGAGTACCTGACAAACCTTTTTAGGTTGTGCTAAACATTGAGATTACTTATAGTTGGGTAAAAGTGGGGAATATGGTGTAAATTAAATAAATATAGTCTAAAGTCTAAAATACGCTGCTCGTATACATACAATAGATACTGTATGAAATGACATGAAAACCTGGACGCATAAATGGCCATAACGTATATTTACTGTATATAAAGTGTACGATAACGGTAATGATAATCAGAATGATAATGGTAATGATAAATTTTATTGGCAGGAGACAAATCCCATAAAAATGTATAATAGTCATCACTGTAATAAGGATACAACTAATTGACCAATAAATTATAAAAAATGACTGTGGATGAAAAAGAAGTAGCCAATAATACGCTTAATGAGTAATGAAACTTGTAATAAAAATAATAATAATAATAGTTACCCATAAAAATAAAAAAAATAAAGCACATCTAATGAAAAAACCAATGTAGGTGTTAAATAGAGTTATGGATAAACACTTTCATACCAAGAAGTCCATAGTCTAAAACGCATAAAGCAGGACTGAGGAATAGTTTGGAGAATTGGATTGTATGAGTTTTGAATTCTTCGCATTCGACTGTATTGAGCACGGCTTGTTATCTCAGGGAAGCTCGAAACGTTCTGGTTAGCGAATATTTGAGAAGCTGAACATCTTGGAAGTAACTATGCATCAGTCTAAAATATCTGTTATAAAGCAAATTTATGGTTCTGCAAGAACCTTTTTTATAATTAACCCATAGTTTCTGCCCACAAATATTAGTGCAGAAAGTACAAAAAAAGAATGTTTTTAGCATCACTTGTGCAGAATCTGGAATTTCTTATAATCATCTTTGGTTTAGCATAGTAACTTCGACATTGTTTCCTTATGCCTGAGTCGTTACTCAAGGAGCTGGTGATAATTTGCCCCAGATACTTAAATTCTTATACTTACTCTATTGATTCACCTCTCATTTTGAAAATAATATTAGCTGTCTGGTTTAAACTTTTGGGATGAAATTACACAACCTTAGTTTTAGTAACATTAAAGTTAATGTCATGGTTCAGTGAATATACGTAGTTCGCAGATTTTTATAAGATAATCCAGACCTTTAACCACTTATTAATACCATATCATCGTCATAGACGATTTTATCCTCATGTTATCTATACAACATCCCACTCTTGCCTCACTAAGGGAAGTAATTAATCTGTCAATCCACCATTAAACAGCAAAGGAGAGAGCAAGGAGCCTTATCTAACTCCGCATGAGGAACCAAAACATTCGGACAATGCATTTCCTCATCTAACCATAAAAGTTTTGGGAGTGTACCAAAATTTCAATAAATTTAAAACATATGGCGAAACATTCCTGTCTTCTAATTTTTTTTTATATAGAATATTGTGACCCACTTGATCATATGCTTTGCTTCTATCCAAAAAACAACTATAAATACTTAAGTTACTGTCAGTATATTTAAATACAATCCCTTTCAAAACATACTGTAAATACACTTCCGTAACTAATATGAAGTGTTTCTTTTCCATATTTCTAGGGTCGACCTGAAACACCCTGTGTGTACACACACACATATATATATATATATAAACGATTTTTAATGTAAACAATATGGCGGCCCCTAAAATTTATATATATATATATATCAACGTAAAGAACGATTCCCGGGTGGTTACCTCATTTTTTCATTTGTTTCGTTCTCTCTCGCTCATCTTGCGCGGAATATTCTCCTATACAAGCGTCGTTCTTTACGTTAATTATACTGCGTGTTTGCAGTTTATATATATAAAATTTTTAATGTAAACAAAATGGCGGCCTCCTAAAATTCATACTATTACGTCATAGTGCCAGTGCCATCTCTCATCCTTACCACCTTACACCCTGTCGACTTGGACGCACAAGGCGAATCACTAACAACGAAAATCTGAAGATGTTCACAGTCTGTGAACGAAATGTCAGAAAATCTAATACAGGAGAACAAAAGAGAAGAGGAACAAGAAACTTCAATAGGTACAACCTAATAATAATAATAATAATAATAATAATAAATATTTCCTTAAATTACTCAGAAAACTTGGGACTTTTTCTTGTACAATAATCTAAGGATTTAGTTTTATAATTTAAAATCCATTCCACCATACAGTATATATTTATTAGCCGTTATTATCCTGGTTTTGGTGCATACAAGTCAACTATTTTGTTACGCAAAATCATACGAAATAACAATAAGATTTCTTTAATAATTAAAACATGTATTATAATTTAACAATAACCCATAAAAATGTAACCCATTCAACCAGAAAAGAAGAAAAAAAAACATTACCATTGAGACTAAAACACAAAGAAAAGTATATAACTCGCGCCAAGTCTCGAAAAAGAACCAAAACTATAAAATGGATTTCAGTTTACGGGTGAGAAATGTAAAATTGGAATTAAACTCAAATTTCTTCCAGATAATCTCATCACATTCGGATGAAAGAAATGAAAGAAAAAGGTACAGTGACGAAATTGCTTCTTTGTTCATTCATCTTCGTTTAGACTTCCACTCAACGTTGAAACCGGTTCGTGAAAGCATAAAATAAATAATTAAGCGGCAGACGATTACATCGATTACAAAGGAGCCTCGACGCACTTTAAAATAAAGTTACAGATTTAAGCACAAACATAATCAAACGGCCGATAAAAAATCCATATATTCTCTCCCTCTCTCTCTCTCCATATATATATATATATATATATATATATATATACACACACCTCGTTAACCTCGTTTAGGTTCAGTGTGTTGGTCTCTACACGAAGGTCAAGCTGGTGGCCTCGCCTCTAGGCCTGGCTTGGTGGAGGAGCGAGTTGCTCTCTTACGCTCTCCACCGCACATCGGCAGGTACACCCGGCTCATCTGGTAGCGTTCTGATACCTTACACCCACGGTAAGCTCACTATAATAAAGTAATTAAGTAAAAAATGAAATGTTTAATCAGGGTCACTGATGGTCTTTCTACAATAAACAAATAAATAACATATCTTACCAAAGAGATAAAAAGGACTTTGTAGTTTTAGTTTAATTAGAGAAATGAATGAATTATGTGATTACAGTGATTAAGAATTATTTATACGAAATTGTGCAATATTATAATGAATGATTGTTGACAAAGGGGACTGATTTTACACAGGTCAGGAATTAAATGATCAGTGGCGATAAAGGCAATATTTGGGGTAACAAAATATGCGGTATTAATACACAACAATAAATGAGCCTACTTTCGGTCGTAAACACGTAAGTTCGATTTAACGATATGAAAAAACTTCATAGAGCCTATACGGTTAGGCTGAGAATTTGTTGAGTTTATAGGCTATTTAACAAAGCTGCTTAGCACGATGAAGTAAAAAACACTGTAGGCCAAGTGAACTGGTGGCTTATGCGAGGTTTACAGACCTAGGACTTGATGATGAAGATAGGCTATATAAATGGGAGACACTCTGAGCCGGTTGAACAACGAAGACTCCGTTTACACATAAAAATAAATATGTAACTTTAATAGATTACGTTCTATATGTTGTAGAAAGAAATTAATATTATGTGTATATATAGTTTAAATGTATAAGATAGACTTTCTCATAATTAAGCGTAGACCTACAGGCTGCAGCATTGGTTTTATTTTTGTTTTCAGCTTTTATGCTGATATCTCAAACAAAACGTATGATAAACATATAGCCAATAATATATCGAGTGATTATTTAAACATCTAACATTTTAAAAGGTTTGTATTATTTTTATTAACTGAAGCACGAAATTTTTACTGTACTTTCTCTACACATGGGGAATTAATTCCGTAATGCAAAACATGCTCTTTGTGATGTCTTCTCAACTCATTAACTCTTTGCACACGAGCAACAAAATTTTGCAATACTCTGGACAGAGTATCTATTGAAATCTGAAAAATTTCTTGTTCAATTGATGCTTTTAATTCTTCTAGTGTATGTGGATTCTGTTTAAACTTTTTGTCTTTTAAGTAACCCAACAGATCGTAATAGCGTACAAATTTTGAAAAAAAATATTTCATGTTTTTATTTCAGTTAATAAAAAACTACAAACCTTTTAAAGTGTCAGATGTTTAAAATATCACCCGATATACAGGGTGTACATAAAGTCAGGATCTATTTTTGTGAAGCACTTGGAAATTATATGGAATTCAATCATAAAATGATAAAGTGGTAACATTTATTAAATAATTAAGAGTAGGATTCGACGTGACGCCCATCAGTATCCCTGCACAGCTCAAATCGTTCCGCAGCATTTCTAAACACATTCTGGAGCATTTGCGGGGTTATGTTATCTGCAGCAGTTCGTATACGTGTACGTAAGTTTTCAAGACTCGTAATCTTCGTCTGATAGACGTGCGACTCGATAAAGCCCCATGCAAAGAAATCTAAAGGGGTTAAATCTGGTGATCTCGCTGGCCAAGGTCTGTTGCTTCCGCGTCCGATCCAGCGATTTGGAAAACGTCAATTTAGATAATCCTGAACAATTTTGGCATAGTGACAAGGAGCACCATCATGTTGATAGACGACGGGGATAGGATGGACGTTTTCCAAATCGCTGGATCGGACGCGGAAGCAACAGACCTTGGCCAGCGAGATCACCAGATTTAACCCCTTTAGATTTCTTTGCATGGGGCTTTATCGAGTCGCACGTCTATCAGACGAAGATTACGAGTCTTGAAAACTTACGTACACGTATACGAACTGCTGCAGATAACATAACCCCGCAAATGCTCCAGAATGTGTTTAGAAATGCTGCGGAACGATTTGAGCTGTGCAGGGATACTGATGGGCGTCACGTCGAATCCTACTCTTAATTATTTAATAAATGTTACCACTTTATCATTTTATGATTGAATTCCATATAATTTCCAAGTGCTTCACAAAAATAGATCCTGACTTTATGTACACCCTGTATTATTGGCTATATGTTTATCTCTATAATTCTCTTTCAAAGGAGAATATATATGGAATGCAATTTCCATAAATATTAGACATGCTTCATCACTAAATGTATTTTGCAAATCACTATAGAAGTACTTCATTAACTCCTACTGATGTACAGGGTGTCCCATAAGTCCGGCATCATAGGAAAAATAATAAAAAAAGGCAAAACAAAAGCTTTTATTTACAGAACGTGCTCAATATGTCCACCATTGTTTTCAATACACAAATTCAGACGTGATACCCAGTCAGCAAGCACACGGTGAATGATGTCAGGAGTAATGGTGTTACATGCCCCAATAATGCGCTGCCGCAAATGTTCAACACTCCTAATTTTCTCTGCGCATACCAGCGCTTTCAAGTGGCCCCAGAGATAAAAATCTAGTGGCGTGAGATCCAGGCTTCTAGCTGGCCATTCCACAGGCCATCGACGTCCTATCCAATGACCAGTGAGTTGTTGGTACAGGTATTCCCTTACTTGGGTGCTGTAATGTGCAGGAGCGCCGTCTTGCTGGAACCATGTTGGGAAATTTCCTTCTTCGTTCAAGACACTGGGAAATGCTTCTTCCTTGAGCATACGTAGGTAGGTGTCTCCAGTGACATGTTCATCGAAAAAGAGGGGGCTATGATGCGATCCTTTCAAATGCCACACCATACCATCACCCGATGCACCTTGTTCCTTTGAAGAGGTATACCATTGAGGGTTGTTTTGAGACCAGTAGCGGGTGTTCTGCCGATTTACCTCACCATTTCCATAAAAAACAGCCTTGTCACTGAACAGAATGGTGGACGGGAAATTGGCATCCCGAGCATATGAATTATGGTTTGTAGAAATAGAAAAATATGAATTTCTCCTATGATGCCGGACTTATGGGACACCCTGTATATATATGTAACCAAAAAAAAACTATAGAAAAGAACGCAATCATGAAAATCTTAAGCTTCACATTTGAGCTCATTGTATCAATATTTGTGAAGCTTTAGATTTTCATGGCTGCGTTCTTTTCTATAGTTTTATTGACCAAATAATTGAACCGACAGTAATTGGGGCGCCGCAGGCACCCCAATTACTGAGGCCCACGGTGAGAGGGATAGGAATGATGTTCAAAATAAAATACGCCGTAGGCCCACAATTCGATTCGGTTTGGGCCGAATGCCCAAGTATCGCAGATCTAGAGAAATCGGGGCGTAGCGCCGATCTTTTGCTGAAAGTCCTGACAGAAAGAAATGAAAAGGGAGTATTTGTTGACAATTATGTGTACAAGGAGATTCTTCAGTAATGAAATAAAGATAAGTTTATGATGAAGTGTTCTTTTTTATATTTTATACAGGAAATAATACCTTGAGGTAAGAAAATTTATTTCCCAGATGAAGTAATTGGCAGAGGGTTCCAAGCCTTCCGCAGGAAATAGCAAAAACCGCCCGTAGGGCGGTATTTTTGCTAGTCTCTATAATCCTCTTTCAAAGGAGAAGATATATGGAATGCAATTTCCATAAATATTAAACATGCTTCATCACTAAATGTATTTTGCAAATCACTATAGAAGTACTTCATTAACTCCTACTGATGTATAATATAAGTTCACTACTGCCATTATCAGAGTAATTGCGTTCTCATTTTATAATTAACTCTCTAAAATATTCTAATTTTATTAAGCACTTTTAATTTCTCAATTTATCCTAATTTTTTTTATTAAGCATCATTTATTCTGTGCTAAACATACATTTGTTCATTTTATTTAAAGTTTTTTAACTAATCAAACGCTATTTTTGTAAATTTTTACCTTTTGTTTATTATTATTATTATTATTATTATTATTATTATTTGTTATTATTTTTATTATTATTTGTTATTACTATTATTATTACTTGCCATTTTCACTTCTCTTATGTAATAAACCAATCCCATTAATTTTGCCTAAAAAGCTTTCATGATTCCAACGGGATATTCAGATTAGAAGTGTGCCTATATTAATACCATAACAGATATCTAAGTTGTACAGAAAAATATTGAAATATGTTGTACAACTTTATGTAACTTGTATTTTTTTTCTGAATAAAGTTTTTTTGTTTGTTTGAAAGTTTTAATTCCATTTGCAACCACGTGCTTATGCGAATTTTGCCTCTCATTAATGGCTGCACTTGAAACAAAGCAATGAAATTCTCTATGTATTACTTTGTGTTTAGTCTATTCAGCCGAATATAAGAAGATTAGCGAATGCAAAGCAGGCGCAGATATCTCATTGAAAGATAACGACTAACAGTTAAGATGATTACGACTAACAGAAAATAATTTAGTTTGTCTGGTTTTACACATTTTTTTTGTAATTTTCGCTGGAGAAATAAACCTCAACTCTCCGTGTATTATTTTATTGTTAGCAAAGTATTAATTTGTTTTAAAAGTATTGGATAATTAACCCTTTGTCGCGCAGTGTGACTTTACTGATTTTGTTCTGGCTAAAGCCAGACGACTTTATTCAGTCTCGAAAAGACCTCTATGCAGTAAAGGATTAAGCAAACTTCCCTTAACCCTTTACTGCACAGAGGTCTTTCCAAGACTGAATAAAATCGTCTGACGTTAGCCAGAACAAAATCAGTAAAGTCACACTGCGCGACAAAGGGTTAAAGTACAAGGTGTTCGAGAAACAATGCCTCAGAAATAATTTTAGTTATACTTTTTTTATTAATTAATTACTACATACACAATGCGCAGTATCTGGTTGTTTACATTTATAAACTGTCCAAGTTTAGAACACTTCCACATGATGGCCATCATTCGTTGCTACGGTGTGTATTCGATACTCAAACTCCATTAGAACATTAATAAGATGCTCAAGTGGAATGGATCCAGTGACCTCTGATCCTTTGACGGAGTTTTGCCATAACCTGGGTTTGTCTTGATACACAAGTGTGTTAACAAACACCCAAAGATAAAAATCGAAAGGGGTTGTTAAGTCGCCCCCCACCCTAACAGAGCAGCGAGTTCCGTCAAAGTGCACTGTATGTTTAGCTGTATTTTTAGGTGGCGCGCCATCCTGTTAAAAGTAACACTCTTCTTCCAAAAAAAGAGCTCTGATTGAAGGTACAATGTTGTCTTGCAGCATTGGTAAGTAAGCAGCACCTGTGACAGTGTCCTTAAAGAAAATGGCCCTATCAATCCTCTGGAAGACAGACCACACTACACTGACACTCCTGGTTGATTAAGTGCTCGTTCTTCTGCTACGTTTGGATTTTCGGTGGCTCAGTACACACAGTTGTGTCGATTGATAGTACCATTAAGTTTAAAAGTGGCTTCATTGGACCAAACAACGAAATCAGGAAAAGATTGTTTTTCATCACACATGTGCAAAAACCACTCACAAAATTCTTTTCGACGATCTGGATCGTCCTCATTCATTGCATGGAGCAGTCAAGGTATGTACGGTTTCCACTTTTCACGTCGCAAAATGCGATGAACGCTGGATTTAGAAACACCAGTCTCACGAGAACATTGCCTTGTAGACTTATTTGGAGAGTTTGTGAAGGCCAGTAACACGGTCTCAACACTTTCATTGTCAGTTTAAGTGCGACGTCTTCCAGATCGGCCTTTGTTGACGTTTTGCACTGTTCCGTCAGTCTCAAACTTATCACGTAATCTTGTAATTGTTACCCGTGATGGTGGTAATGTTCCAAACTCATTTCTTCAATGTCTCTGTACCTCAGCCACATTCTCCGTCTTCCAGTAGTGCTTCAGAATCCACTTACGTTGCTCAAACGATAACTGCAATGCCGCCATTTCCTGTAACAAGGGATACTACTGTTATTTAAGTACAATACACCATTACTATACTATTATACTACTATTACTAAGTACTATAAATATACTAATACATCAGCGCATATTACTATCATCTAAAGTGTATATATATATATATATATACAGGGTGTCCCAAAAACTATATACTCTTATATATATGATGCTATAAAGAGTATATAGTTTTTTTGGGACACCCTGTATATGTTAATATGATGTGTAAACATTTTATTGGGACACCCTGTATATGTTAATATGATGTGTAGACATTTTATTGGGACACCCTATATATATATATATATATATATATATACACACACAGCTCATCAGCTGTTCCAATTTCTCTCATTCCATGCATCGAGAACCGCCACTTAGACCATCATGAGCCGCGCAATGAGTACCACTGCCTTAGACCTACAGTTTAACATGGACTCCGAACCACGCCCCACCAGCAGCTCAGCGTCTTAACCACTAGGCCACCCAGGGTACCCATTTATCTACCAACCACTTTCTTTATTGTGTGGAAGGATGAACAGCTGGGTTTTGCAGCGCGCCGGCTGCCGTCACCGGGTCTCGAACCCGGGGCCGATGGATTCGTAATCAGCAACGCTAACCACCACACCACCGAGGCGCATATATATATATATAGCCTACAGGGTGTAACAAAAGTCCGTTCTCATAGGGAAATAAACTACAGTATAACGTAATGAGTTTGTATGTATTTCGTGGCACTTGACCCCACTTGACTTCTTTAAGTGGGACCACTTAAAGTCCGTTGTTTATGAGTCAAGACCTCAAACAATCCAGCAGTTAAAAGAAAAAATTACAGATCAGTGTAACAGAATTAGCGCGGCAACACTTCAAGACGTAACCGACAGCTTACAAAGACGAGCAGAAATGTGTGAACGCCTACATGGAATGCAATGTGAACATGTGCTGGTTTAATTTGTAACTTGATTGTATTGTTTGTAATGTATAGTTAAAACTATTTTCAAGTTCAATTCTGATATATCTTACTTCCCAATAAGAACGGACTTTTGTTACACCCTGTATATTAGGGCGGAGTGAAAAACTCATTTTTCGAATTTCCAAATTGGCTAGTGTGGAAAATGTGTGGAGTAGTGAGGAAATAAGCTGGTATAAATTTAAAATCATAACATTAATATCTTCAGGTGCCACAATGACCTTCAATATTGAAAAAAATTGAAAAAGGCAGATTTTAACCAATAATTACAGAAGAGTCCACGATGCACAATAGACAAGAATTTATTCACACTTGTATAAAAATAGCTCAGTCAACCTTTAAAAAAAGTTTCTATTCTCTAAAAACAGTTTTCTATAGTCAGCTCACTCAGCTGTCACGTGAGTACCTCGGTTCAGTGTAGCTGTCGCTCTCGTAGCAGGTGGGTGTTCTGTTGTTGGCGTTACTCAGATAGTGTAAACTATATTTCTTATATATTTTGCATTTCTGTATTGTGTTGCCCTAAGTTTGCCATGTACTATTAACTGAAATTAACGTATAATTGATATTAGCTCTTTCTTTTTCAGATTTGTATACTTTCAAAATGTCTCGAGTTTGTGCAAAATCAACCTCAACTGAGTGCCCCATGTTTGGTATGGGGGAAGATTTGTGGCACAGGAATCTTCCTACATACGAAGGAGTTTTTAAATATTACTTGTTTGTAAGAAACGATTTGAAACAGAATACTAATAAAGATCCTTGAATATCTCAAATATTAGAACAAGTTGTTGATAAATTGAAAACAATTTGGGAAAGTGCTTCCGTCCCAATTCTGTCAGACAGGCGAATTGAAACAATGTTCAGAAGCTACCACGAAAAGTATCGTGTCATTATGAAGCCATACCAAAGCAGAAAAAATTCTGAAGCTTACAAAGCAAAGATTGATATGTTCAAAAAAGAAGCACACACGAAACTTTTTGACATTGCAGCGTGCAAGTGCAAAGTACTAACATAATGTTCTTGTCCCAAAGAAAAAACGGTTCCAAAGGAAGAAGTGACGTTCCTCTTAGATCAAAGGAGTGAAAGAAAACTGTTTATTGATAGAGTAGATATTACACTCTCAAAGAAAAAAGCATCTACGTTGCTAAGAAGCTGTGAGGCTCACCAAAGAATCTTCACAGGAGAAATTGCAGGATACAAATGTTGAATTATCATCATCGACATCAAATAGTGAAAGTGAATCTGGCGAAATATCAGACGATACATTTCCAGAGCCAGTTAGCTCGAAGAGAAAGCTCGAACAACCTGAAGAACAATTATTCAAGAAAAGGAAAACTACAAATCTACCTTCAGTGGCTACTGCTTGTGACAGGACTGCAGTTTCAGATCGAGCTGCAGCATTCATTGTTAGTGCAGTATTGCAAGATATTGGAGAAGTTTCTATTGACAATACATCTGAAGTAGTGGATAGGAGTAAAATCAGAAGAGAAAGACAAAAGAAGAGATCAGAAATTACGAAAGATCAAAATCAGGTCCCAATCAAAGGAATCTATTTTGATGGTCGAAAAGATTCTACACTCTTCCAAGAAAAAAAAGAGTCCAAATTATATCAGAAGAAGGTAACAGAAGAACATATCACTTTAGTGAGAGAACCTGGTTCAGATTATTTGGGCCATTATTCTGTGAATTCTGGATCAGCTGAAGAAATATGTAAAGGAATGTTTGAGTATATTGGAAATAATGACATGAACCTGGAAAACCTTGTTGCCATTGGATGCGATGGTGCAGCAGTCAACACTGGAGAAAAGGGAGGCGTTATAAGGCTTATAGAATTGAAGCTGAAGAAGCCAGTTCAACATTTAGTGTGCCAGCTCCATGCCAATGAATTGCCATTACGCCATTTAGTTGCAAAGCTGGAGGGAAAAACATCTGGCCCCCGCGGATTCTCCGGTCCTATTGGCAGGGAATTAGAGAACTGTGAGAGTCTTCCTATTGTCGAGTTTGAAAGGATTGATGCTGAGGAACCAACTGTAGACTGTGAAGATCTTAGCACCGACCAAAAATATCTAATTGATATTCATCAGGCCATAACAAAGGGATATTGCTCTCCAGATCTTGCTCATCGTAGTCCAGGCAAAATGGCACATTCACGATGGCTGACTACAGCAAATCGTTTGCTTCGTCTATACGTTTCAACTGTAAGTCCATCTGAGAACCTCATGAACATTGCTTCTTTTATAATGAAGGTCTACATCCCAATGTGGTTTTCTATTAAGCAAAGTACGTCTTTTGTCAATGGCTCAAAACATGTTTTCAAAACTATTGAACTAACAAGAACACTGAATGACGAAGTAAAGGATATTGTAAACCCTGTCATACAAAGAAATGCATTTTTTGCAAATGCAGAAAATATTCTAGCATCAATGATTCATGATGACCGCAGCGCCATAAGAGAATTAGCGTGGAGGCGAATAAAGAAAGCAAGGCAAACAAACAAGGAAAAAGTTGTGAGGCGTTTCACAGTACCTGTTATTCAATTTGAAGCTACTGATTATACTGATTTAATTAATTGGCAAAAATGCATTGTCACTGAACCACCTGTGACAAGACACCTGACAGAAAATGAGATTGAAGAATTCATAGAAAACAAGAGTACCCCTCCATTCGAGAAATTCCCTTGTCATACACAAGTAGTAGAAAGAATGGTAAAATTAGTGACTGAAGCATCATCAAAAGTATTTGGATTGAACGCGCGAGATGGCTTCATAAGATCAACACTTCAGTCACGTAAAAAAATGCCATCATTCGAAAGTAAAGCTGAATATAAAGTTTAAATAAAACGTTAATAGAAAAAAACATGCGCAAGGATGGGTGGTTGGGAGGGCATGGGTGGAGCTCGACACGCAGCCACCTCCTCGTGGTGAGTTCTGGATTATTTAGATCATTAATCAAAAGAACATTGATCTAAATAAACTAAGAGCTGCGTAATTCAGTAACTATTTTGGTAATTGGAACACTTAATATATAATAATAACAAGTAAGTTTCAGTTATTGTACTAATGCAGAATATAAGAAAATCATTATATTTCACTTTTTCGACGGCTTTGTGGCACCTGAAGATATAATTTCGCAGGACTAATATTTATGCACAGTCATTATCTATAGTACCCACATATTTTCCGCACTAGCCATATTTGAATTTCGAAAAAAAGTTTAAAAACCTCATTTTCGATCCGCCCTACTGTATATACAGCTACCACTCGACAATAAGATTTGGCTGGATGTAGGCTTTGAACGTTAATAATTACCTTCTCAGGATGGGAACACAATAATTTTTTATTAATTATTAAATATTAAATGAAACAATGAACAGAAAAAATCATTCAAATTAATATTAAATTGTAGAATAACATTTAATTGTTTGTTTAAAGTCAAGATCGATGAATGACACAAAATGAGAGCCTTTACTTGTAGAATGTTTGAAAAATGTACACAAGGAGAGAAATTTGGGTAACGGTAGTTTGGAAATGATCTGTTTTAACTCAAGAGGAAACGAATTACTCACTTTACCGTTTGAAATTTTGCGCTTGAATGAGGGACGACTCGGTGGTGTAGTGGTTAACATCGCTGACTACAAATCCACCGGCCCTGGGTTCGATTCCCCGTGACGGCAGGCGGCGCGCAGCAAACACAGCTGTTCATCCTTCCATATAATAAAATTGGTTGGTAGATAAATGGGTAGCCTAGTGGTAAAGACGCTGGGCTACTGATTGGGAGGTTGAGAGATCGAATACAGGCGAGAACTTTGTAATTTCTGACCACCCGTGGTAGGTCGCGATTCGGATTCCACGTTAAACTGTAGGTCTAAGGTGGAATAAATGAGCTTGATCTTCGTCAGAATGAACAGTTCAGGCGGAAGCAAAAGCCAAGGAAACCTAGAAGAGTAATTTGAAATATTGAGCGAGGTGACTTTTGAAGACCTCATTCAAGCTGGTTATTTTCTGGTTACAACGGTTGGTTTTGAAGGTCTTTTTAATAGTTCTGAATTTTTCTGATGGTCGCTTTTGTGTTTTTTTTCTTGAAGTTTTCTTTACGATATTACCCTTTTACGACAGTGACATCCGTTTCTAACCGTTGAAATCGAGGTGATCTTTGGTGTCTTGTTAAACCTGCAGGAGGTTTTGTTTCGACGATGGTGCGACGTAAATGAGAACCTGCGTATGTTTCAGTGAACCATGACGAATTGACTCTTGGAGTGGTTTGTTCAGAGATCTCTGAAAGGTCAACTGAGCATTATCGAGAATAGCCTGTTGTGGTTTTCACCTTGATACCATAAGCTACGAACTTGGGTAACTACGTCGTAAACTTGCGGGTCTACAATGAGGTGTTTGTGACCTCAAATATACCTTACCTTACAACCTTACAAAGGTTCCACGTGATGATTTCTCATTTCGCGAAGGTCAAGCGTGTCGCCCCTCCTCTCGAGTTGGCCTGGTGAAGTAGTGAGTTGGATTCTTGCGCTCTCCACCTCACATAGCCAGGTACGCCCGGCTCATCGGGGATTGTTCTGAGCCAGGCGTCAAGTCTTCTTTTGAAGATTTCCACTGCAACTCCCTTCGTGTTTCTTAGGTCTTTGGGCAGCTGATTAAATAGTTTTGGTCCTCTCACTACAAAACTATTTTCTTTCAGGGTTAAGGATGTTCCCTGTCTCGCCTTCAATTTGGGAATACGACACAGTCTACCGTTTCTACCTTCCACCGTTGTTTGGGGAGTTATGGGATTCAGAGTAAGATTAGGGACTAGTTTCTCCATTATTTTCCAAGTGTAAATAATGGTGTATCTCTCTCTTCTTTCCAGTGAATATAGGTTTAGTTCTCGTAACCTTTCCCAGTAATTTAGTTCTTTGCACCCATTGATCTTGGCTGTGAAACTTCTTTGAATCCCCTCCAGCTGTCTAATGTCTTCTTTTTTATATGGGGATGTTAGGACCGAGCAGTATTCCAGTTTGGGTATTATCAGGGTTTTCAGTAGGGGGATCATTACATTCCTATCCCTTCGTTTAAAAGTTCTCAATATCAGACCCGTTATTCTCTTTGCTCTGTTTACTGCTATCTTATTTTGTGTTTCAAATTTCGCATCATCTGTCATTACAACCCCTAAATCTTTTGCTCTGGAATTTCTCTGGACTTCCTGTCCATTTGGGGTATAATATTCCATGGACTTTAGGTCTTCTCTTTTCCGTACCGTAATAGCTGAAATTTCTCGGTGTTAAACTTCATATTGTTGTCTTCCGTCCACTTGTAAATTTTGTTTATGTCGGTTTGTAGAGATCCTATGTCTTCTGGTTTTCGTATTTTTCTACTGATCTTTGTGTCATCTGCAAAGGATGTTACTGTGCTGTCTCTGGTAACGTCCTCATCTATGTCAGTTAGCATGATTATGAAGAGTAGTGGAGCTAATACCGTTCCTTGTGGTGCTGAGCTGAGGACCTCTGATTCTGATGAAGATACTCCTTGTACTGTAACGACTTGCCTCCGCTCACTAAGGAAATTATATATCCATTTCCCTACTTTTCCTGTTATTCCCATATATTTCAGTTTATGTATTATGATTCCATGGTCACACTTGTCGAACGCTTTAGCAAAGTCTGTGTATAGTACATCATAGTTTTCATTACTTTCAAGTGAATCAATAATGTTGTTGTAGTGTTCCATTAGTTGTGACAGGCATGATCTGCCTGACCGAAACCCGTGTTGGTTATCATTGAATTTTTTCTGAGTTTCCAAAAAGTCATAGATTTTCTGTCTAACAATTCTTTCAAATATTTTGGTGAGATGAGATGTAAGCGACACTGGCCTATAGTTTTTGGCCTCGGATCGATCTCCTCCTTTATATATTGGGACGATGTTCGCGCTCTTCAGGATGCCCGGTATTTCTCCCGTGTTTAAGGATTAATATATATTAATATAATATAATATATATATATTAGGGTGGCCCTTATTTTGTCACTTTTTATTTTTTTCTTTCTCATCCCTTCATTAGATGCTTCCTATTGAGAAAGTTTTTCATGCAAAATTTTATAGCGTTTGGACAATGTTTAGTGTGTGCTCAAGCTGTCCGAAATTTTAAGCATCCTAACTCTGTAGTTGCCTTTTATAATACATTACGGATTCACTCACACTCAAATTCAGTATTCATTTAATATAAAAAAGTTGTACAATTAGTATTTATTAATATATTTCTAACAACAAGCTTGGTTGCTATTAAAATTTTACTTAATTTTGTGAACTAGATGTATAAAATTAATAATCTTTACATATATAGTGGGTATGACCGCTACCCTGGAACATCATCCCAATGCAGTTCCGCGGCGATGGGACTCAAAATAATGTGATTTGAGCTGGGCACGACTTTGCAGATAATCAAATTTAGCTTATTAGATCACCATATCATTTGCAAAGCCCCATCGTTTTTTTTATTTATTTCATTCAATTAATACAAGATTTTTAAACAACAAAAAATACT
>JAJOZX010000332.1:1457500-1527500 GCA_023014485.1 Bathynomus jamesi | reverse complement strand
ATCGTATACAATTTTTTATTAGTCAGTGTAACAAAGAATGTAACTGGTGTTTATACATTATGCACCCAAAATTTACGACAATATTGATATAAAATTTTGGATACAAACGTAGGTTTACCTACTTAAATAAATAATAAATACCATACAAAAAGAAAGAAGATAAACATGGGAGATTTTCACTTTGAATGTACGAGTAATTATAAAACAAATAACTTTTTAATTTAACTATCTCTCTCTCTCTCTCTCTCTCTCTCTCTTTTGAATGTCTACATTTTGTTTTTTTGAAACGAAAAATATTGCCAATATATAACGAAACTGCAATGCTCACTATATTTATTTAATTGCCCTGTTAGCCATTATAAATTGAATATATCTAGGCACAAAATAGGCTACTCAAAATAATACACGTTCCTCAAAACATGGAGCGCGAGGGAGGTTGAGGCAAGTGAGAGGCGACCACATTAGAAGCCTTGTAACTTCCAACAGGCAGTGGCCACGCTAAGGGGGCCGAGGGGGGCGGCTGCCTCCCATGAAATATGTCTGCCTCCCCCTCCGCCTCCCCTAACTACATCTCCCAAAATACAATGTCAGTTACGTGAAGGAAAAAACAACAATAATCCGACAAAACATTATCCAATCTCTGGCAAGCCCAGTTGTTTTTCAAGCCAATCACAGTAAAGAATGGTAAAATATGAAGCTACTTTGTTACCACCAGAACAGCGCCAAATCACCAAACTGATACGCAAAAATGCATTGGTTTACTGTACTTTTGAAAAGCAGCGATTTTCTGCAAAAATGAAACTGGCAATAAAACTGGCGATTTAGGGACGCAAATTTGGCGATAAGCCACATTTGAAACCTGGCAACCCTGCATTGTTGAGGCAGCACATGAAGGTGACGGACGTCGTTTTTCTTCATGTAAGAAAAAAATTTTTTTCAGCTTATTTTTTAATAATATGATTATTGTGGTGTTATTGTGAAGTTATGAAGACAGGCTAGATAAGCGAACCGATAATAAGGGAAAGCTAGATAATAAGTCTTTGGTTATTTGTTATCTGTAAGGTAATATCACTTTAATTGTTTTCCTTATTTTGTTAGTGTCAGGTTTTATTATATATATTACAGTAAATAATATATATATATATATATAGGCCCCAAAAATAATTTGGCCTTTCCCCAACCCAGCATTCTGCCACCCCTTCGCCTCCCCACTTTCAGAATCCTGGAGTCCTTACTGCCAACAGGTAATTTTGAAAAGGAGGCATGCGATGGAAATTTAGACTTTATGCTACAAAAGAATAATGCTTGAACAGAATCGAAGTTTGGAGATCGGGTTGGAAGGGATTTCTTTGTTTATGCCTCGGAGGTATAACACTTCATTCAACTGTTAAATTTAAGTAACGGAAATATCCACTAATTTAATTAATATTATAGAAACGGGTAGCAATTAATTTGGCTGAGCTAAAAGCTAGTATGGCGACGTTGGTATGCACTTTTTTCAATTGAATAATTTACACGCAAATTTTACATTCTTTTCTATTTCCAGAAAATTAAGATTTAAAACTACAGCAACAAGCTGTTAAAACGCTTGCGCGCGTGCATCCACACCTACAACCCCCTACACACACATATATATATATGTTAACCCCTCCGTCTATGGCCTGGGTTGGTTCGAAGTCGATGGGGGTTCTAGTTAGGTGGCAGCAACGGATGTGTTACTTGCAGTAGTTTCTTCTATATTACTCTCCGAGTTCTTCTATAGTGGCTCGGAGGATTCTGGGAGGCTTACTAAATTCTCTGAAGATTCCTGGATTCTTCTTATAACGTATCTGGAAATTTTAATGACTAAGTTCTCTGAAGGGAGCAAGGCTCGAAGAAGATAAAGACTATTTTTTACTGTAATTTACTGCTAAAATGTACAGGCAGTGCTCAGCCTTTGAATCTGATTCTGAATGAACATGGAAGAAATTATGTGGGTTTATATACCCCGATTCTAATAACATCATCATTATTAAATGTTGAAAAGTCTGTATTATTTTTGCACAATAGTTAAAAATAAAGTAAATTTTTTTGTTGTGACAATGGTTAAACAGATAAACAGGATATAGGAAGAGGAAGCCATATTTTCATCTTACCCCGCGTATTTTCAGATCTGCTGTTTTCCTGATCCGCCGAGTTAATTAGAAGTTGAAATTGAACTCTGCATCTTTACACTAAAATATGGATATAAGCAAAAATTAAAGGTTAATTAAATGCTTAGGCAAGACATGACTTCGTCTTTTATAACGAAGCGAGAACGTACACAAAACATGAACATTGCAAAAAGTTACTCAGGATTTATTATTAAGCTAAATCTAAAAATGATTAAGAAATTTAAAAAAAAGAACAAGTCACCAATTATTTGGCAAAGTAGAAAGCACATCAAAATTTATCCCAACGAAAAAATAATAATAAAATAATAATAACAATATCGCCGCGTATACATTCCTAAATGGCGACATAATGTCGGGTCGTACATTGAGTACAATCCCAAGTACATCACTGAGTACGTTGTAATTTTGGTTTATTACAATTTTGATTATAATTATCAATTAATTCACATTCCCTTATTATTGTTAATTACAGTTTTATTAAAGTACATTAATTACATTATATTAAATTACTATCTTTAATTATAGTTTCATAAAAGTACATTAAATACATTATATTAAATTATTATCGTTAATTATAGTTTCATTAAAGTACATCAATTACATTATATTAAAGTATTACAGTTAATTACAATTAAACAGTTAACTATAGCTTTGTTTTGTTTTTACAGTGTTTCATATTTATAGACAATTAAGATGTTAGGAAAAAGCACAAAGTACATGGGCACATATGATATATATATATATAAAACACATAATAATGTTTTATAAATTAGAAGCAAGCGAGAGGAGATTTTCACCTCAAAAGCGCACGCTTTCGCCTGATCAGCGGAATTCGAACACTTACATAAGCATTTATGAGATTGCGAGAAATTAATTAATTTAAAGAAAAGAAATAAAAAGAATACATGTGAACGTATGTACATGTACATAACTATGTACGTAATCATGATCATCAGGAGACATGTACGAATGCACAAAGTATTGTACACATATTGGTAGTCGCACAATAGGTAGGTCGATGAATGAATAATTAATACATTTAATAAAAGTTAACAGTCAAGATAAGATATGGATGTATGGATGAACAACATTTACATAATGACGTATAGAGTGTAAAGTTTTCATTATTATGTTAAAGAATTTACCATACATTGAATACTAAAGATATGATCGGTATTCAAGGTATGGAAAATGTGAAGGGAATTACGCTACTTTATGACGTCATAGTTATTCAAATTATGCCATACGTCAATTCATAATTAATAATTAATTAATTAATTATTGGGAGAATTTAGGAGAGATGAATTAGAGAAATACAGTAATGAATAAAGAAGTACAAACAAGGGTTCAAATTATGCCACATGCAATATGTATGCATAATCTAATAAAATTTAGGGATGAGGGTTAGATGCAAGACATCAATAATTAATAAATTCTATAATAAATGGAAAATGGAGATATGGGTAATATTGTGATGGAAATGTTAAACGATCTAAACCGTCATTTGTCTTGTTTGTACTTTAAGGAAATGAAATTAAGGGACACTCGTTTCTCACACGAACCTTCAATGACACAACATGGATTCGACGTAACCATAGAAGTGGTAGGTCGCATGGTTGTGAACCTGCAAAAATAAAAAGCAACAAATAAAATTTTTATCCAAACTCGCGTTAGGCGATTTTGGTTCTTATGTAAAAATGAATATTTGATTATATAGGAATTATTCATTGTTCATTTTTACATATATATATCGAAAATAAACAAAATAATTGATATTTTTCTTATTTTATTATAATACATTTTATTATAATACAAAAAGAATTTTTTTGAGTTTTATCATTCCGTACAGTAGTTCTCAACCTGGGGTACGCGAGAGAATCTTAGTGGGTATGCGACGGGGTCCTAAAAATATAACCCTTTTAATTTTATATACGATTGGATTGAGTTGTTGGTGGCGAAAATACAGACCCAGCTTCTCATTAAGTTTAGTGAGTGTTATTTGTGCTTGTGATAAGGAAATTTTCTTCAATAAAACTATTTGGTGGAATGAACCATGCTTGTCTCTTTACCTTTCTCGATGTTAAGTCAATCACGCTCTGGGGTTGTGGGTACTTAACCAGTGTCGAAAGAGCTCAAGGGATACATAGGAAGAAAAAAGTTGAGAACCCCTGCATTACAGTATCCAATTATTTAATGGTACATTACTCTATTGGAGAAAAGCATATTTAAATTTTTATTTGGAAAGTAAGTGAGGGACTTGTCATTATACATTTAATAAAGTCAAAAGTTCGAGAGTAACTTTCGCTTTTGGCTAATTTGACTTGATTTGTAAACCTTTAAATATAATCGCTACAATATATCTTATTCCTTACCTACATCCAGTATAATGAAGTAGGATTTTTATGCGTCACTCCATTCATTGTACAGTTTATACATCCATAGTTTCGTTCTGTTAAACCAATCAAGTTGTTATTTATTTCGGTATACTGTTTCTGATACTGCACCAATATTCATTTCCATATATTCGGGAATATCATACATGACGCCGATTGCGCATTTAATTAAGTTCATCGATATATCTTTTTAATATAGTCGTTGAAATCTTTTCATTTTTATTAAAGAATTCAATGGTACTTCAAATTTATTCAATCACTTCCCCCAGCATCATGCTACAGCCTTGATCTCAAAATTAACGATGCAGACGTGGTTTTTTTTTGGTTTTTTTTGTAGATTCACCTTTATCAATATTATATAAAACTGCAATAACCGCAGGGCATATTTAGAGAAATTAAAAACCCGCAAGAAATTATAAAATAAGATCCGAATACTGTTTTCGGCTTATATCATGTACCCTTTTTGCAATCCGGAAGAAAACACGAATTAATGAACTAAAACTGAATTAATTAACTAGAAAAACAATAAAATTTTAAAAAGAGAACCAACGAACTAAGGTAGCTGGTTGTAACCCTTCAGCAAAGGAACACACTTTAAAATATTAATCATAAAATCGTTCAAGTCAAAAGACACTTTATTGTTATTAAAATTATTCGTGTTTTTAATAAAGAAGGAGTCTACTCTTTATCTATTATCACTATCATTAATATGAGCAAGGACTTCATAGGGTTTTTAATATTATGTTGCGCAAATTGAACGTGATTACATACTGGTCTCTCAGCTTTATAAATGTATTTTTGGCAGAAATTGAATGATGTCAGACTCGTATCGTGTCAAGGCTTTGGTTGGTTGTAACGTTTTACAACTGAGAGCACTAGGACGAGCGATAACGCCAGCAACTGGAAAAAATAAGTCCTCTTTAAAGGGAGAACTGGGTTGAGCCACGTTAAGTGCAGCGGGTTCGGCACTGCACCCCGCCCCTTTCCTATTTCTCATATTCGCTCGGGACAGTCGATGGCTGAACTATGTCAAACTTTGAATTTGTCTCAAGGAATATTCTAGAAGACACAAATCTTCCGCGTGAAATCTCGCACACGTGTTCTGATTTCACCACCTTGTTTGTGATGTGCTGAAAGTGAGAAATTGTTCTGCGGAGGCGAAGAAAGAATATATATAACATAAATACAAAAATTGCGGAACGCTATACAAACATTCTATAGTGTTAAAAATTACGTTATTATTAGTATTTTGTTCTAGGTTAACATGTAAGAATTAAATTGCAAATAATATACTGTGTCAGTGAAGATTAAATGAAAAGGGATTTAACAGACATTACCTAGAATTTATGAAGGTAATAGAGTGCTTAGTAAAGCAATTTACTTTTATACCGAATTGGAAGTTGTGTTCATAATTTTGGTCAGAGTTCGATTCCCTAAATTTATTCATTGGAGATGGCGTACATTTAAATCAAACAGATAATGCGCGACTCGGTAAATTTGTTGATAAAGAGGTGAGAAAAGGGTTACAGACACTGTAGTCAGGTCCGGATTAACCATTAAGCTAATAAAGCTGTAGCCTAAGGACCTCATATTTTTTTAGGCTCTAATTTTTATATAATAAACCCTAAATCTTTGTGAAAAGGTTGGTTAAGTAATATCATATATAACTGCATAATTATATCTTCAGAGGTGGAAAATAAGAGTTTTTTAGTTTTAGTTAAGAATTTTATGTCATTATATCTGATGGTGTATTATTGTCGATGTGTATGTATGATTTTCATCCATTTTTGTATGATTGGCTTCAAAGGGTTAATCTGTTTCCGAAATTGTTTTTCAGACGTTGGGAATTTGGGTCTAGTGTAATGATCTTTCAGCATGTCGAAGAAAGGGAGATGTTTTGTTTGATATCACGGTTTAAAGCCAGGAAGGAAGAAATCATTCTCTATTTGAATTGTTTGTTGTTTTTGCTGTTTTCTCTTTTTAATGTAAATAGCTTTGATTTTTATTAGTTGTTAAATTTGGATAAATATACATTTCTATTTGTTTGAAGATGTTATGAATTATACAGTATACAGTATATAGGGCCCAAGACTTTTCAACCTGCTTCCAAAGAACCTCAGGAACGTTACAGGGGTCAAAGTTAGTCTTCAAAAGAAGACTAGATGCATGCTCAGGACGGTACCAGATAAGCCGGGTGTACCTGGCTATGTGCGGCGGAGAGCGCAAGAGAATAACTCGCTCCTTCACCAAACCAGGCGTAGATGCGGAGCCACCAGCTTGACCTTCGTGTGAAGAGAGACCAACGCACGGAATTGCAATGAGGTTAATGAGGTATATAGGCTCTTCCCTCTTATTAGCCTTAGGCCCCTCACAGCCTTAATTTTTGATAAAAAAATCCCGCGTCCCGCTTTGTATTCAAAATGTCCCGCAAAAAATATTTTTTAAACAAATTTTTTCGGGATGAATTGCTTTAGAATTGTGGAACTCGTTCAGCTCTTCCAAATTAAAGTGAATGGTGGTCTACTTTTCAACGAATTCATCTTTTTAAAAAGATTCATTGTAGAATTGAACGATAGCGATAAGTCGTTACCTCTGGATCAACGATGGTTGCTTTTCTTCAAGACCTTTCCATCTCCAAACCTTGCAAAAATTCTGGAGCATATATTTTCCATTCTCATTCCAACGCTGTGTCTGAAAGAATTTTCAGCTTGATGACAACCAACTGGAGGAAAGAGAGAAATTGGTTACTCATCGAAAACTTAGAATCAGAACTCATGATTAAAGAAAATTTTTCTATGACTTGCGAGGAATTTCAGTTATACTTGAAGTCTGAAGATGGAACTAAAATTCTGAAGAAGATTAAGAGTTCAGAAAAATATTAACGTATGTCATAATATAATTAGTAAAGCGATGTATACTACAATATTTAATATGCTATGATAATTTCAATATTATTTACGATATTTCAATATTATGTATAATAATTTCAATATTATTCACGATGTTTAATTGTTAAACATTATTTTAATAAAAATTTTCTAATTTTGTTTGTTGTAACCGTTGAAGAAATCTAGTTTCAATTTGAAAAAAATTTGGTCTTGAAAAAAAAAAGAAAATTTTTGTCCCGCATGGGCATTTGAAAAATCTGGCAACCCTAGCCTTAATCCGGCCCTGACTGTAGTGCGCGAGAGCCTATAAGTAAAGATGTTTATGCAGGAATGCTTGAAACTTCACTCGTTAACGGCTCGACGAATGAAAAACCGTTAAAATGTTGTCTCAGTCGAAACTGATGCGGGTGTAAGAAAAACTTCGTCAGCGTTTTTTCGAGCAGTTGTTATTTCGTACGAGTAAAACACACAAAGTCCAACTCTGAGGGCGAGAACGAGGTGCTTCTGTGGTGTTTGAACACAGTTGCGAGGAAACCTCCGTCATAAAAATACTTTTCTGCTGACGAGAGTGAATTCTGACGTAGGTAAAATGCTTTAAGATAAACTTCATGCGTTCCATGACAAAAAGCGTTTGTACGAGCGCTCGAAGCTAACACGAGGTTGACTATTTGTGATGACCTTCGGTACGAGCTTGAGAAAGTATTTAAAAATAAAATCCGGAGGAGGAAATGTGTGTGTGTATATTAGGCAGGAGACAGGGAGTGCTGGAATTCCCGTTTCTCCTATCACTTTCCTCCTCAGCTGATCTTTTTCTGTCTCATCTACCCTGTGGGCAGTCCAGCATGCTCTCAAATACACACTCCTCCCTCTATTCTTCACTATACATGCATACATTCTACACACTACAGTGACTACACAATCTTGCCAAAATAAAAAAAAATTAGCATTTTAAACAGCGGAAACCTTGACTTTGGTTCTCTCTTTCTTATAAAGGGAGGCATTTTTGCGGGTACCCGCCCTTGGCCCCCTCTTTCTACATAAAACAAATATATATCCAGTATATATATATATATATATATATATATATATGTGTGTGTGTGTGTGTGTGTGTGTGTGTGTGTGTGTGTGTGTGTTTGCAGGGCCGGATTTTCCAATAGGCAACATAGGCCATTGGCCTAGGGCCCACCAGTAACTGGGGGCCAACTGGGGACCTCCTACAATCCCTTGACACAAACAGTATCATTGACAAATTTGCCATAGAAAAAAGCAGGAAAAAGTCATTTTGAACTTCACATAGTTGTGCTTGCAAAATTTATTATGCTTCAGTTTCATTGTATTTTTCCATTATTCCTATGTGTAAGATGTACATGATATGGAACTTGATTTACTTTGATGTACTTGATATGGAACTAATTGATTAAAAATTATTAATGTGTAATGTATTACATTATGTTGTAATTCTTATTGCAAAATTTATTATGCTTCAATTTGACTGTATTTTTTTCCATTATTCTTTTGTGTAAGAATAAGTTGTACATGATATAAAACTAATTTGAATAAAATTATTGATGTGTTACATTATGTTGTAATTCTTTTTTTTTTTACATTACAATATTACGATATATATATATATATTATAATATTTTTTTGGGGGGGGGGGGGGCACTGATAAAGTTTGGCCTAGGGCCCACAAGCAAGTAAATCCGGCCCTGTGTGTGTGTGTGTATGACGATAGTGAAAAATGACCACGATGTCATTAGACGAAAGCGTGTGAGCAATATTTCTTGTTTTAAGTTTTTCTTCGTGGTTATTTTCATCATAAATATTATTCACGCGTTACTTTCGTGATATATATATATATATATATATATATATATATATATATATATATATATTATGCAGTTCTTACTTTTTAATGTAAATATCTTTTAGAAATTGGACCGAAAGCAGTTTCCGGATACTGGATGTTGGGTATATACAGTCAGAGATGTGTATCTGTGTTCCTGGAACATTCATGTCTCAGTTTGGTGTGGTTTAACTACACACACACACACACACACACACACACACACACACACACATTCATGCATATGTACTAAAGTGGAATGCCAATATTTAATTTGTTTAAAACCTACCCTAACCTAAACTGACCTAACCTAACCTAACTTATCGAAATCAGGATTAACGTATATTTTGCTGACAATAAAAATGTTTCTAGATTCCTGTATAATTTTTTTTATCTTTCAAGGTACTTAAAGTGTTACCGCACAAAACTATTACCCCACTACATCTGTGAATTATCACACATTTCACTTCAGGTATGTCCAGTTGCCGTGCGCCCTCCCACCACCACCCACATGTTTGTCTATCTTACGAAACCACGAAATTTTGCTTCCAGTTGTGGACAGCAACATTTAATCTAACTTAAATAGCGTAATAACTTAAGTAGTTTGACCTAACCTAACCTAACCTAGCCTAACCTTCATTACATCCTTTTATGACAAGTATTGTTTTCAATAAAAAAAGTCTGAAACTATGGAGGCACTACTAATGTCGCTATAAGCACGATCGTGCCGTGATAAGATCGAAGTGTCTGTTTGTATCCTAAAGATTGTCACGGTTTCGTAAGGTAGCCAAGAACACTTCTCGACAAATATATGACGTTGTTTCTCTCAACTTTGAAAAGAACTTCCATAAATTGCCCATGGAAAATTGACTGATAAAATTGACATACAGTGGTTGGCAGAGATACACTAAGTCAATTACGAGAGTGGGTCTTTGGTAATCTGTCCGAGGACTAGTTTTCTATATATTAACCATATACAGATTAAAATAAATGCCAAAGTGCGATGGATACAAAGATATATGATTCATAGAGAGCAAATTCCGTCTGACTTACATACGTCAGTATAATGGCAGATTAAATTCAGTGATGGTGAAGTTATGCCCGTCGGCAGAAATAACCGTCTATTGCTTGAATTATCACTGGGGAACAAAAAATTGTTTTTTTCTTGGTGCCTGAGATTTTAGACCTTATTCTGGATATTTTCATGCCACTGATTCAGAAAATATCATCCATTTTGTTCTAGCAGCTCTAGTTTTTGAGATATTGCATACGTCATTACCTACTTTATTACTCTTCTGGAACGGTATTATGAGTTGCTCGTAAATCTAAATGCATCTGTATAATTAAATTGTAGCTATGATTTTGCTGATGTTGCTGTTTTGCATGTGTATTGTACATGTACTAACGTGAATTCTTTCCTGTTACAGGTGTTGACATGGCTTCATCACGAAGAAAGTGTTTAAATCATCCAGATGTGTTTTGTTTTATCTGCGGAGAGTACACGTTCATTGAACAGAGAAAAACTATTACTGATTTTGTGAAAAAAGCTTATTTTGCCTATTTCAAAGTACAACTAGGGGACCAAGATAAGCCATGGGCTCCTCATGTTGTGTGTAAAACGTGTACGGAGCATCTGCGGCAATGGACCAACGGAAAGAGGAGGTGCCTGAAATTTGGTATACCAATGGTATGGAGAGAACAGAGAAACCACAGTGATGACTGTTACTTTTGTTTGGTGAATATAAAGGGCATCAATGGACGTAACCGGAGTAAATGGACGTATCCTGACATAGACTCAGCTAGACGGCCTGTTTCACATTCAGATGAGATACCTGTCCCATCATTCAGCCATCTTCCAGAGCTCCCTCAAGAAGATGATGAATCTGCTACTGACAAAGAAAGCATATGTGGGCAAATGACAGTGATTTCGAAGGACCGTCATCAGTTGCAGAAGGTTTTAGTCAACACGAATTAAACGACCTCATAAGGGACTTAAGTCTTTCGAAGAAATCGTCTGAATTGTCAGCTTCCAGGCTGGGAGAAAACAATTTACTGCTGCCGGGAACCAAAATCACGTTATATCGAGACAGAGAAAAGGATTTACTGCCCTTCTTCTCAAAGAGAACGATTTAGTTTTCTGCAACAATGTGCGCGGATTGCTGATGAAAATGGGCATATCGGAATACACACCAAGTGAATGGCGGTTATTCATAGATAGCTCCAAACGGAGCCTAAAATGTGTTCTTCTACACAACGGCAACAGATACAGATCAATCCCAATTGGTTACTCAGTCGGTATGAGAGAAGAGCACGGGACAGTCGCCCTAGTCCTAGAAAAGATATCATACCGAGACCACCAATGGATGATCTGTGTGGATCTGAAGATGGTGAATTTTCTCCTGGGCCAGCAGAGCGGGTACACCAAGTACCCGTGCTTTATATGTCTCTGGGACAGTAGAGCTAAAGATGAACACTGGGTGAGAAGACAGTGGCCTCTGAGAGAAAACATGGTGGTTGGAGAAAAAAATATCATCAAAGAAGCTTTGGTTGACAGAGAAAGGATCATATTGCCACCACTGCACATCAAACTAGGTTTGATGAAACAATTTATAAAGGCTTTGAACAGAGATGAGACGTGTTTTGGCTACATATGTAGAAAATTTCCTGCGCTGAGCATGGAAAAGCTGAAGGCAGGTATTTTCGATGGACCGCAAATCCGGGAACTCATGAAAGACCCGCGTTTCCAAGATTCAATGGACAACATTGAGGCACGTGCGTGGTCATCGTTTAGTATGGTTGTGAAGAATTTCCTTGGGAACTATAAGGCCGATAACTACGGTGAACTAGTGGAGAATATGCTCTCTTCTTTTTGTAAACTTGGCTGTAAAATGAGCATCAAACTGCATTACCTCCACAGTCATTTGGATCGTTTCCCAGATAACCTCGGTGATCTAAGCGAGGAACAGGGTGAACGATTTCACCAAGAACTAAGGACCATGGAAGAACGGTACCGCGGACGATGGGATACTCACATGATGACAGATTACTGCTAGAGCATCCAACGCGAATGTCCTGGCACATCTCATCGCAAGAAATCTCAGAAACGCGGTTTATGTGAGATGTCTCAATGAAAGAACTTTTTTTGCCGTTCGTGTCTCAAGCTTGTTTGAATTTAAGAAATATTTTTCGTACCTTATGCTTGTTTGATGTTAATACACTATTTTTGCTGACATTCATCATACCTTTGTATTCAATTGACAACAACAGTGATTGCCAGTCAGCAATTATATAATATTATATACATTATATAGAAATATATACCGTATATATATATATCATATCTTGATAAGCAGAGCTGATGGAGAAAAACTAATGTCATTTTTAGAATCAGCGACCTCAATATACCCAGAAACAGGTCTAACATCTAAGTCACCAAAAGTTGTGTTCCCCAGTGAATTATTAAACAGACACAGTAAAACTATGTTACTGCATGAATTCGTGTCTTTGACATAAGTTCGACCTAAAATATATTTATGCATTTTGTGTAACATCATGCATTTACAGAAGCACAATGCTGAGACAACCTGTGCTATAAATATATCAAATACTGTACGCTACTAATCTTCATTGCATGTTGGGTGTTGGGTGCTCGAAACCGCAGAGCATTTTGCATCCACTTTATTCTGAAAGTATGTTGCTTATTAATTATTATTGGTATTTATTTTGGAACAAATTTAGAATAATTTTACACCATAGTCTACAAAGTACTTTATTTCTATAAGAACTAATATTTGTAATTTGGTAATTTATAGTATGCCAATCTCTGCGCGCTTATATCTTAAAATTATAAAAAAATTTAAGTGCGTCTCTTTAACACACCCTTTTCTATGATACTGCATGGTCACATTCATATACAGCTATGTTAGAAACCGTATAATTCACTTCTCATAAAAGTAATTTGATTTAAGTCTTCAAAGCTTCTTTTTAATCAGGTATATGAAATGAAGACATGCTTGGATGTAAGTGCATACGAGCAATTTATTTATTTGTTTATTTCATTGCTTTAATTTTTACACAAGACAGCAACTCTCAAACACACTTCAAAATAAAGAGAGGCTCAAAACATTATTTTCACAACAAGTACTGTAAAATAATCGAAAAACGAAAGAGAAAAACAAATTTTTCTCTATAGTGCTTCCCACGGGAAAACATAAGCACCGGAAATGGGGAGGCAGAGGGGGCGGATACCTCCCCGTGAAATTTCGTTGGGGTGGGTGAGCAAATGACCTTTTTATCCCAACAAAACGGGCTATCAAGACAGATAAAAAAGACCAAAGTGGAAAAGGAGAAAGGAAAACAAGGGAGAAGAGAAATGATTCACTGATAGCGGAATATATTCAATTATAGAGCTTTCAAATATAAACAATTATAAATTATGAGTGGTAAGAATCCCCTGAAACCCCACCGGGGCCCTTGAGTGAGTCTTTGGACCCCACGCTGCTGTCGCGCTCGCATCCAACCTATACGTGATAAACGCCCCTTCCAGATGAAAACGCCCCTTTGGCTACATTGTGCCCCCTATCCAAAAAATGCTTCCGGCGCCGCTGCGGGAAGGTACTGCCGCTGGGAAACAAAACTATAATTAATGTTTGCTGTCAATCTTTGTCAGAGTGACGTTGTACAAGACCCAAAAACGTGCAATAATGGATCACCGATGTAAAAAAAACAAAAAAAAACAAACAAACAAATAGTTGCTGAGAACATCGTATACGCAATTAAGGTAAAGACATGAGTTGATGGTCTTACCTATTTTCGGATTAGCTGCCAGTTTTCAGAATGTCATTTCATTATGAGTTTAATGACGATAGTAGTAGGTCTTTCCACCAAAAACAGTCAAAAGAATAATTAATTAATAGTACCCTTTCTTACCGTTTAATCTGTGAACAAATGTGTAAATACATAGCTCTCTCTCTCTCTCTCTCTCTCTCTCTCTCTCTCTCTCTCTCTCTCTCTCTCTCCTCTCTCTCATCTGCTTCGGGAAATGACCCAGGTCAAAGAGGAGAAACAGCTTAAAATCTCTTAAAATTATGCTATTTAATGCCAGATCAATTTAAAACAAACTACTGGAATTTATAGCGCGTCAAAACTGAGAACTTTGATATCATAGGAATAATTAAATCCTGGCTTCATTCTGATTGAAGGGATTTTGTATGAGAATTTGAAATGTAGGTTACAAAATGTTTCACAAAGATAGGAACGAAAGGGAAGGTGGCTGAGTACTTTTATAATACTCGTGACTTCCTGCACCTGGTAAATATCATAGTAACATTGTTTGTCCTCATGAAATGTTGGGAATTGAACTAAATTTGGACCAATAAAATATTGCGTCTATTTCTAGTATATAGGCCAGCTCACTACCCCGTTGATAAGGATATAAACTTGTATAACACAGGTCAACAAAAAAACATTTTTGTTTCGTTGCCAAGGAAATTCGTACGAATTTAGGGTATTTTGGGGTTGCTGAATTCCAAAATGAAAGTAGTTTTTCCGATTTGGCTCTAGTTCTTGAGATAATGAATACCCTCAATTAATAGGAAACGTAACCATAACGCGTGCATATGGGAAACTACAGGAACATTCTAGATGGTGAGACACGCGAATATTCTTAGTGTTTACTCCGCGATCATTCTAGAATATTCCCCCTCCGTATATAAGTCATCGGCCACCCAACCAGTAAGTAGGCTCCGCCTGAACATTAAATTTTTTGCATTTTTACGTGTTTCAATGGGTACCAATTATCTCATAAATTAGAGCCAATCTAGCAAAACCGATGTCATATTCGGAATCAGCACCACAAAGTTACCCCAAAATCACTCTAATATGATTGGCAATAAAATGAGTGTTGACCAGTGTAATCAATTAAATAGATTAGTGAATAATAAGATTAGTGTAATTTTTGGTGATTTTAACTGCGTTAATATAAACTGGGAAGACAAAACAGCTGGTTCTGAGGGCTCTGACTATTGGAATTTGTGGATGATAATTTATTAAGTCAGAGGGTTGATGGTCCTACTAGGGGTAATAGTAAACTAGATCTCATATTCACAAGCGAAAATGACCAAGTCTTTAACCTGACTATTGGTGAAACTTTGATTAACAGCCACCACAATTTTATTCGGTTCGAACCATAGGGTTCCAACTAGTACTCGAGAAAGGACGCACAAACGGTTAGATTTCTCCAGAGCAAATTTTGAAAACTTCCGAAGTAGTCTAAATACCTTGAAGTTCTAATAAGCGAGGATGTCAATGTCACCTGGAGATCATAAAGAAATCAATTTAGAATGTTACAGGACATTTTATACCCACTAAAATAGTTTCCTCCTTGTCAATTAAGACGCCGAAATTGTTTAACAATAAAATTAGCAATGCTATTACGGAAAGAAATAGGGCCTACAAACTGCTTGAGTCACATTTCAACCAGACTAATTCAGAAAATTATATAACTCTACGTCGGAAGGTTAAATCCTTAATTAGATAAGCTAAACGTAATGAAAAAACTACAATTGCCTCACTCTGTAAAGTTAACCCTAAAGAGTTTTTGCCCATGTTAACAGCAGAAAGCCAATTAAAAATTCTGCAGGTCCCCTAAAAGACAGAAACAGCATACTGAAATTTAGTGATTTAGATATAGATAATACGCTAAACGAGTTCTTCGTTACAGTCTTCAAGGTAGAAGACTTAACTGAAGTACCAAATTCCCAAATTACATATGATAGTGACCATCCCTTAAAGCCCATAATTTTTACGAGAGATGAAGTACAGCAACAAATTGACAAGATGAATAAGTACAAAAGAGGTTAGCTACAATTTTTCATGATTTAGTAACCATATTCAAACAGTCATTCGAATTAGGGAAAGTTCCAACCGACTGAAAATTAGCAAATGTAACACCAATCTTTAAAAAGGGGGATAGGCAAAATCCTTGTACTTACCGCCCGATCAGTTTAATGTCACTTGTCGGCAAGCTGTTGGAATCCATTATTGCAGACCGTATCGTGTATCACCTGGAATCAAACAATTTAATTTTTGATTTTCAACATAGAATGAGGGCGGCATAGATCTTGTTTAACAAACCTGTTAGAAGTTAGAGGACTAGGAATTACTGGGCTCATTTCCAACTGGATTGAAAATTGGTTAAGAGATAGAATGCAGAGAATGGTAATAAATGGAGTGGCTCCGGAGTGGGCTCCCGTCACCACTGAGGTTCGACAGGGTTCCATTCTGGGTCCTTTACTTTTTATCCTCTATATTAACGATATAGACGTTGGGCTCCAAATTACAATTTCCAAATTTGAAGACGCTACCAAATTAGGAGATAGTGTAAGTTATGAGGAAGACATAAGAACTCTTCAAAATGATCTTGATAGGTTTGGCGAATGGTCTGCTACTTGGCAGATGCCACTCAACTTGGACAGATGTAAGGTAGTGCACATAGGTTACAAGAGGCCGAAGACTGATTACTCTCTCTTGGGGAGGAACTTGACTGAGACTGATGAGAGGAAGACTTAGGAGTTTATATTAGTTATGATCTCAAACCGTCAAAGCACTGTGCTGAAGTCGAAAAGAAGGCTTGAAAATACTAGGTTATATTAAAAAAACAGTTCCAGTTCAGAAACAAGGAGATTGTAATGTCTCTTCATAATTCACAGTTAGATCTGAACTCTAGTATTGTGTGCAGCTTTGGTCTTCGTCCCTTAGGAAGTGTATAGAAAGGTTTGAAAGGGTACAAGCAAGGGCCACAAAATTGATCCCTTCAATGAGTCTGCAAAACAACCATCGAAGATTAGAACGCTTAAATATGTTTACCTTGGAGACCAGGAGGTTGCGCAGTTAAAATGCTCAATGGAATAGACAGGGTAGACTACAGGAAATTATTTTCATTCACTATTAATCCGACAAGAAATAATGGTTTTAAATTCAAACTAAAACCATTTAGTGCCTCCATCTGTAGTAATTTAACAATGCATTAAACGGTATCTTTGTCATCCAAAAAAGATGCTGATTTCCTTGATCACTCTAGTGCTCTTTAAATAGAGCTAAACCTACTAAAGCTCAATGATTTAATGAAAGTGGCACATTTTATTTTTATTTACGAGTGTACGAACAAAATCATTAATTTACAATGGGTAAATAGATATTTTGTAACTCATCAGTAAATCCACTCGTATCAGACCAGAAATAGATCAAAGCAAGTTATACCGCAATTTAGATTGTCTTCATCTCAAAACCTACCCATTTTCATTGGATTGAAACTATGGAATGATTTAAATACTGATATAAAAAATATTGTGGATGTAAATTCGTTTAAAACCAAGTTGAAATCCCGATGAATAATGGCATACTAACAAAAATTTAGGATTAATGTCCATTACTATTGTTTATTAATTTCTCATGTGTAATCTAGTATTAAAAACACATTTTTGTGATTGTTGAGTTTTTATCTCTCATGTATAATATTGGTTTCTTTGTATGGTATTGGTATAATACCTTCAAATAGTGACCTTGCATTTGTCGTATCAGTAATGATAACTTAGGATTAATACATACTTTAATTATTAATAATACTTATTTACTTATTTATTTAGTTATTATTAATTAATAATAACTAGCTGTTTATTTTTAATAAGAGCCCAGTAAAGCCTAAAGTTTAAGGGTCAAATTAAATTAAATAAATAGTCCAGCTTCACAATTATTTATGTCATTGTAAATCGTAAAACCAATGTATTTTTTATTATTAATAAAGGTTATTCAATTCAATTCAAATTCAATTCAATTTATTCTATAAAATAAAAATAGTTAATATCTGAAACCAACTTCCCTCTGATGTTGTTTCAAGTCGAAGTGTAAATCCATTTAAGAATAGGCTGAACAAAGTTCTGAATACACTCAGGGTTTAAGACTGTTCCCACATATACTGTAACATAATTTAAGAATCGCTTAAATAAGTATTTTGAAAATAGTATTATAACGTAACCTTGCAGGAGTTTGTTTAAACATTTCCTCCTACACTTACTGTAGTCCTTCCCCAACTTTCTAGACACGTCTTTGGTTGCATTGTGCCCCACATAGCATGATCAACCATTGAACAACTCTTTTTTTTTTTGACTACTTGCCTCATAAACATTGCCTCATATATGTATCAAATAGTTTATAATCCTGCTCCATAAATCATCCAAAACAAAATATTAGCTTTCCAAACACAACACCTCTTGAACACAAGACAATCAGACACACATCAGAAAATCGAATTATACTCTAAATCAGTGGTTCTGAACCTGGGGTACGCGAGGGAATTTTAGGGGTTACGCGACGGGGTCCTGAAAAGATAACCCTTTTAATTTTATATACGATTTAACAAACGGCCACGAGTCACACGGTCGTAAAGAAAGTAAAAATCGTCTATGCCTCTCGAAAATCCAGAAAATCCCTTGAAAGAGTTCAAGGGGTACAGAAGAAGAAAAAGGTTCAGAACTGCTGCTCTAGATTATGCGACTGGACCATTATCTTCAACTGGTCCAAACCTTTGGAATTCACTTGATCAAGAGCTAAAGCAATCTACGACACTAAAATCTTCCGGTGCTACTGTAGTATGCGGTCTACCTACGATTCGGCGGTCTACCTTTTAATTATAGCTTCTTATCTTGTTTACTAATTGTTTGTTTACATCCCATTGTCAATCGCCCTTGACGATTGGTTAGGTTTAGTCATGATATTTTCGTTAGTTTTAACGAAAATATCATGACTAAACCTAACCAATCGTCGGTAGACCGCATACTACAGTAGCACCAATCTTCCAAAGGAAATTAAAAGACAAATTCAGCCATAACTCTTTATCCCCTGTCTTATTTCAATAACATAAACTACATACGTTTGTTTCCATATTTATTTCTATATTTCTATAGAGCAAAACAAAAATAATAATAATAATAACCACTAAAATAAAACCAAATATGGGCAAGGTCAAGGCATCTAAGGTTGTTAAGAACAAGGTAATTAATAATTTCGATATTTTTATTAAATAATAATTATATTTCAGCGTCTAATATCCAAATAAATACGAAGGTATAATCTTAGCTGAATACTTATATGTAATTATGTGTAGTTATGTGACTGTGTAATCTTAGCTGAATATCCTAACTGTATGTATTTTTAAACATATGTTTATAGCTTACAACAGATAATCTCCATGTACTTTTCTCTCTTTGTCTATATATCTTTGAAGTTAGTGTGCATAACTTCGCTACTCTGTTATCTACCAAGTTTTGCCATACAACTCCATTCTACCAAAAAACATAAAATTTGCTCGTTAATGGCAGTTCTTTGCTATGTAAATATATGAAGGCATTACCGCCCTATTTGTCCGAATGTATAGCGGGCATGTGTGTACTGTATATATGTATGCCAGTGCGTATTCATGGATATACTCGTACATGCATGCACCTCCATATGTGTGTGCGTCCATATGTATGCATATGTGTGCATGTATGGACATACGTACGTGTGTGCGTATATATATATATATATATATATATATATATATATATATATGTGTGTGTGTGTGTGTGTGTGTGTGTGTGTGTGTGTATGTGTGTGTACAATATACGAGGGTGTGCTGAAAAGTAATGCCTCCACTTGAATAATTCTGGATTGTGTAGAAGTAGCCAGATAAAACCGGTTTTGTGTTGTACCTTGATATCCCCGCCCCTTTCCAGATTGTGTAGAGGTAACCAGATAAAACCGGTTTTGTGTCATAGCCTAATATAGTCTACACTTATTCCACACGTTGGTTCAGTATCGATTACAATGGAAAGGAGTAAAGACGTTCGCGTCAAGCAACGTGTCGTAATTGAATTTTTGATCGCGGAAAGTGTTGCTCCCATAGATATTCATCGGCGAATGCAAGCTGTGTACGACAAACAGTGTGTTAACGTGTATGCCGTTCGACGTTGGGCGAGGCAGTGTAAAGGAGAAGATGCAGGGCAAGAAGATTTGCGAGACAAACCGCGAAGTGGAAGGCCTGTAACGGCAACCGACGAGTCTCATCGGAATTACGTTGACGAACTGATTCGTGGAAATCGTCGCATTAAACAAAATGAAATTGCTGCAATGCTCGATATCTCCAAAGTGCGAGTGGGACACATTATCAGTATTCTCGGTTCCCGAAAGGTCTGCGTCAGATGGGTGCCTCGCATGCTCACTGCCGAAATGAAAACTGAGAGACTACGCATTTGCCAAGAAAATCTGCAGCGCTGCGAAAATGAAGATGAATTTCTGCACAGCATTGTGACAGGAGACGAGACGTGGGTCCACCATTATGACCCTGAAAATAAACGGCAATCCATGGAATATCGGCACAAAAATTCATTGCAACCAAAAAAATTCAAAGTTCAAAAATCGGCTGGAAAAGTGATGATGACTGTTTTTGGGGGATATCAATGGTGTTGTTCTTGAAGACTTTATGGAAAGAGGGACAGCAATCAACTCCGCACGTTATATTGAAACTCTGAAGAAATTGAAAAAACGGATAAGAGGGTTCGCACCCACAAAAACGCAATCACTGTTGACTGTTCACCATGACAACCAACGCACTACCTCACACCAGTGTTCAAACGCGAGAAGCAATTGAGGATCTGTAATTCACTGTCTTGCCGCATCCACCATATAGCCCCGATTTAACACCATGCGATTTCCACCTCTTTCCTAAACTTAAAGAACATCTCCGTGGAACTCACTACGAGTCTGACGAAGAAGTTAAGGCAGCTGTGAAATTTTGGTTTCGTAGTCAAAGCTCCGAGTTTTACCAGGATGGATTTAAAAAACTCATTTATCGTTGGCGTAAATATATGGAGGTATAGGGTGATTTTATAGAAAAATAAATGTATCGTTTTGAAGAATAAACTCTAAGGTACATATCTGCTTTTGTTTCGCTAAAATCCTTCAACCTGTTCGTATATGTCATACGTGCAGGGTTTTTTTTATGCAGGAAGGATGGGCGAAGGGCAAATGCCCGCAAAAGCGCCCCTCCCATAGAAGAAGAAGAGAGCCAAAATCAAGGTCCGGGGTTTTCGAGATGCCTAGACACTCTGCGTTTGAAAGATGGGAGATCATAGACAGGAGGAAAGATGGATTGAGGAAGATTGTTCCAGAGTTGACCGGTTGAGAAGATGAAAGAATGAAAATACCGATTAACCCTTGCATTAGACAGTTGGACAGAAAAGGAATGAGAAAGTATAGAAGCTCTGGTACTGTGTGCTCTCCTTAAAGGAGGAGGCATGTAGTTAGAGAGTTCAGACGAGCAATGTCCATTATGATAGTGATAGTAAAGAGAGAGTGTGGCAACATTGCGGCGAAGAGAAAGAGAGAGATTAAAGACAATCAGTATGAGGCGGGGAATTGATGAGACGAAAAGCCTTTGATTCCACCCGGTCAAGTACGGCTGTGTGGGTTGAACCACCCCACACATGAAAAGCATACTCCATACACGGGCGAACAAGACCCCTGTACAGAGACAGCAACTGAGTGGGGGTGAAGAAACTGCGGAGGCGATACAGCACACCTAACCTCTTAGAAGCTGTTTAGAAAGAGAATATATGTGATCTTTCTTGGAAAGATTACGAGAAAAGGAAATGCCAAGAATGTTAAGAGAAGAGGAACGATTGAGTTGTGTGTTGTTGAAGGTAAGGGGATAGTCGTGTGGAAGATTGTGACGAGTAGACAGATGGAGGAACTGAGTTTTTGAGGCATTGAAAGCCACAAGGTTTTCTCTGCCCCAATCAGAGATAGCAGAAAGATCAGAGGTCAGGTGCTCCATAGCCGGCCCACGCGAATCATGGAGTGACTGTTGAGAGGGACGATTTGGGAAGCGGTAGAAAAGTGAAGAGTGGAATCATCGGCATAGGAGTGAATAGGACAGGAAGTGTGAATTAAAAGATCTACAGATCTACAGAAGCTAAGGCTAACAAAGACCCTAAGATCCACTCTAATAAATAAAAGGAAAAGAGTGGGTGACAGGACAGAACCCTGAGGAACACCACTGTTAATAGCTTTAGGAGAAGAACAGTGGCCATCTACAACTGCAGCTATAGATCGGCCAGAAAGGAAATTAGAAGGAGGGCAGTTTGCAAATTAAAGATTTGTGCCAGACTCCCTCGAAAGCTTTTGATATGTCTAGCGCAATAGCAAAAGTTTCACCGAAATCCCGAAAGGAGGATGACCAAGAGTCGGAGAGATATGCAAGAAGAATGTGTGTGTGTGTGTGTGTGTGTGTGTGTGTGTATGCTTTCCATAGCAACTGAGGTGCACCATCAACTCGTATAAAAACAATAATAAATTGTAATATTATTATTATTATTATTATGGTTGTTGTTCTTGTTGTTACTGTCATTATTGTTTTATATTGTCTATTCTACTAAGCTACATATACTTAGGAATGCATTAACTGTCGCTATCATATATATATATATATATATATATATACTAGTTAGTGATGTAGGTCACATCCGCATCCGCATCCGCGGAACATCCGCACATTTCCTCGCATCCGCGTCCGCGTCCGCATCCGAACTTTGGACTGCGGATGTCGTGCGGATGTGGACCGTTGAGATAAAACGTCATTAATAAGCGGAAATTATCAAATTCAACTATATTAATAGAACTAGTTCATTGTGCGCAAAAGTGATGCAAGCGACAAGACGAGAGGCTGTTCTTGTATGAAGTTACTCTCTTGCAACCTACTTAGATCCACGTTACAAAGCTAAGTTATTTTCACCTAGTACATTAGAACGAGTTAAATCATCACTTGGCAAAGCAGTTGAAGAGCTTCAATCTCTTGAATCTGTCGCTTCGCCACCCACCAAAAGAATAAAAGTTTCAGTGACAGAACCAACACCTTCAACAAGCAAATCTATCACAGAATCTGTCTCTCAGTTTCTTGAGTCAAGCAGCGATGACGAGACCTACGCGATGTCAAAAGATGTAGTAAAAATGATCGAGAGCTATCACCAAGAAAAACGCCTGGCTGCATGTGACAATCCTATTAGTTGGTGAAAAATACGCAGAATATCTATCCATACTTGAGTAAACTTGCGAGGAAACATTTAGCCTGTCCTCCAACAAACGTACCAAGCGAGAGATTATTTAGCAGTGCTGGATTAATATATGATGAAAAGAGAAACAGACTGGCAGCAGAAAAGGCAGAAAAGTTAATGTTCCTTAAGCATAACCTTCCTATAATTAAGTTTGAACATTAAACGATGAACATCTTAGTTTACTTTATTTTAATTACTCATTTATAAATATGCCTAATAAAACTTTAAACTTAATATAAATAGTTATCAAGCTAATTAAAGATCTCTTTCTATAAGGGTGGAGGTTGGGGAAAGAGGTCGGTGGGGTGCATTTGAGTTGGGTTTACGTCCCGCATCCTGGTAACACAATTATGGTTTCTAATTGTGGCTGAAACTCAACAAAATATAACGAATTTATTTGCAGACGAATTCACTAATTGATTTCTATATTAGTTAGATGCTTGATATTATTTTTATATGTTCAGAGAAAAGTACAGCAATTATTGTACAATTAATCAATTATACTACATTATAGCTACAGCTCTCTCTATATAATAACTTATTATATACGTTAAACACAACAAATCTCGAATATATCCTAAAAGATAACGAAAATGTAGACATCCGCATCCGCATCCGCGGATGTTGAAATCAAACATCCTCATCCGCATCCGCATCCGCGGATGTGAAAAAAATGACATCCGCTACATCACTAATACTAGTAGATGTGTGTTATTGTATGTTACTCTCTGTATACACTGTACAGTATATGTAGCAAAGGACAATAAATTTATTATTATTAATATTAATATTATAATTATTATTATTCTTATTATTATTATTCTTATTATTAACACCTCTAAGTGGGAGACTCTTAAATTTGCCGTAGTAGCAACAACGGATGATCACGAAACACTTTCATTGATACTCCTCGCCGAAAGAGATTTTCTCTACTCGCCTGGTGGCACAACATCGCGAAGTATGAACGACGCAATATATCATTTGCTGCATAAACACCTTTCACGGCGGGAGACTCAAGTTGAAACTCAGCGAAATTCAAAGAGTTGGCAGACACACACACATGACAGACACCTAATTACAAAAAACACGTTCACACACTTACCTGCCTTGTTAATATGTCTTAAGAATAGAGTAGAAAAATGTTTTGCTGAAACAATTTCACAACGAACAAAAAAAAAATGCATGACATGGATTAGGTGACGTAGAGTTGCGTTTCTGCCGTTACGATTTCTTTTTCTCTTCTTGCTCTTGGATTGCTGGATGCACGTGACGAGTGAAGGCATGGTGTGGAAAATCTGATTTATGTTCTTAATTCCAGTTTCAACCCCTTTTCTGTAGAAGCATTTCATCACTTTGCTGGCGTGATGGCTTTGCGCGTACATGGGTGTAGACATGAATAGTTAACCTTTATCTCTCTCTTAATCCTCTTGGGGCTAGCCTGAAGTGGGTCATGGCGTCCTTGTTGGACCGATACCTCGGTAAATAGAGCTGTAAATATTTTGTATAAAATGAAACCCATATGTTCGAGTTTTTTGTGACGATACCAAGTAGTTGATATAAGATCAGCACAAATATATTAGTTAGTTAGTTTATACAACAGTGCTATCTAGTGTACGATTTCTATGTGTGCATAGCGTAATTGTAAAGCTAGCTTATACAGGGTGAACGAAAAGTCCTGCGCACCTGTAAGTACATTCACTATAACTACTTCCACTATAACCTACTTCCAACAGGTGCACAGGGACTTTTCGCTCACACTGTATATTCTCCGCTTTCCTGTAAAATTTCCTGGGTTACTTTTCCGGGGTGAAGGTATTTTTTTCAACCTTTATCCGTACCTGCCTCTGGCGGGGAGGGAGCGGATGGTGGGAAGAGAGCCTTATGCTTTTCTATCTAGTTTTCTACTACTGCTAGAATAGTTAAGAAATTAATTATGTAGTTTAATGATAACAGGAACCTCTCCAAGCCGATCAAAGGGTCTTTGAAGTTTCCTCTTGTCCTTGTAACTTCTTGTAACTTCTTGTAACTTTTTCTCCTACTCTAAATTTTTACATTTATGTTCCTATAAGTTATTCGCGTTATATTAATGGTAATATTTATAATACTACTTAATATTTGACCTCGAAAAGAAGAAAGAACGAAGTTCAGAGCAGTGGCGGATTTAAGGTGCGCGGGGCCCTAGGCCGGTTGGAGTGCGGGGCCCCAAACTACGCAAAGCTAGCTTAATTAACTGAAATGAAGATTTACACCCCCATCGCCCAGTGGTGACCTTACGGGGCCCTCAAATCAATGGGCGAGCGAAGCGTTAAAATAAATTTACTTTTTAAACAATATTCAATTTATTGATAATTAATTAGCCAAATGACCATTTCATAGTTGAACATTACACATTTGTTTTTTTGAAGCTTAACAATAAAAAATAACTATAATAATACACCATTAACAAAAAATAACTATAATAATACACCATTAACTAAAGAGAATACCACTTGACTGACATGCAAATGATGCAATGAGTGGGTTTTGTTTATTGCAGGCAATTTGTACGGTACACTTAACTATTTCTCAGTCAAAAAAGATTTTTTTCTAGCCTTCTTACTTGCAAACTGTTTGATGACATCAGTAAAATCAAGCACCCTTAATTTCTCATGCTCAATGCTCAACAGGGTGAGTGAAGACAAACGGTCCTGCCCCATGGTGTTTCTTAGATAATTCTTGACTAGTTTCATCTTGGAGAATGATCGCTCCCCAGTGCAGTTTGTGACAAACATGCAGAGATAGAGTCGTAATACAATTTCAACATTAGCAAATGTTTCTACCATGTCATGTCTGTGAATTATCTCATACATTTCTAGTTCAGGACTTTTTGCAGCCTTTGCACCACCTGATGAAGGAGCACTTTCAGGTGAATCTCTTGGAATGGATTTCATAAGGTGTGCAAACTGCAAAAGCTCCGACTCCAATCCAGCCTCCAAGTCCTTAGGATATGAAGACACAAGCTTTTCAGCAGATGCTTTAAGCTCAGTGTTCGTTTTGTTTGAGATTTCTGATAAAAACCCAAATTTCTCTCGAAGGTCGCTGTAAGCAGCAATGCGTTGTTGTAGGGCAGCACAGAGCTTGTCAATGATGGGCAAGAATGCAGTCACTCTAAACTTGTCTCTCCCTGTCAGCATAACATCCTCCGCGGAGTCTAGTTCATCGTGGTGACGCTTGCGCTTCCTAATACGCTGCGTGTCGGCGTAGTATGCATCATTACTCGTCACATCACAGGGATCACACTTAGCCATAGCTTTTGCTTCAAAGTCATCGAACTGGGATCTCAGGTCTTTAGCAAATTGTAAAGAGACTCTAGCAGTGTGACAGCTGTGTTGAGGGAGAGCCCAGATTTTTGCAGCTGGATACTGCTACTCTGAAACCTTTCCAATACTGTATCCCAAACTTCAAGAAGAATCACTGTTTCAAGTTTTTTCAAACCTTTGAGAAGACCACTTGCTTCAGCTCTTGTTTCAGCTGGCTGATTCTGATCTGAGAATAACTCTTCCAGAACAATGATGTTTTCTTTGTGTGCTCTACTGAGAGCAGCTACAGCATCTGCTCGTGCTGACCAACGAGTGTCTGAAAGTATTTTATCAACTTTCAACTTCTTATCTTTATTAGTCTCTAGTACCTCACGGTGTCTCCTCCAACGATAAGTAGATGCAACAAGAAAGGAGTACATATTTTGTACCAGAGCAAACAATGACACTGCAGCAGGACAGCTTTCTGCAGCACACTTAGCCACCAAGTTTAAGGAATGAGCCATACATGGTATGTACTCAGCTTCACTACACTCATTCTTGATTATCTGTTGGGTCCCCAGATATTTACCAGACATGTTGCTGGCATTGTCATAGGACTGTCCTCGGCAGTCGATAACTGGAATGTTCTTCTCTTTAAGAAAATCAAGAACAGTTGTAGCAATATCTCTGCCAGTGTGGCTTAGCATGGGAATAAACTGCAAAAACCTTTCAACTGGACCTGTAGTAGGCAGTACATAGCGGATTGTAAAAGTAAGTTGATCCATGTGTGAAATATCAGGTGTGGAGTCAACAGAAATTGAGAAGTACTTTGCTGTTTTTACTTCATCTGTTATTGAGGACATAACCTTTTCTGCCATTATTCCAATGACTTCCTCAGAAATGACATGGGACAAGTAGGAAGTATGACCACTACCTTTGTTTGCGTGTTTCTTGACATGTGCTGCCAAGAAACTGTCGTATGTGCTCAGCAGCTCTAGAATCCCAAGATAGTTTCCATTGTGTACTGATCCAATTACTTCATCTTTACCTCGAATGGCTAGCCCGCGTTCGCAAAGTAGCTTTAAAACATCTACACACCTCCTCAATACTGCTTGCCAGTACTCGCATTCACTTTCATATTGTTGTACTAGATTAGAGTCAATACGGGCACCCGCAGTCTTTCGATATATCATTTCGACCATACTTTTCCTGTGCTGATCTGACCTACTGTGAGATTCTATGACATACCTAGCGTTCTTCCAACCATTGAAGCCAGTTGTGAATGAGCTTTCTACCTTTGACATAAGCTTGCAAGCAAAACAATACACTTTACCAGTTGTTTTAGAGTAACAGAGCCATTTAAGATTAATTTCTTGGCCAGATAATGAATGAGTTCGAGTGAATAATGTCTTTGTACAATGACGGGTTCTGTTTAGCTCTTTCACAGCTGACTCTTTGAAGTCACCATCACAGTGTCGACATTCTGCGCTTCCCTTTTTCAACCAATAGTCACACACATTTTCAGAAATTATTTTAGGCCATAATCCAAGATCCGTTTCAAATCCTTGTTCAGTACCGGTATTCATAACTTTCACTTCCTCTTGTGTCTCCTCACTGTCACTGTGTTCAGGTTCAATTGCGCTAACTACACTAGGTTCAGTACTAGTTGTGGCTTCTCCAGTTGTTTCAGGCGTAATTGGTGTCTCTACTGATTCAGATTCAGTTTGAGTTTGTGATTTTGCAGATTCAGATACTGTTGGATATGTCAACCATTGAGTTATTTTTGGTAGTTTTTTTACTCTTTGGTTTACGTCTGCCTTTTCTTGTCGTTTAACAGAGCCAGCTTTATACTTCCTCCCTTGATCACGATCACGACTTGTTGATTTCTCCATTGTGCCTCAGTGCAGCCTCACTGCCTTATCCTGAAACATAAAAACATAAAAAACAAACTATTTACACTTGACCCTCGGTTTAGTATTAATTAATAGAGTTTAATTAATTAATTAAATACAGACACTAAACAGTTGTTCGGGTGAAAAAGTCGCTTTATGGGAAAAGTCGCCAGCCCCCACCAGTGGCGACTTTTTCCTTAAATATGTATAAAATGTATTTATTATGAAATCTAAGCTAAACTGACCTAACCTAGCCTAAGTACGTTTCATATAAAAAAATTAATTACATTAATTTAACATTTTTCAACTTATTTATGTATTATAAAGCTGACTAAAACTCCCCCATCCCCATTTATTGACTGGCGACTTTTTCGAGATACGACTTTTACCATTACTTACCACTAAACACACTCACATGTGCACTCCACAGCGGCCTGAATAGAACTAAACTCCCGCCAGCAAAGAGAGTGATACCATGATTATCACTAATCATTAATCAATTGTATTATTTATAGTGGAATCCAACATTATAATTATATGTGAGGGCGCGGGGCCCTCACAGGCGCGGGGCCGTAGGCCATGGCCTACTCGGCCCCCCCCTAAATCCGCCACTGGTTCAGAGCAGTTAATCGTTTGGATAAACTGAGCTGAATGGGACAAAATATGTCTGCGTCATAAAAAGCTAATCTTTCACTGTGTTTCTTTCTTCTCCAATAATAAGATTTGTTATGTTAATGTTCTATGAAACAATATTACTTCACGAGGAAGGATTATGCGTATAGACGTGAAATCGACAAAATAATACAATCAATGGTTTGCGGAATAAAGTTATAGCAAAGTTTGGATCCATCGTGTCTGCTAGAATTTAATTACTGGTAAAATATGCAAGAAAAATTTCAATCCGAATTTGTAGCTCAGCATGACGTCATAGACACAGCAGACGAAAAACTTTGGTGAAACTCGAGCTGTTTCATGAATAATTTATTTTGTAGCCTATTCGTGACTTTAAATTTCGTCAAATTATTCAAATAAATTACTTAAAGACTCTTTCATTGTTCTCCAATTTTTTTTTTACTTTAAATTCAACTTCACTTTCATAGATTCGACCAAACTTGAATAAAATATTTGACTTTATTTTTTTTTTATTTCTTTCTCCTTTTCATAATTTGCTGAAATAAGTTCCTTTTATAAGACTTGTCAACGTCCAGAAAATTGCACTATGATCATGAATAGGTATTTCTCTCTCTCTCTCTCTCTGCTATTTCTTTGCTTGTTCCGTCTTTGTATTTTAAATAACTAAAATTAACATTTGAAAATAGATTTAATCGATATTAACCAGTCTTACTGTCCAGTCAGTACAAAGTACAATTATTTCACTGAACGTTATTTTACTACAATTGTTAACAACAAAAGCAATGAGGCGCCTTCTATTAACGATTGAAGCACTCATATTACTGAGAGAAACTATGAATGGAAATCCATTGAAGACTCGAAGAGGTACAAGATTCTGATTCTATTCACTGAAGGAATAAGGTTTCCTTCAGCTATAATCAATTCCAACGTCTGTTCATATATATATTATATATTGTATTTTATTTCTTCTAATGTTCTATAACCCAATATTCCGTATAATCAAGAGAACTGTTCGGATCTTATCTCTTGGCAACTTTGACGTAGTTCTGGACAAGAAACAAGACATTTATATTTAATAAAAGCAAATAATTGATTCTCTGTTTTTATTTTTTCAACATCAAATTTGATTGTGTTTTTTTTCTTTAATTTTGCGCATTCCTTTTCTCCTTTTAAATTCTCGAAAGACAATTTCCTCGGAAAGAGAAAACAAGAAAGACAAATTCGTATGAAGCCGTTCTTCCAATACCAAAATTTCATCTTTGAGAACTTCAAAGACCAAAATCAGTCTAATAAGATTTGAAAGCAAACAGTAAAAGACTTGATTAAAAATTACGTTGTCCCTTATCTAAATATATAATATATATATACATATATATATATATATATATATAATATACACACATATATATATATGAATAGAAACGACATAATATTAAGGAACGTTTCTGCACACGCGGAAGAGAAATAACGAATAAATGAAAAATGAGGCGAACCGCCCGGGAATCGAACCCAGGGCCTTCCAATTGCCGGTTGGATGCGCTACCATTACACTACGGACCTCAATCATTCACAAATCGAAATTCTCCTACATAGGGCAGAAACCAATGCCCTGAGAGGGCACCCTCGCAAATCGTGAATATGTGCATTTAACTGCAATGACCACGCAGTATATAAATGAATAGAAACGACATAATATTAAGGAACGTTTCTGCACACGCGGAAGAGAAATAACGAATGAATGAAAAATGAGGCGAACCGCCCGGGAATCGAACCCAGGGCCTTCCAATTGCCGGTTGGATGCGCTACCATTACACTACGGACCTCAATCATTCACAAATCGAAATTCTCCTACATAGGGCAGAAACCAATGCCCTGAGAGGGCACCCTCGCAAATCGTGAATATGTGCATTTAACTGCAATGACCACGCAGTATATAAATGAATAGAAACGACATAATATTAAGGAACGTTTCTGCACACGCGGAAGAGAAATAACGAATAAATGAAAAATGAGGCGAACCGCCCGGGAATCGAACCCAGGGCCTTCCAATTGCCGGTTGGATGCGCTACCATTACACTACGGACCTCAATCATTCACAAATCGAAATTCTCCTACATAGGGCAGAAACCAATGCCCTGAGAGGGCACCCTCGCAAATCGTGAATATGTGCATTTAACTGCAATGACCACGCAGTATATAAATGAATAGAAACGACATAATATTAAGGAACGTTTCTGCACACGCGGAAGAGAAATAACGAATAAATGAAAAATGAGGCAATTGAAAGGCCCTGGGTTCGATTCCCGGGCGGTTCGCCTCATTTTTCATTTATTCGTTATTTCTCTTCCGCGTGTGCAGAAACGTTCCTTAATATTATGTCGTTTCTATTCATTTATATACTGCGTGGTCATTGCAGTTAAATGCACATATTCACGATTTGCGAGGGTGCCCTCTCAGGGCATTGGTTTCTGCCCTATGTAGGAGAATTTCGATTTGTGAATGATTGAGGTCCGTAGTGTAATGGTAGCGCATCCAACCGGCAATTGGAAGGCCCTGGGTTCGATTCCCGGGCGGTTCGCCTCATTTTTCATTTATTCGTTATTTCTCTTCCGCGTGTGCAGAAACGTTCCTTAATATTATGTCGTTTCTATTCATATATATATATATCGATGCCAATGATACACGTTTCGGAAACTATTTTAATAATGAATAAGACCAGTGAGACGAGAAATATGTTTATTTCAGATCAGACGTTTGGAAAATTGCTATATTGAATTTTATTGTTAAGTTCATAGATTTTAACACTAAAATATTAATTTCCAAAGTGTTTGATGTGAAATAAATATATTCTTAGTTTTTACTGGTGCTTTTATTCGCTATATACTGTATATCACCAAATCTGCAGACTGGTGTGGAGGAATGCAGATATTTGAATGTTCTTTAAATGGTGTGAATATTAAAATGAATTATGATAGGAATGTTAACGTCATTTCCAGATGTAAGAGTTTTTATTAAAAGTTAAAAGCATCCTCGTTTCTTGGTAAAAATGAAGACGTCTCAAACATACCCATGAGCGTAGTATGTGTGTGTGTATGTGTGTGTGTGTGTGTTTTATCAGTATATTACAGAAACCGTTGGCCTGTTTCATACACAAGGATATTTAATGTTCTTTCTTATGCAAATGTTTGTTGAGAATACTTTTACATACTGTAAATAGCAAAACATTTACTTCCCAGCAATTTCTATACCATATATGAGATATGTGAGTAACTCTGACAAACTTTGCTTACGGCAAAAACATTTTTCAACTGGATTGATAAATGGTTAGTCGCTTACTTCACTTACACACACACACACACACACACACACACACACACACACACACACATATATATATATATATATATATATATATATATATATATATATATATATATTGTGTTACAGTCAATATCTAAAATTAAGCAATTTATAAATTGACTGAAATTCAGGCAATGTGTCAAATTGTTAATACACACAAAAAAACTAACCTAACCTTTCTGGTAATGCTGCATATGCATGCCCTTTGGTATTTCTCAGTATGTGGCCTAAAAATTCATGGCTAGGTTAGGTTTAATTAAGTATTAAGTAAATCGAGCATTTAAAAAATTGCCTAAAATGTCAACCAATTTATAAACTGCCCAATTTTATATATTGACTGTAACATATAACATATAACATATATATATATATTTTTTTTTTTCATGCAGGAAGGAGGGACTAAGAGCGTGGCCGCAAAAACTCCCCCTTCATAGAAAAAGAAGAAGAGAGCCAAAATCAAGGTCCGGGGTTTTCGAGATAACTACACAGGAGTAAAGATGGATTGAGGCAGAGTGTTCCAGAGTTGACGGGTTACGTAGATGAAAGATTGAAAATACCAATTAACCCTCGCGTTAGAGAGTTGGACAGAAAGGGAATGAGAATGTATCGAAAGTCTGGTACTGCGTACTCTCCGTAAAGGAGAAGTCAGGAGAGAGTTCAGTTAGAGAGCTCAGGAGAGCAATGTCCGTATATAATAGCGATAGTAAAGATATAGTGAGGCAACATTGCGGCGAAGAGAGAGGGATTGAAGACGGTCAGTAAGAGGCGGGGAATTGATTAGACGAAAAGCCTTTGATTCCATCGGGTCACATAGGGTTGTATGGGTTGAGCCACCCCACACATGAGAAGCGTACTCCATACAGGGGCGGACAAGACCTCTGTACAGAGACAGCAACTGAGCGGGTGTGAAGAAACCGCGGAGACGGTACAGCACACCTAACCTCTTAGAAGCTGTTTTGGAAAGAGAGTATATGTGATCTTTCCAGGAAAGATCACGAGAAAAGAAACACCAAAAATGTTAAGAGAAGAGGAAGGATTGAGTTGTTTGTTGTTGAAAGTAAGGAGATAGTCGTGTGGAAGATTGTGACGAGTAGACGGATGAAGAAGCTGAGTGGCCACAACAGTGGCCATCTACAACCGCAGCTATAGATCGGCCAGAAAGGAAATTAGAGAAGAAGGCACATATAGAAAGATAGAAACCAAAGGAGGGCAGTTTGCAAATTAAAGATTTGTGCCAGACTCTATCAAAAGCTTTTGATATGTCTAGCGCGATAGCAAAAGTTTTACCGAAATTCCGAAAGGAGAATGACCAAGAGTCAGAGATATGCAAGCTCGCCAGTAGAGCGTCCCTTGCGGAACCCATATTGACGATCTGGTTTTTTGTTTTATTTTTACTTTCTTTATTTTGTCTTATGATCCAGATAGTTTTTTTTTCTCAAGTTGTTTTTTTCTTTTTTAACGTTTTGTATTGGATTTTATTATTGTACAGTATATTTAGGACATTTGTATTTACTTTAGTTATATGATTGTTTTTTAGATGCTTCTATTTAGTCACTGAAGATGGCCCCTGAGTGGACCGAAATGTTTGGCCAATAAATGTTGAGAGTCGTATCTCTTATTTTCATATTCCTATTTTATATATACAGTATATATATATATATATATAATCTGCCAGACTTCTGCGTTCAAGGACTCATTTAATATTACTGTGAAAACGCATAGAGATTTCGAGCAACCACTGTTGTATACCTATTCATCTACGACACACGCATATACACACGCACACACTCATTTGTGCATCTCCGCATAACTGTTTTTAAGTCATATACAGTATGTAATTAACTAATTAACTGAACTTAATTTAACCTAACTTAACCTAAGTGTCATCGAACCAGCTCGCCCAGCTATTCACCCTTCCATAAACAAAACTGGTTGGTAGATAAATGGGTACCTGGGAACCGGGTACCGATCTCACGAGCGGGAGGTCGTGAGAACGAGTCCGGTCGAGGACGTTGTAATTGCTGACCACCCATCGTGAGTTGTGGTTCGGATTTTACGTTGAGCTGTAAATCTAAGGTGGGGTAACAGGCTTGATCTTCGTCAGAATAAACAATTCTGGCGGAAGCAAAACTAAGGTTACTAAGATATAAGAAAATATTACCTTTCAAAAAAATTTACCCCACTGCATCCGTGAATTATCATACACTCGACCTCACTTTTGCTCAGTTGCCTACGCGCGCACACACACACAAGAAATGTCATTTTCACTTTTTGAAAGTTTGTCTCTCTTTGAAAGTTTGAAGGTTCATTATTTCAGTATGTTTTTTCTTTGGACATCATTAAAGATTTGAAATTTGTCTTGGAAAGAAACTTTCGTAAAAAAAAAAAAAAATTCCATTACTGTACAGCAGGGGTCCCCAACCTTTTTGTGCCGAAGAGCACATTCAAGACTACCGGTAGTGCGGCGGGCACCATTTACTTTTTCAAGGCAAATTTATAGTTGGACTTAATAATGAACATAACACACAAAAAACACATTTAATTCCTATGTAAAATAATGAACATAACACACAAAAAAACCATTTAATTCCTATGTAAAATAATGAACATAATACACAAAAAAACCATTTAATTCCTATGTAAATAATGAACATAATACACAAAAAAAAAATAAGGATGGGCTAACTAAGAATCTTAGAAAAATTATCAAAACGATAACTTAATTTATTTATAAAGAAATAATTATTTTCAAATAAATGAGCATCTGTTTCCGTAATTACTACTAAAATTTAATAAAATGTTAAGTATGTTACATATTTTAAATATTTAGTAACTAAATATTAAAATATGTAACATACTTAACATTTTATTAAATATTTAAATAAAAACTTATCAATCGTAGTCAGTCAGTGGCGGGCACAAGCAAAAGGGTCGGCGGGCACCATGGTGCTCGCGGGCACAGGGTTGGGGACCCCTGCTGTACAGAGCGGTGGTCGCTTCCTCTAAACGTCTAATTTTTAAGACAATGAATCTTTCTGTTTTGGACTCCACTTTGAATAAAAAATATATAATTTATTTCCTACACAAATCACAAAATAAAAATTTATTAATATACAGGGTGTTTCAAAAGTCCGGAGTCGTCGGAATATTTAGTTTTTAATTATATTATTGTAATATATATATACTGTATATAGAAACTAAAATATTTCCTATGGTTCCAAACTTTTGAAGCACCCTGTATATGAACCTGGTAAACCTGGTGAAAGTTCCGAGCATTGGTTTCTATTCACGCGAAGGTCAAGCTGGTGGCCCACCACTAGGCCTGGACTGATGGAGGAGCGAATTTTCCATATGTAAATTATAGCGTATCTCTTCTTTTTTCCAGCGAATGCAGATTTAATTTACATAGTCTTTCTCAGTAGTTGAGTTCTTTGCAGCCATCTATCTTGGCTGTGAAATTCCTCTAGACTTTTTCCAGTTTATTAATTTCTTCTCCTTTGTATGGGGACGTCAAGACTGAGTAGTATTTAAGTTTTGTATGATCAGTGTTTTCAGCAGGCGAATCATTACCTTCTCATCCCTTCTTCTGAAAGTTCTCAGTAGCCGTCCCATTACTCTTTTTACTTTGTTTATCGCTATCTGATTCTGTGTTTAAAATTTTGCGTCATCAGTCATTATTCCCCCAAAATCTTTTGCTTTCGTGCTTCTCTGAATTTCCTGTCGATCCGGGGCATAATATACTTTGTCTAAGTTCTTCATTTCTTTCGTATCTCAAAAGCTAAAATTTCTCGGTGTTGAAATCCATGTTATTGTCTTCTGACCATTTGTATATTCTGTTTGTGTCCTTCTGTAGGGCTTCCACCTCTTCTGCATTGCCGATTTTTCTGCTGATCTTTGTATCGTCAGTAAAGGATGTTACTACTGTTGTCGTCTACTTCAGTGTCTATGTCTGTCAGCAAGATAATGAATAGGGGCTAATACTGTACCTTGTGGTACTGAGCTGCGTACTTCCGATTCTGATGATAATATACCTTGGATTTTTAAGGCTTACTACCGTTTCCTGAGGAAGTTGTAGATCCATTTGCCAACTTTGCCTGTTATTCCCGTCTTTCATTTTATGTGCTATTATGCTACGATTACACTTATCGAATGCTTTAGCAAAATCCGTGTATCGTAGTTATCACTGCTCTCAACTGCGTCTATGATATTGTTATAGTGCTCTATCAGTTGTGATAAGCACAATCTTCATGATCGGAATCCGTGCTGGTTCGCAGTGAATTTTTCCTGTGTCTCCAGAAAGTCATATATTTTCTCCCTGACTATTCTTTCAAATATTTTGGTGAGATGTGATGTCAGTGACACCGGGCTATAGTTCTTTGCTTGAGACCTATCGCCCCCTTTATATATAGGGACAATGTTCGCTCTTTTTAGTATGCTCGGTATTTTCCCTTTGTCCAGGGATCTTCTCCATATCCAATAAAGGGGTGTAGTTATTTCGTTCTTACAGTTTTTAATCAATAAGGCGTTCCATTTGTTCGGGCCTACAGCTGAATGTGATTTCATTTGTCCTATAGCTTTCGCTATATCTTCTGCGGTAAATTCAAAATCAGTTATACGTTCTCCATTTAATTCCTCTTAAAAAAAAAAGTATTTCTGTCAGGTACTGCTTTGTCTCTATATTTGGGGTACTGAAAGCTGATATTGAGCTCTCAATATTTCAGGTATTTCTCTTAGATCACCGGTTAGCGCATTATATTTTTTTCTTAAGGGTGCGATAGTGGTCCGCGTTTTTGTTCTTCTTTTCACGAAGCTAGAGAAGTATTTCGGGGTTCTTTCATTGTTTTTACCCCATCTTCCTCTTCTCTTTCTGAATGACCTTTGATTAAGGCTTGTATTTCCCTGCCTATACGTTCAAATTTTACTTGTATCACTTTTTTGGTGTTGTTGTCTGTGCAATTAATTAACTTTGTGGCTACTCTCCGTCTCTTGCGGAATAGTGTTCGCTCTTGCCTCTCGAAATAGTTCTTTCCCTTTCGCTGTACTTTCGGAACATATTTTTCTAAGATTTCAGCGTCTTTTTTTCCAATGTTATTAGCATTTCTTCAGTTGTTTTATCCTCTAAGACCGTTTTTCCACTATTTGTGCCATATGGGATCTGATTTCTTCCCATTTTATAGTTTTAGAGTTTAGATTAAACATCTCAAATTTGCTTTTTTCTTCAGTATGAGTTTTTCTTTTAGTATTCTCGCTATATTAGTGGATACCTCGATAATGTGGTCTGAAAGATTTGTTGGTGTTATTTTTATATTATTGATTAAGTTAATATTATTTGTGAATACCAGAGCCAAGCAGTTACTTTTTTCTGGTGTTATCTGTTATCTTCTGCGTTAACAAATTCATTTGTTAGAGCTATCAACATTTTTGCTTGCTCCTGGTCTTCTCTTGTGCCCCCCCTTCTCCTGGTATGTGTGTGTGTGTATATGTATATATATATATATATATATATATATATATATATGAAAGGCAGGATGTGTAGTGTTCCCAAATTAAAGGCCCGACAAGGGACCTCCTCAACACTGAAGGAAAGTAGCTTGGTTGTCAGGAGGCCAAAACTTTTTAACCAGCTTCCAAAGGACCTCAGAAACGTTACAGGGGTGAAACTTGAAGTCTTCAAGAGAACACTAGATGCCTGGCTCAGGACGGTACAAGATGAGCCGGGTGTACATAGCTATGTATGGTGGAGAGCGCAAGAAAGCAACTCGCTCCTCCACCAATCCAGAGGCGGGGCCACCAGCTTGACCTTCGTGTTCCTATTCTTTTGTATTTATAAATGGGAAATTAAAATCACCGCAGAGTATTATATTCGTGGATTGGGTGCTTAAGGACTTTATTAGGTTTTTGATGTCGGCAATGGCTTCAGAGAATTTTGTAGTTGCAGTGTTCGGAAGTCTGTAGATGAATATTAGTATCACGTTAAGTTTTTTAATTTTTACTGGTAAGAGCTCCACGTAGCTGTTTGACTTACTCATTATTGTCTCTGTCATATGGCTCTCACGTATGCATATACAGCTACATTTTCGTCTTTCTGTTCTATCAGCTCGTAGTATGTTGTAACCTTCAATTTTTATTTCTTTTTTATCACTGAAGTATTCGTAGTTTTCACAATTTCCTTGGCAGTCTTTAAGATGTGTTTCTTTGAGGCACGCGATGTCAGTCCTTGTTTCTTCCATAAATCCTTGCAGGTATGAAACTTTGTTTATCGTATGGTTCGGTCTTAGTCTTTGAATATTTGCCAGGACTATATTTATGTTTTCTGTTTATATATTGTACAGCTACATGATATGTACGTATATGTCGAAAGTGCATTAGTGAAATTTTGGATGCTGGTTGGTGGAAGATTTAGAGCCATATGTTTGGGTGAAAATACACTTGTTATAATTATCTTATTGAATATATATATATACACACACAGGGTGTCTTAGAAGTCGCGCACCATAGGCTTTATTCAGACTTACGAGGTTTACGAATCGAAATTGTTTATAAGTGATGTTTAATTACAATATATGTTCGATAATGTTCGAATAATAAAATTAATAGTACGTACAATTAATTAAAAAGATATCTTAAAATAATTAAATTGAATGAAGCTATATCAGCCACTGGTGTCTCAGAAGTCGCGCACCATTGGCTAATATAGCTTCATTCAATTTAATTATTTTAAGATAGCTTTTTGATTAACTGTACATACTATTAATTTTATTATTGAACATTATCGAACATATATTGTAATTAAACATCACTTATAAACCATTTCGACTCGTAAACCTCGTAAATGTGAATAAAGTCTATGGTGCACGACTTCTGAGACACCCTGTATATAAATATGGTTGACAAAAGTAAATAGACAACTCTGTTTAAAAACACATTTGACAGACATAAGAACAACAAAGGAAGAGTTTTAGCGGATCAATGGGTATTTGGCGGCATTTGTCGCGAAACCAAAGAGGTATTTCTGTATGCAGTGCCAAAGAGAAATGCGGAAACATTACTGAACTGTATAAAAACAAATATTGGGCAAGGCACTACAGTTATTAGTGACATGTGGTCCAAAGTTATTAATCCAGAATCAGGTGCCCACACATGCAAACTATAGAGAGTACCTGGCATGCTTTGAAACAACGCAACAAGCGACAGTGCGAGACTCATCGTCAAATGATAGACTTATATTTAAGCGAGTAGATATGCAGACAAAGGAACAAAAATAAAGATTTATTCAACAAAATACTAAGAAACATTAAAATAGTTTTACTATTATTTATTCAGTAAAACAAATGCTTTGTTAAATATTTGTTAAATAAAGGATTTCTTATTTTATTTTTGTCTGTTAGCATGGAAACCGTAATGCGCGCGGCAAACTAGTTCTCTCTCTATTTTTTTTCATTTTACTTTACCTTCTGCGCGTTTCTCCATGAAAAAAATATTATTTCGGTTGTTAGGACATTAAGATATATGTATAATAAAAATTTCAGCTAAATCCCGTGGGGTCGTCCCTTTGGAAAAGACCCCAAACGATAATTAAATTTCTTGGAGCTATTGAAGAATAGGGACCCCAGCCTTCTTTAGTTAGCTTTATAAGGCTAACTAACGAAAATATCATGACCTAACCAATCGTCAAGGGCGTACAGTTAACCTAACGATTGGTTAGGTTAGGTCGTGATATTTTCGTTAGTTAGCCTTATAAGCCTAACTAAAGAAGGCTGGGGTCCCTATTCTTCAATAGCTCCAATTTCTTATTAAACAAAACATTAATTTCTTATTAGACATTATTATCTTTATTTAATAAAAACCAATACACGATATCTTAATCCCTGATAAACTCTTTTAGTGGCTTTTGATTAATGGCTTTTGATAAAAAAATAAAAATAAAAAAAATAAAAAATTGTATGCTGTTTCACTATAAATTTTAGCGGCCACCATTTTAATAGCAAAATATTTTCAAAGCAATAAATATAAATATAAGGTTTAGGAGCCACCGGCAGCACGAAGACAACAATAAATATAAATATAAGGATTAGGGGCTACCAACAGAATGACCAAATAATAACATAAATATAAGGTTTAGAGGTCACTGACCACACGATGACGTAATAATAATATAAATATAAATTATAGAGGCCACCGATAACAATGACTTAGGCATATGACAATAATAATACTAATAATAACAATACAAATAATAATATTCACCGTTGAATGATCCCGAACGCTTCCGTGTGCACATTACCGCAGGACGGGGCGAGGCCGAAACGTAAGCTTTTGTTTTTGTTTCTTTGTTTTAACACCTGTTTTGAACACTTTCAATATAAATTATTCCAAAGTTCGAGACTTGAGTTTAATATACATCCATACACTGTCACTTCTCAAACCAAAGAGATCCGTTCAGACAGTAACGTTCAGCCCAAAAGCCGATCTGGCCTGCCACTTTCAGCCATTCATATCCCCAGAGACAACGATAACAATAACTTAGGCATATGACAATAATGTCAGAGAGCCATTCAAGACTCCGGAGACCCCGCCAGCGGAAAAGAGTCCAGAGTGTTTACATACATTATTCAACAATAAATATTAAATTATAAATCATGAATGACTTTTAATTCTATGCATTGGAATGTATTGCACCACTGGCGCAGCCTTCGAATGGTTCTAGACATTGTGGTTAACAAACATTTGCGAAGCTGAACATTTACGGTCCAGCTCCATAAAGATGGGTCAGCGCTTGTATGCTCATACAGATATATGATAATTCCCTCCATCATCAATTTAAACGAGGATGCAAACTCCCTTGAGAATATGAGAACCAAAACCTTTTAATGTACAGCCAAAAGAACTGTTCATTCTCTATCACGCACCAATCTGAATAATAATTTTAAGAAACTGGTGAACAGGTTCCTATGCATAGTTCTGACAACCGTTCTGACAGTCGTGGAATCACCAATCACACAGCAAATGTTCACAGAATCCTCCGATCCACTACAAGAAGAAATTTTAGTGTAGTATTAAAGAACTATTCCGAGTCCCTACACGGGTACCAGCTACTATCTCGGAGTGAGAAATACGTTGCTGCCACCTAACCAAAACCTCCGTCAACTTTGAACCACCCAAGGCCATAGACGGAGAGTTAACATATACGAGTATATATAAACAATGATTCAAGATCATGATTTTTCTCTCCCATAGCTATATTTGATTAATACAAAGCCATCATTTTCTTATACAGTATCTGAAACATTAAACAAGGAATTAATGATAATTCGAACAAAATATTTAATTTCTTGTACTTCCTCTATAGATTCACCCCTCAACTTGATACGAGCATAATTTGTCTGATAGACCTTTGAGGTTTACACACACACACACACACATACACACACACACACCTATCATAGGTATAGCATAAATTATTTAATTTTGTTATGTGAGATGGAGCGTTATCGTGATGAAGCATCCAGTCTCCGGACTCTCCGGCCGGATAGTAGATATTTTCACTATCGGCATCCTGTCAGATAGTTAAAATTTTCAACCTTACTTAAATAAAGAGAAAATAAATGAAAATGGATAATAATAGGACTCATTCAGACTGAGTTGGACTCTTTACTATTGTTCTTGTAATTTTCTCACACTTTATTTTTGTCATAAATCATAATATAACTTTACAAAAATAATTACAAACTAACTACTAGCAATAGATGGCCCAAAGATGAGGAGAAGGTAAATTTACTAAATTAGTCAGTACTTATTAGATAATGAAACCCATCTCAACTGATCCACACAACTTTGTCTACAACATAATTATTAATAACGGGAATTTCCTGATTCAGATGACTTATGACCATACATCAAAGTAATACACTACACTAAAACTAAAGATCTATGGAAAGTGTTGTATTGTAACCAAAATATAAAATATATATAAAAACACCTGTGACATATACTTGAATTAATCATTATTCATTGGTGTGGTGGGCTGGGGGCATATCCTTTACAGGCGGAACTTATTGGCGTTATGGTGTATAAAAAGGAGCTGCTCTCCTTTGCGAGGTAAAAGTCTGCTTCGTTTTTCCTCGAAGATGTTTCCATACTCAGAAAACATTCTCTCTGAGAACACCCCTCAGATGTAAAAGGGCCCCTACACACGCTCAGACTTTTGTTTAAATTTGTCTGCAGTTGTACAGACCAAGTCTGCGAAGACAAAACTGAACTGTGTGTTTTTTCCTCCACACTGTACAGATATGCCTGTGCAAACAACTCAGTTCGCTGGCAGATTTGAGGAGAGCAACATGTTTACCGCAGAGGAAGAGCTGCTGTCTATAGGCTATAATAACAAACATCTAGCTACGTTTAGATAAAAAAAACAACCCTTGTTTTTTTGTTCTTAATACTAGTAATATGCTGTATTAATACATTACCGTAGATACATAGATACATACTATCCGGCCGGATAATCCGGGCCGGATTTTTTTTAAAAGCCGGCAAATCCGACATCCGGCCGGATAGTAAAATTCACTATCCGGTGCATCCCTAGCCATCTCACTCGTTGCAACTTGTCCAGCAATTTTCCGGAGCTCAAACAAACCTGAAAGGACACCGATTCGGTGATGTTGAGACCATTAGAAGAAATTCCACGGAACAGCTTTTGGCCATTCCGAAAAGTGCTTTCGAAAATGTTTTCAACAGTGGCAGGATCGTTGGGCAAAGTGTGTGGCTTCAGAAGGAGCGTACTTTGAGGGAGATTAAGCCCCAAATCAGTGGTGGGCAACCTGCGGCCCATCAGGTTTGTGAGTGCGGCCCAAGAAACATTTTACTAACCATTGTCCACATGAATAAAAATTTTGGAATTTATATTAATATTTCCATAATCTACTGATAATTTTGTTTGATTTAACAAAATTTCTTTATATTAATTATTATATTATTGAAAAATGTTTCTTTTGCTTTACTATTTGAAGTTGATCACAATTCAATTAATTTATAAATAATAATTTTCTTTAACTCTTTATGAAATTTTCCGGCTGTATTAAATATATTTAAGCATATTCGTGGGGCCATGTTTAGCGCACATGCACATTTTTAATCTTGCGGCCCACTGAGATGAAGGAAGGCCACTCATACGGCCCACTCACTAGCCTAAGTTGCCCACCTCTGCCCCCAAATCCTGTAAGTACTTTACCATATTCTGTCTATAATCGCATCAATCCGGATACTTTTTAAACAAACCTCGCGTAATAATGATATGGCGCTAGGACAGTTTGCCTACGGACAGTTTGCCTACGGACAGTTTGCCTACTGGACATTATGCCTATGGACACCATGCCTATGTGGTATATTTATCCTTACCTTATTTAACTTATTTAACTTATTTAACTTCAGATTCATGCAAAAGAATTAATTCAAAATTAAAATGTGTTGTTGCCCTTAATAGCATAAATGTCTGAAAATATATCAAGTAAGAAAGGGAAACAAAGTTTTCACATAATGGATATTTGTATGTGTTTGATAAATGTAGCAAGCGCGACCCTTCGTTACTCTTTGGCGGTGCGAGCAAAAGAGTCAGTGTATTATAAGGTGTGTATATATAATATGGGTACTTTTCCGTTATGTGCCCCCTTGACGATTGGTTAGGTTAAGTCGTGATATTTTCGTTAAAACTAACGAAAATATCACGACTTAACCTAACCAATCGTCAAGGGCGTACAGTTGACCTAACCGGGCAGTGACGATTGGTTAGGTTAAGTTGTGATATTTTTGATAGTTTTAATGAAAATATCATGACTGAACCTAACCAATCGTCAATGGGGCAGATAACGGAAAAGTACCCATATTATATATACACCTTATAATACACTGACTCTTTTGCTCGCACCGCCAAAAAAGTAACGAAGGGTCGCGCTTGCTACATTTATCAAACACATACAAATATCCATTATGTGAAAACTTCTGTTTCCCTTTCTTACTTGATATATTTTCAGACATTTATGCTATTAAGGGCAACAACACATTTTAATTTTGAATTAATTCTTTTGCATGAATCTGAAGTTAAATAAGTTAAATAAGTTAAATAAGGTAAGGATAAATATACCACATAGGCATGGTGTCCATAGGCAAACTGTCCAGTAGGCAAACTGTCCAGTAGGCAAACTGTCCGTAGGCAAACTGTCCGTAGGCAAACTGTCCGGCCACGTAATGATATATAGTGTGCGTGTGTGTTTGCTGTTCTGTTTTTTTGGGTTATTACTGTCTGGCCCTGTCACCTGTTGCTGATGAGGTGCAAGCCCGAACTGCGTTTGTCCTTCATCACCAAATCGCCCTATTTGAAGGATTTGTTGGAGTAGGAAATTCATTTCCAGCCTCATCATCGGTACGATACATTCTAATGCATATAATTAAAAGTATCCATGATTTAATTTAATATTTATTGTTGAATAATATATGTAAACACTGGAATTTCCGCTGGCGGGTCTGTAGGGTCTGGAATGAACTGGCTGACGGGTCTCTGGGATGTGAAAGACTTGAGTAGCTTTTAGGTTGAACTTTTCAACCATTTCAAACGGGATACTGGCTGGCTGGGTGTTTGCTTAGATCTGTTTGTATTCAGAGGTGACAGTGTACGAATTTTGGAATAGTTTATACCGAAAGTGCTAAAAATCGCTGTTCAAACAAACAAACAAAACTTTCGGCTGCGCTGCACGCGCGCATTCTGCGGTAACGTGCACACACAAGCGTTCGGAATAGTTCAGCGGTGAGTATTATTATTTCTTGTTATTATTAGTATTACTGTTATTATGATGCACCTAAGTCAGTATTACCGGTGGGCTCTATACTTTATATTTATATTATCGTATCATCGTCCTGCCGGTTACCCTATACCTTATATTTATTTATTATTGCAGCCTCTAAACCTTATATTTATATTATTATGTCATCGTGCTGCTGGTGACCCTTAACCCTTAATGCATCAGTAACAAATTTTTTTTGCTATTAAAACGGTGGCCGCTAAAGTTCATACTGTAACGTCACCCTTTTTAATTTTAAATTTTTTTATCAAAAGCTCTTAAACGGATTAAGATCTTATCAGGGATTAAAATTTTGCTCCACTGGCACTCCTCAGTGGCACTCCCTTTTCCCCCTCCGTCATTCCCCTCAGTGGCACTCCCTTCCCCTTTTGGCACTGGCACACCTATCCCCTTGCCCCTTTCTATAGTTTTGCGTCTATACTACTGTTTTCATAGTTATTTTCATTCTCTTTATCATTATTTATTTACATTTATCCATTAATGATTATTCTTCATTTATACTTTGATTAAATTCAAATTTTCTTGCCAATCTTGATTCATATACAGTATTATCAGTATAATGGTTATTTTTATTTAATTAGTTTATATGAATCCTTGAATTATCTATTAATTTCAAATTTAAGAACAGTATTAAAAAATTCTGAAGGTTGGTTCACTGATAAACTGATGAACTATTTTTGCTTGAAACTTTACTTGTTCCTTCACAGTTATCATTTGCAGTGATTAACTGTCGTAGACGCATCAACAGAGATGAATGGGATATGTTAAAGGACCATTGGTTCCCAACGTGGGCGCCCCCGCCCCCCCAGTGGGCATTTGAGAATCTTAGGGGGAAGCTAAGACACTGTAAAATTATTACTTTCTATTAATAAATCACTTATCACTTATCCTGTTATATTATTATCTTTATGAGGGGGCACCAGCAAATATTGATGGACATAAGGGGGCGTTGGCCTAAAAAAGGTTGGGAACCACTCTCAGTTAAACTGTTTACAAAAATGGCCAATATTTCCTATATAGTTTATGCATTATTATTAGCAATTGGACTTTGTTCATTAACAATGTTAGTCATATAGAACAATTAACATTTTTTGTTAGTCACTATGTTCTATTTTCTATTTATATATCCATTACAAAACTAAACCGAAATTATGTTGTGTTCTATGTCTATTAGTGTTCTGTCTTTCGAGCTGAATGTTTATCGTTCTATCTGGTTTTCTAGCTGACTGTCTATATGTCTGCCACTATGCGTATGGCATAGTGCCGCTATACTATGCGTATGCGTGTTTGGTTATCGAAATGTCTTTCTGTCTGACTAACTGTGTGTGTGTATGTGTGTGTGTGTGTACTTATAAATATTCAATCATTTTTAATTTTTATACATACTGTATGAAACACTTTAAAAAAATGATGTTAATAAAGTAATTCCTTAATATCATGTACGCTGTTTATCTGGTAACCTGTAGTAGGAGTTTCGAGCATCACTCCCTCATCGCACAGATGTCAGGTTCGTGGCACTTATCCATTGTACAGTACACCCTCATTTATTTAATTTATATAATTTTATTGACTGTTCTTTATTTATCCATATTTATCCATCGCGCAATCCTTCAAAGTGCTTTTAATTAGACTTTAATTTTCTTTCACAATATTCTTGTATATATTAATTGTCTTTACTTCACTAATTATTTAACATTTAACATTTATTTTTACATTATTTAAGAACGGAATTCTGAATTCTCATTATTAAGTATATATGTTTCCCGAAAATTATACGTTAGAATGTAAATAGCTTCGTAATGTAATGTAGAATGTAATGTAGAACGGAATTCTGAATTCTCATTATTAAGTATATATGTTTTCCGAAAATTATACGTTAGAATGTAATAGCTGAGATTCTTCGTACAATTCTACTGTTATGGAGTAAAACATCGCATTATGTATTTAGGGTGATTTGGTTCTTATTCTGGACGTGGATAACCAAAAAAGTCCTGGTGGCTTCGAGTTGTCCTTATGCTTCTAAAAGTCGAAATATTTTGTAAGTTCTGTTACACACGAAGGATTTAAAAAGTTCCCTCAACTGAGATATGATTTATTATATTCACTACGTTCCATGGAACTTAGTTTCAGTAATAAAATAAACTATATACCATTAAGTACTAAAAAAAAGAGATTGAAAAATTAGGATTTGAATGTATGACGTCTATCTAAAGTTAAAAAGAACATATAACGGCGGAAAAAATGTTCGCGAAAGAAAAGTCTGCGGAAAATTACTGAAAATTTCGAAAAACCCAAATAATTTGTTATTGGAAAATTGTAAGTTATTTTGGAAAATATTCCTATGCCACACCTTTGTTTTTGAAAACCGTCTCCGCTCCTTCGGAATGGGGAGGTGAGTGAATGAATGAGTAATGGAGCTGATCTCTCTGCTGGTCACAACATCGTTGTTACCGAACGTTCGAAAACTGAGGCTAAACATAAATAACATAAAACCACGAGATGAAAATACAAATGAAGAAAAAGATGAATGCAACAAAAACAATAAATTAATGAAAATAAAATACGTATACTTTCAAGAGATGTCAGCTACACAGACTAGTCAGCCTGTCGTGTGACGAGTTGAAACTGCAGCAACATGATGACTTTTTGCGTGTGTGGATGTGATCACTGAAACTCAACTAGCCGCTTGTTGAAGATGAAGGTATCAAGTGTGATCATTAATGCAATGTTTGCTTCGTGACCAAGCTGTTTCAGTGCACAAGCATTTGACAGCAGCTCAGCACTAGCTTCTACAGCTTAACGCAAGGTAGACTGCTCTGGGAAAAAAGGCTTCTAGCTAAAGGTCGAACAACACTTGGAGTGTGACCCCGAGAGCGTCTATATATTATCCACTTGGCTATGTATTGAGAGTACAGATATTCCAAATTTAAGACTCATTTTGAAAGATTCATATCAAATATGACGCGTGTCATGCCACCACCTAAAAACCAACTCAAGGAGATTGCAGTATTAAGCCAGGAGACTCGTTGATATGAACATTTATAAGATGAGGGTTGACGTTGCAATATATATATATATATATATATATATATACACACACAACACAGTATATATGTTTATAAAGTATATATATATATATATATATACCTTTGGTAAGCTTCCGCCCGAATTGTTCATTCTGACGAAGGTCAAGCTTTTCACTCCACCTTAGACCTACAGTTTAACGTGGAATCCTAACCACGCCCCACCAGCAGCCCAGCGTCTTAACCACTAGGCCACCCAGGGTACCCATTAATCTACCAACCACTTTCTTTTTATTGTGTGGAAGGATGAACAGATGGGTTTTGCTGCGCGCCGCCTGCCGTCACCGGGTCTCGATCGCGGGGCCGATGCATTCGTAGTCAGCGACGCTAACCACTACACCCCCGAGGCGCTATATATATATATATATATATATATATATATATATATATATATATATGACAAATTGTTCTCGTGAACAGATAAACAATAATATAAAACATAAAATTCTACCTTTCAGGAATAACTGACAAAGAAATGTCAAAAATACGAAACAAAACAGAAATCAGCGAACGAAGAATCAAAGATTTTCCTATAATTTTTCCGACCATAATTGTAAAACACGAATGGCGAGTCCTAAATCAAAGCGACTTCGTCTCTCTTCCCCCACTTTCGTTTACATACAACCCCCAAACGTAATTTTAAAAATTCCCCACTTTTTGCTTCTTTTCGCGATTTTGTGAAGGTGATTTTAAATCCAGGAGAAGGTCGAGAATAAATTCAGCCAAAAATGCTGAATTTCGAGGAAAGCATAAATAAATAAGACAGTGAAATGACACTCTATGATGGAGGAGGACGTTTTCCATTTCGCGAGGGAAAGCGACCTGTCGGTCATTCAAGAGAAAATAGCGAGAATTACAAGCGAGAAACACGGGCGTAAAAATTGGCATAAACTGGGGAAATAGTCGGGTAAAATGATAAATTGGAGTCCGTACCCACACTTGTATAGATAATAATAATAATAATTATAATAATAATTATAATAATAACAAAAATAACAATATTTTTTTTTACCTAAAGAATGAATACGCGCATTAAAACTGCATAAATTATGGGAAATGAGAGGCGATCTCATGTTACGAGATTAATGGTCTCCCTCTAATTTATGGCTATTAAAACGAATTTTTCCTTTTTAGGTAAAGAAGCTATTTTATTGGTGCAAAATGTTAAATATTTTAAAATTTCATCCGATTTACGCCGCGAAACATTTTTCATCTTTTTTTTATGAGAATCGAAGCAGAATCAGTTTGAATAGGGAGGAAATAGGTTCAAAAAAATAATTAAAAGGGGTCATATTATTATTATTATTTTTATTATTATTATTATAAAAAATAATGAGGTTTTGAAATTTTTATTATTTTTTGTAGATTCTTTAAAATTTCACGAACCTTTTTCCCTGCGACTGTATGGTATTTATTATTACATTTAATAATAAAAGTATGTTGTCAGTATGCATTAAATACAGTTTTTTTTAAATACAAAGATATTTTAAATACACTTTTTAAATACATAGCTGTTTTTAAATAAAAGTTTTGAATACATAAGTGTTTACTTTAAAATTAACGTTAAATCATGTATATTTATGGAAATTTTCCTTTCATTAGTAGTTCTGCCGAGTACTTTCACACCAAATTGTTAATACATTTATTTTTCTCACAAATCATTTGGAGTTTATGCAAAAAAACTTCACTTTTTTCTACGTGAAAGTCACAATATGATAATAAAAACCCACTCTAATAGACAGAGTTTATTTCCACAACAGTTTCGATGCCCACTGGCATCCTCTTCGGGTGGATACAGAAAAAAGAATGAAAACGTTTTTCTGTATCCACCCGAAGAGGATGCCAGTGGGCATCGAAACTGTTGTGGAAATAAACTCTGTCTATTAGAGTGGGTTTTTATTATCATTTGGAGTTTGATGCATTTTTTGAATTTTTTTTTATAATAAGCTTCTTTCTATTTTCTGTCCAAATTTTTATAGTTTAATTACAGTGTACTCATTGTACAAAAATTATATGTATGTAGTAACAAATTTGTACATTTTTGTACCAATACGGCATCCGAACCACTAATATACATATTAAGTGTTTTTTATTATGCCATTTAAAGGGTAGCGTCCGTAGCTCGGTGGGTAATGCCGTTTCCCTATAAGCGAAATGAAGACACTGAGGTCGGGGGTTCGAATCAAGATGATGCTGGTAACGATAATAATACAAGAATTAAAAGAATTAGTTGGGTTGAGTGCTGCGTCAGTTTCTGTTCCGCTTCACTGATTACTGTACCATTCGTAGTTGTGTCCTTATTTAACAGATTTTCGTATTTATTTTTCTGTTCACTGCAATGCGGGGTCAAAATAACCTAAATACTAAACAACCTCTGATGGGTGAGTCATAAACTTGAAAAAAAAAAGGAGTAAAACATATTAACCCATTAGTGCCCATGGTAGAATTTCCTACCGCCAAAATTGTTTGTTATTATTGTATCACTTTTCCTTGTATTCGCGTGATCTTCGATATGAGTGATTGATATGACGCAATCTTTTAGATTGCGTCATATCAATCACTCATACCGAAGATCACGCAATCTTTTAGATTGCGTCATATCAATGACTCATACCGAAGATCACGTGAATACAAGAAAAAGTTATGCAATAATGACGAACAATTTTGTCGGTAGGAAATTCTACCAATGTGCACTAATGGGTTAAATTAACGCTTTGAATAAAAAATTTATCACTGACACTGAAACGAAAATAAATGCATATCCACTTGATATACAATATTTTGGAATAGTGGAATTATTTATTATTCCACGTGAAATATTTTCTATTTTCAGAATTATCAGTTCTTAATAATCAAAGTGAATAAAGTTAATAGTATTTACGAATTAAATTAATTAAAATTTATTAATTAATTTAGTGGAAATAAATGTTAATTAATTAATTTTAACTATATTTAGTAGAAATTTAGAAATTTAAAAAATAGAATCCATTTCATTTGTTGTTTTATTAGAAATGACGACTATCTATAACAGAGGTGTTCAAACTTTTTCGCAGGCGGACACATTTTCCAAATGCTGGAGCCCAGGGGGGGGGGCACACATAAAAAATATTATGATAAAAATACATAAAACATATAAAAAAATATTATTATCTGGTTTTAATTGCAATATTCTTTCTATTAACCAGTCTCTAAAACCTTATCTGGGGGCTGCTCGGGGGCACACCGAAATGGCTTCGCGGGCACAGGTTTGAGTACCCATGATCTATAATAAGTAGATTGTAGACACCAATCGACCAGGGAAGTACTCCGGGGAGGACGTTGCAGGAGACAGGGAGTGCTGAAACTCCCGTTTCTCCTGTTACTGTCCTCTTTAGCTGATCTTTTACCGTGTCTCATCTACCCTGTGAGCAGCCCAGCATGCTCTCAAACACACTTCTTCCTCTATTCTTCACTACATATACATGCATTTTACACACTACACAATCTTTTCTTTACCAAGAAGTTGCGTTTCAGTTGCAGCTAAGTTTTTAAAATTTATACTATCTATTTTTGTTAACTGAAATATTAAATTTCTTTTTCTCTCAATTTCTGTTTACTGATTGAAGTTACTTCCCTCAGAAAGTGTTGCCAATATTATTTTCTGTTTGTAACATATACTAGCTGATGTGCCCGTCCATGACGGTCATGTTTCATCAGTAGACTATTGGTAAAAAATCACCATGACGACGTGAAGGTTGTCTACATACATGGAGGTGCTTATTTAGGTATATATGTCCAATTCAACGGCGTCCTTCACAATTAAGTAGCTTATTTCTGAATAATTCTGTAGACTGTGATCCCTTCACCTGTTGATTCTTTAAATTGTTTGATTCTTTATTTTTCGTTTTGAGTATTTTAGTATTTTAACTATTAATATTTTGTTTTGTAAATTATCGTAGTTCTTATTGTTGTTTACATTATTTTTCAGTCATTAATTTTTTTAGTTGTTATAACTAAATTCTGCGTCACACACGTACGCACGCCATTACAGTTTTAATAGTATAGAACAGTGGTTCCCAACCTGGGGTCCCAGGACCCCTGGGGTCCGCGAAGGTAGTACTGGGGGTCCGTGAGCTTTCAATATTTCGAGAGGCTCCAATGGAAATCGTACATTTCCTTGTTCTTGGCTGGAATTATTAATACTTTTTTAATAGGCTGTATTTAAATTGCATACTCACTTTATGTCCTTTATTTGATAGTGAAAAAATGAAAAACGAGTTAATTATTAGTTAATAAAAACAGTTTGTTTGGTAGACGGAATCTTTCAAAAACATGGGGTCCGTGGGAAAAAAATAAAAATAAAAGGGGTCCTTTGTGGTGAAAAGGTTGAGAACCACTGGTATAGAAGATAGATTACAAATGAAACACCATACCCCTATATAAAGGGGTTTCAGATTTAATCCACTTCACAGAACTCTAGGGCTTGGCTGGTACTTATAACGCACCTATGTGTAACGTAAAAATTTGGTTATAACAACTAAAAAAAACAAAAATAATGACTGGGAACAATGAAAATTCACAAAAACAAATATTAATAGTTAAAATACTAAAATATGACTCAAAAGAAAAAAAAAAGTAATTAAAATAAATTGAATCAACTGACAATGTGATCAAATTCTATAGAATTATTCAGAAATAAGCTACTTAATTGCGAAGGACGCTGTTAAATTGGACACATATACCTAAATAAGCACCCCCATATATTATGTAGACAACCTTGACGTCGTCATGGAGCTTTTTGTCGATAGTTTACTGGTAGAACATGACCGTCATGGACGGGAACATCAGCTAGTTATTAATTAAAGTTATTTTGAAAACAAACCAAATGAATTACAAATGTTACTTTCAAGATTTACGTAATAAGATGCGAAATTCATACCTCAAACAGTCTCCTTCATATTCATTTACACTTAACACAATCCTAAAATCAAAATATTAACTCACTTTTCAAAATTTAAGAAAACGTTAACATAAATATACCCAATATTTCAAGCAAAGCTTTATGACATACTTTCATACTACGACACGTTTACCATCCAAACAATCATACAACCACCCAACCTGCACGTTACACATTCCCCAATCGGATAAACAGTGTATATAATCCTTTTACACTATTAATATTTGTTTTTGTGAATTTTCATAGTTTGTTTTGTCGTTAACATTCTTTTCCAGTCATTATTTTTGTTCTTTTTTAGTTGTTACAACTAAATTTTTGCGTTACAACCACGCCTTTACAATTTCAATAGTAGAGATTATTATGGGATTAATATCCTGCCAATAAAGCTTATTATACGTTAAAATGAAATTATAACTGCTTTGAAAAATAGTTTGTTATTAAAAGGATTTGGTTTTCAGTGAAATATGCTTCGGGCTTTAATCAATTAGAGATTTAATTAATTAATGTAGGTTTTTAGGTAACTAAATGTTATTTCTTGAAAATTGAAATAATATAATGATAATATTTTTATGAAAGAAACAATTCTGATATAGTCTGACGAACATTAAAATATTTAATAAAGTCGACTTACTTTGAATTTAGTTTGTTTAGATCAGAAAATTAAAATGTAGGACACTGTAGGGGCGGAGTATAGTGCGTATTCCCTAAGGTAGTGGTTCCCAACCTTTTTTGTATGGTTACCAAAACTCAATTCTAATCCAGCTCGATTACCTCAATCATTAGATACTATTTTTTATAACTTCTGGATTACCCCACAAAATAGTTGTCATCACCCGAGTGGGGTAGTTTACCCCTAGGTTGGGAACCACTGTCCTTAGGAGTAACTTCATGAGAAACCCTTTACGAGAAGGCAAAAAGAAAAATATTACAACAGTATAAAAATAATGTAAAATGTTATAAGAAGAAACAAATAATTACAGGCTTAGTTTTTTTCAAAAATTAAACCATCTTTTTCTCTATTCATCAACATTTCGTTCCAAACAGTTATTGTTTACAAAAAAAGGGATCACCTGAAGATCAGGGCCCCCAGTCTTCTTTAGTTAGCCTTATAAGGCTAACTAACGGAAATATCACGACCTAACCTGACCAATCGTTAAGTCAACTGTACGCTCTTGACGATTGGTTCGGTTAGGTCGTGATATTTTCGTTAGTTAGCCTTATAAAGGTAATTAAAGAAGGCTGGGGGCCCTGATGTTCAGGTGATCCCAAAAAAGTTTTCGTAACATTTACGGATGTTTTATAAATTTTTATGAACATTTAATAAACGAACTTTTGCTAGCTTGGTTTTAGTTTGACCTAAATAATAGGTTTTTTTATTTATGTTTTCAGAATTAGTGCAGTAATTAGAAATTACAGTATTTAGTAATAGCTGTACTTAAATCGCTGTTACTTTTCAGAATAATTCGCAGCGACCAACAGATTTATACTCTTTACTTTTTGCAAATCATTCAAACGTATTGTGATAAAAATGGATTTTAAATTAATTGTAATTCCTGTTATTTGTAATATTATTTTACCGTTTTTTCAAAACCAAAATATAATAAATATGAATTACTGTACAAGTATATAATACTTGTACACTTTCAAGTGCAGTCCCCCTTCCGAAAGCCTTTAGTATCGTGTAGTCATTACACACACACACACACACACACACACACACACACACACACACACACACACATATATATATATATATATATATATATATATATATATATATATATATATATATATATATATATATATATATAAAACTACGTTGAAGTAAAACCGACTTTTAGCCATAAGACAAACGAAGAGAAGAAATTAACATTACATTTAACATTAACACTGCAACGCACCCTTTTAATCCTTCCTGCCGCAGTATGCGTTTGATTCTGAATGCGTCAACTTTGATCGTTGGAGTTACCTGCAGTTCTGTCGCAATTTACGCTGTCGCTGGATTTACGTCTGAGTCCATTTTTGAGCATCATAGACTTCTACGTTGAAATGACAGTTTTAACACGATTGAAAACAGAAGACGAGAACAAACGACAAGTTGATAATGAAAGAGAAAATTTATCAGCAACTTCTATAGAGAAAAAACCCGAAAGCAAAAGAAAGCTGAAATATTCGTATATCCAGAAAATAGAAAACTATATAAACTCGTTTTATCCTGCGCATTTTATAAAATACACTAGTTAACCCTTCAGTGAAATGTATAATAGAAATCTATAGAAAACGTAGATTGATTTAATCTGAAGACTGAAAAAGTATAAGATAAAACGAATTTCGCTCAAACGCTACATTTGAAAATATATATTTTTTTTGCTTCCTAGATGGTATCGTGATAAGATGTTGGGCTCGGGACGTTACCTTGGGACGCGCGGATGAACCCTCCTTCGGACTGCACGCTTTACTTCAGTGTTCGTATTCGTATTATATATATTTATCTATCTATTTATATATATAACCTTGGTTAACCTTGGTTTTGTTCCGCCCGAATTGTTCATTCTGACGAAGGTTAAACTTGTCACTCCCCCTTAGACATACATTTTAACGTGGAATCCGAACCACGCCCCACCAGCAGCAGGGCGTCTTAACCACTAGACTACTCAGGGTACCCATTTATGTACCCATTTATCTACCAACCAATTTTCTATATTATGTGGAAGGATGAACAGCTGGGTTTTGCTGCGCGCCGCCTGCCGTCACTGGGTCTCGATCCTGGGGCCGATGGATTCGTAGTCAGCGACGCTAACCACTACACCACCATATATATATATATATATATATATATATATATATATATATATGATACACAGAGACCGTGCGTGGAACAAGAAACTCTTCTGGGAAAATTAAATCCACTATAGTCCGAATAAGTAATGGTAAATGACAAACACTACAGTTTTTCTTTTTCAAGATGTTATAGTGTCTGTCATTTACCATTACTTATTCGGACGATAGTGGATTAAATTTTCCCAGAAGAGTTCCTTGTTCCATGCACGGTCTGTGTGTATCATAAAAAACCTCAGGGAACCATTCTGAGTTCACTCCCATATATATATATATATATATAAAATACAGACCTACAAGGAAAAAGAAAATGATTCCACGGACTTTCGTGTATTCAGAAGTACACCTCGTCAGGAATGTACTTCTGAATACACGAAAGCCCTTGGAATAATTTTTCTTTTTCCTTGTGGGTTTGTATCATTTATTCATTTCACGTGTTTAATTATGAAATTCATCCCATATATATAAAATAAAGTGTGTAAATGAGTAAAAACACATTCCTAAATGGATTACAATAATTAAACATGTGCTGAAGGCACTTGGCATGGCGTACTTACTCATAAGTAATACATAGAAATATCAAACTTATGGTTTTACTTCGGGGGCGGCTGAAGCCCCCGTAGCCCCCCCTGTATACGTCCCTGTATATATATATACATATATATATATATATATATATATATATATATATATATATATATATATGGTGACACAAATAAGACCGAACCCATTGATAGTAATTATTTAATGACTACAGTAAGAATACATTAATTATTTGCAATACCGATTTTAATAAAGTAAATGTTAAAAATGACCTTCGACATTCAAACACGTACCAATTCGTTGAACAAGATGAGATGACATTTTTCTTAACATTGTAGAAGTAATCTCTCGCACAGCTTGTGTGATGTTGATCTTCAATCGTTCAGTTATTGTAGGGTTCGATCGGTAACAAACTCCTTTCAGTTTGGGGGTGTTCAGTCTGGGGTGGGGTTAGAACCGGAGATGTGGGTGGCCAAAGTTCTCGGATTATTACTCTTTCGTCTAAGAATTCCTGTAAGAAATTTAGCGTTGCACGAGCTGTGTAGGTCGTAGCAGTATCCTGTTGAAAATACTCTTTAGAAAGTTCATGATCGTGTAGCTGATGAATGAATGAGTTCAAAATGATGTCAATATAACGTTCTGAATTAATTGTCTCATTGAGACATTGGTCCGACAATGCGTCTCTTGGAGATTGCACACCAAACACCAATCTTTTGGTCTTGTAAAGGAACTGCATGATATTCATTCGGTTTTGTAGCACTCCACATTCTCTTGTTCTGAGAGTTTACGTAGACTGAGAGATAGAACCACGCTTCATCAGTGAAGAAAGTTAAATTCCTTACATCTGCATTAATCAAATGTCGTTTAAACCACTGACAAAATCTTAAAAGTTTTTTCTGAATCAGGAGGGAATTACTGGTGTACACTGTTGATTTTGTAAGCCTTAAGAATGTGGAATGAAATGCTCGCCTACGGGATTCCCTGTTGATTTGCAACTGTTTTGATAACCTTCGAGCAGACTTTCTTGGGTGCGGGTGTTAGAAAATCTAGAAGAGGAAGAGCCATTGTTGTCCCAAGGCGATATGATGACTAAGCTGATTGATGCAGCATCGCATGTATATATAAAGTTAAGGTATATACATCCATCTCATAATTGTAAGGTTAGTGAAAAATTCACTTAATTTTGAGCTAGCATTTTTGGGCTCTTGTGGCATCAATGTTTGGGCACTCTTGTGGCATAATTTTTTGGGGGCCACTGGTGCGTCCTTTCTACTCGTTTGTTGAATGCGGCACTTACAGGGTGTGGTCTTATAGAACCCTTTCTTGTAATTCAGTTTGGTTGCTTAGATACAGGATTGTTGCATCGTGCAATGGTGCAGGTTGTGTTGTTGCAACGTTTAGAAAGAAAACCATAAATAGTGCCCCGTTTGTTTTTCTTAATTTTATGCTACTGAGGGTTAAAGTAGGCCCACATCGAGTCAGCAACCCTGAGGTAGGACCTAATAGGATCTCTAAGTCCGTAAGTTGGTTTTAGTTTAGCTTAATTTGGGCTATAAGTTAAAGTAACCCCTCAGAGCTTGGCCGTTCAAGGCTCAGCTGGGATTCTGAACCCAATCAAAATAAATAAAATAACAGTAACTGAACGTCAAATTTCATCCAGTACATTATTATTAGTCACCAATTCTTCGAAGATAATTCCGATTTGGTAGAATAACAGACCCTTCTTCAAGAAATCGCTGCGCAATTCGATGTATTGATGATTTACTTAGATCAGTTTCATTTGGAAATGTCTGTTTAAACTTTCTTTTAAACTCTTTAAATGATGAAGTTTTAAAATAGTTTCAACAATAAACACACTTTCTTCTTTCGAAAACACCATTTCAGTTATAGGGGTTACAAACTTAAAAAAAAATTTACTCAAAACAACAGCAGCTGAATACTATGAAGGACTGACAGATACTGACAATTAAACTGAGCTAAGCTTAATCTAACCCACAAAAAATTTCCCAACAAAATTAATGAAATATTAACTAATGAGGAGAGGGTTCCGTTTTAGTTGTGTCACCCTGTATAACTGAATTTTTTTTAATGAATGTTCATCATCGACCTGCATTCGACCCCTTTGCAGGATTTCTTCCCATTTGGGTGATTTTTTCTGGTACCCATTCATCTAGCAACCAAAGGAAGGGTGAACAGCTGGGTGAACTGCGCGCCGCCCGCCCGCGACGGAAATCGAACCCGAGGTCGATAGATTCTTAGTCAGGAGTGCTGACCCCTAGATCCTGTCCCAAAGCTGGATCTTATCTGCTTTGCAGATAGCTTGGTGAGGGAAACTATATTTTTGGGGCCTCTTTGCGAGTGACCCGTTGCCCACGTCGGGATAACATCATGAAAAAGAAAAAACTATAGAGTTTGTCATTTACCATTATTTATTCGGACTACAGTATAGTTACTATAGTAGATTTAATTTTCCCAGAAGAGTTCTTTGTTCCATGCACGGTCTGAGTGTATCATGAAAAAACCTCAGGGGACCATTCTGAGTTCAATCTCATATGTATATATATATATATATATATATATATATATATACACCTTTCAACCTTTCAAAGGTTCCGTGCGATGATTCTTCATTTCACGAAGGTCAAGTTGTCACCCCTCCTCTCGAATTGGCCTGGTGAAGTAGTGAGTTGGTTTCTTGTACTCTCCACCTCACATAGCCAGGTACGCCCGGCTCATCGGGGATTGTTCTGATGCAGGCGTCTAATCTTCTTTTGAAGATGTCCACTGCAACACCACTCGTGTTCCTTAGTTCTTTGGGCAGCTGATTAAACAGTTTTGGTCCTCTCACAACAAAACTATTTTCTTTCAGGGTTAAGGATGTTCCCTGTCTCGCCTTCAATTTGGGAATACGACACAGTCTACCGCTTCTACTTTCCATCGTTGTTTGGGGAGTTATGGGATTCAGAGTAAGATTAGGGACTAGTTTCTCCATTATTTTCCAAGTGTAAATAATGGTGTATCTCTCTCTTCTCCTTTCCAGTGAATATAGGTCTAGTTCTCGTAACCTTTCCCAGTAATTTAGTTCTTTGCACCCATTGATCTTGGCTGTGAAGCTTCTTTGGATCCTCTCCAGCTGTCTAATGTCTTCTTTTTTATATGGGGAAGTTAGGACCGAGCAGTATTCTAATTTGGGTATGATCAGGGTTTTCAGTAGAGGAATCATTACATTCCTATCCCTTCGTTTAAAGGTTCTCAATATCTGACCCGTTATTCTCTTTGCTCTGTTTACTGCAATCTTATTTTGTGTATTTTGTATATATATATATATATATATATATATATATATATATATATATATATATATATATATATATATATATATATATATTTTTTTTTTTATTTTTTTATTTTTTTTTGATGGATTAAGTGCTTCTCTTAATGAGGCAAGTGTGAGATGCTGTATAGATGAGGATAAGTAACTTGGTCTATGCCGATGATATGGTGTTAATAAGCCCGTCGGTGAAAAGTCTGGATCGTCTTATAAAAACTTGTGAATCATATTCTCAGAACCATGATTTCAGTTTTAATGTTACTAAAACTAAGGTTATGCAGTTCATTTCCAAAAGCTCAAACCAAAGAGTTGATATTATTTTCCAACTGAGAGACGAACCAAGAGAGCAGGTACAAAAGTTTAAGTATCTGAGTCAAACTATCACCAACTCCTTGAGTCAGGGCCGGATTAAGACCTTTAGAGGCCCTAAGCACTTAAAAGATTTTGGTGTCCCATATATATGTAATTCAAAATATAAACAAAAATAAACCATAAAATAAAATTTTATTTTTTGAAATGAAACAAAACTTACAGTAAGATGGAAAATAATGTTTATTTTTGTATACTTCCACTTCATTTATATTTGAAAAGTTTTCTCCTACTTTTTTTAATTGCAAAGTCTTTGATCAGATCCTCAAAACTAATCTTACGTAACACATCTGCTTCTATACTTAGTAGAGATAAGGCATCCAGCCTGCCTTGTTGCATAGTTGTTCTGTTGGTATTTTTAATATACTTCAACTGAGAAAATGAACGCTCAGCTGAGCAATTTGTGACCATTAATGTTAAAAATATACGAAAGGCAATTTCTACATTTGGGAAGGCACACTCAATATTGTCTTCTACAATTATTTTATAAAGTTCAGCATGACTGAATCTTGTTTTTACATTTTTTTTTGCACTGAACTTATGGCACACATATGAGTGAAACTGCTGAAGCTCAGCAGAGAAATTAGTGTTCAAGTCCTCTGGGTAAGCATCAATCATCTTTTTACAACCCTGAGAATACCTTTCAATTTCAGTAGATGATGAAGTGGTGACATTATGTGGCACATCACTTAGAAAAGAAAATCTCTCTGCTATTTCTTTGTATATCTCTCCTCTTCTTCTCATCTCAGTTTCAAGTTTGTCAACAATTGTGTAAAAGGGTGCGATAAGAAATTTATCTCTGGCATTCAGATATACTTCTGGTGCATCTCCGTCATTGGGTACCTTCTTTCTGATACGTTTGCGAGTTTGAGCTGCCTTGTAATCAACATCTGGTAGCATTTCCTTTGTAGCTGCTTCATATCTTTCAAATTCATCTCGTGAAGTGCACAGTTGGTCAGCTAATGATCCATACAGATCTGCACATGTTTTTAAGTTCACATCCTTATTCTGTAGAACTTTGCTTACTCTATGAAAATTTTGCAAAATCTCATCCCAAAAATTCAACATAAAAACGAATTCTAGCTCTTGCATCTTATTTGCAATATTATTTGCTTCTCTTCTAGTGTCTCCCTTTTGTGACTGGTCTTCAGCTATACATTCTAACGCTTCTAAAATTTTAAGGAAAGATTTCAAAATTGCTGCTGTTGCCATAGCATGTGCCTCCCATCTGGTATCAGAGAGGGATTTTAAGACACTTTCATTTCCAATACAACCTTTAAGAATTTCCCACCTGCTGGTTGAGGCTAAAAAAAAGGTATAGAGCAACTGCACTGTAGAGAAGAAATTAACCGCCTCTTGACAGCAGTCAACAGCACTTCGGCCTACCAGATTTAGTGAATGGGCTGCACAGGGCACATATATAGCAAACTTGTTTGTTTCTAAAATTTTTTGCTGCATCCCCTTATAACGCCCAGACATGTTGGCAGCGTTGTCGTAAGATTGACCCCTACATTTTGAAAAGTTTAGCTTACAAACTTCACGTAAGTACTGCAACACCTGATTTGCCATTTCCTCACCAGTATGGCTTTTCATTTCAGAAAGGTTAAAAAGCGTTCAATAGGCTGTCCATCTTTTAAGTACCTAAGTACAACACTTAACTGATCGATATGTGATAGATCTGGTGTTGAATCAACTGACAAACTAAATAACCAGAAGATTTTACTTCGTCAACAATGAGTGCGTGGACCTTTTGAGCCATTAGTTGAATGAGTTCCTCACAGGTGGTTTTGGACAGGTAAGAAGGATTTCCTTTGCCAGAATTTCCATATTTCAAAATGTGACCTGCTAAAAATGGATCAAACCGGCTTATGAGCTCAAGCAGCCCTAAAAAATTCCCATTCTGCAATGATCCAAATCTTTCTTCTGTTCCTCGAAAAGACAAGCCACGTTCAGCTAACGTACAAATAACAGCTATGACACGCCTCAAGACATGTTCCCAGTAATCACACTCTTCCTGAATTTGTTTTTCCAACTGTTGTCCCAACCCCGCACCTTGTCTGCGAGTTAAGTATGTTAGCATAGAGTCTCGGTGAGTAGTGCTTTTTTCATGATGATCAATTACAATAGTATTTCGCCAGTCACTGAACCCTTCTCTTATAACAAAATGTGAGACATTTTTAGGAGCAAACAGTTTACAAACATAACAGTAAACTGATCCTGTTGATGGTGAATACAATAACCACTCTCTCTTGTATTTCTCACCATTGGCTTTTGTCCCAACGAAAAGTTTTTGTGAACAGTATCTTGCTGGTTTGCCACTACTGAAATGCCGGTAAGACTTGTCAAATGGCCCATTGTGGTGTTGACAGTCACTGGGTCCACAAGCAATCCAATAAGCCACATCATCAGCAGAGAAATCAAGCCACAACCCTGGATCTTTTGCTATATTTACTTCATCTTCTGCAGACTGATTCATTTCACCACCATCACCATGGTCCACTAAACTTTCATTTTCAGCAATTATTTCAACCCCAGAATGTCTTGTAAAGCAACTTGAATCAACATTTGCAGTAGAGGTATCAAGAGAATTTACAGGCAAAGTGAGATCAGTAGTGAGACATGTGGTAGATGAACCTGCTTGTGACACCTCGGTGATTCCAACGTCATCATATTTTGATTTTGAAGTGATCAAAGTGGTATTTGTGTCCACTTCTGATGACGGAGATTGGTTTTGATTCAGAATCGGTATATCATGTTGACGTTGTGGTCGTGGAACTTGTGTGAAGAAATCAGTCAGCTTTGCAGTCTTGGACTCTAAATCCAAAGTCTTCTCTTGTTTCTCTTTTGATAGTTTTCGCTTTTGTGCACCACTTAACTGAACACGTTTCATTTGGTTCTTGGGGTCTGTAAAATACAGAAATAAAAAGAATATTTTATTTGTATATTATGTGGCAATCAACACAGTTACACATATCACAATCTTGGCTTTGTTCTTTTATTCTCAGAAAGACAAAATGGGAACCGTACACAACCAAAGTGGCAATTTAAATATAAGTGGCAATTAAATATAACTCAACCGAAATATCAACTCGAAATGTTGAATACAAATCAAATCGAAAGAAGGAACCAAAAGAAGGAACCGAAAGAAGGAACCGAAACCTATAAAATAAAAATACTTAACATTAGAATTAATAATACGCAATCTATAAAAATATCAATATTAACATTTCACTATTAACGAGCCACATTTTATATTTACATTTATTTATTTATTTAAAACAATATTTAATTATAGGAAATATGAACATTTGCTTAGGGCCTAAATTGTCCTAACTACGTTTGATGTTATATATACATTACAAATTATTCACTCTGGTTATTACAATCTAAATTCTTTTATACTGTTATGACAATAGATAAATAAATTATAAAATAAAGATACGTGTATGATAAAATATTGTTATATATACAAATAAAGTACACTTCATAGACTTACCCTAGAGAAGAAGAGAGAGCAACAGATAAACTTCTTCAACGCTAATTAACTTAGGTCAGTATATCTTATTATTATAATGGCCGTGATAAACATCACTTGATACAACAGCAATATAGAGAGTTTATAGTTTCTTTTATTTTAATATTAATTTATATTACAATTCTATAAACCTAAATCTTTCTGTAAAACAATACCAAATGATTATGTAAAATATATATTTAATATTATATGCACAAATCACACGTTCAGAATAACTTCCTATAGCACACGAAAATATTTAATCTATATGTATTTTTAATATGGCGCTCAAAGATTTGATATAAACAAAATAATAACGCAAAGCGTAAAGTGTGTGATTACAACGAATATATTTATTCTCTCAAAAGGGTTGTTGTTCACTACAAATTCAAACAATGAAAAAAAAAAATACTATATATGAATATATATAATTCAGTTTTCAACAGCTTATAGGCTATAAGCCGCGATTATAATAGTATAATAAATCCATGGTAAATCCGACAATGGAAAATTTCTGTGGTGCCCCCCTTCCCTTGATGCCCTAAGCACGGGCTTATTTTGCTTAATGGTTAATCCGGCCCTGCCTTGAGTGACGACTCAGACATGAGGAAACACTATCGAAGTTACTGTGCTAAGAAAAAGATTATTATAAGGACTTCAAATTCTGTACAATCGAAGTTAAAGACTCTCTTTTTCGTACTTTCTGCACTAATATTTATGGGCGACAACTATGGGTTAATTATAAAAAGCCTCCATCAGAACTCTCAATTTGTTTTCCAACAGATCCTATAGACTCCGACATAAGTTAACTCTAAGATGATCAGCCTCTCAAATGTTCACTAACCGCAACGTTCCGAGCCTCCCTGAGGTAACAAGACGTGCCGAATACAGTCTAATGCGAAGAATTAAAAACTCATACAATCCAATTGTCCAAGTTATTCATCAGCCCTGCTTTATGTATTCGAGACTGTGGACCTCTTGGTTTAAAAGTGTTTGTTTATAGCTCCACTTAACTGCCGCATTAGCCATCCCATTGCATGTACGTTTTATTTTTATGAAACTGCTATTACTATTTTTTTTATTACTTCTCGTCTCCTTACGTGTATCATTGTTCTTTCTTTATTACCGTTGTTCTTTTTGTTTTTGGTTTTAAAGTTAATGTTTAATTAGTCGTATCGTTGATTACCTTGATGGATACTGTACCTTTTTTTTAAGGTTGGAGGATCTGTCTCCTGACAATAAACAGGAGTACTGTTATTATCATTATCATCATTTTTGTAGTCTTAGCAGTGGGTAGTTTTTTTTTTTTATTATTATTACTCGTTTCAGTGTCTTATTTTTTATCTCCTTTAACCATAATTTTTAGTTTGTTTGTTTTTAAATGTATTATTGTTGATTTATCTTACCGTTTATTACCTTCAAGAATATTGTACTATGTTATGACATTTACATCCTGCCAATAAAGCTTATCATCATCATTATCATCATTAAGTTGTGTTTAAACATCTCAAATTACTTTTGTTTTTAATTTTACTGTAACGGTCGTTTTAAACATGGCGGGCTAGGTTAGGTTAGGGTCTATTCCCAAGCTACCTTGCGGAATTCATGTGGTGTAATAAATATAAAGAAAAACGATTTAATCATATGATAATTTGCGTTGCTTAACAATATTTGATCCAAATAAAATCACAATACAACACAATACAAAAACACCAGAAATATATTGAGAAAATAATTTTTTTCAATATCGTCGAATTTATACGAGTGAGGCAAGTGTGAATAACTGGATAAATACTGAGAACTACTGAAGTAAGGGACAGCAATACAATAATTCCCTTACTGGAAACACTGATTATACCAAAGCCGGAACATTTCTGTCTTAATGTCCCATATAAGGTATTAGTTAATTGGAAGGAATTCAGAGAAACTTCACACTAAGATCAATGGCTGCAAAGAACTAAATTACTGAAAAAGATTACGTAAACTGCATCTGTAATCGTTTCGGACTGAGACTAAAAAAATATCATGGAACACGTACAACGAGAGTCATCGCATTACAGTTCTTCTCGTGCCGAATAGATTACACGCAAGAAAAAATTACAGAAGAAATCGGCACGGTAAAATTTATAGGAACAAGTAAAAAGGAAAAGAAAATTTCTCGGATGATCACGAGGCAACGAAACACGCGATGTTGAACGACAATGAATCTGAAATACACACTAAAAAGCAACATTTAAAATACAAATAAAAATAGTCTAATCGCAAATATATAAATTTTAAAATTAAGTCAGTTTTTAAATAAAGTTTTATAACCTGAAGTGACTTTATGAAAGAACTAAGAGCTCACTTCACATTTCAAACTGAAACACATCTTGAAGACTGACAAGCAGATTGTGAAAACAGCGAGTACTGTACTGATCAAAGCAGCAAGAGTCGACAGCTACAGCTTACTAAGAGCCGACGTAAAAAACCAATGGAAGGAATGAGAGTAAGAAAATCAAACGCCTACCTACAACATTTATTGGCAAACGAAGCATCATAATAATAGTTGTATATACACACGTACTGTATACCTCATTAAGCCCCAAAATGCAAAATTTTCTGATACCATTACTTCAATCAGAAACTTCATAAAAGCTTTTAACTCTCCACCCACGTATTATATATATATACTGTATATATATATTATATATATATATATATATATATATATATATATTTTTTACTCCCCACCCAGTTATACAGGGTGTCTGGGCTTAAATGGCAATAAAATAAACCATTATAAATGTATTTTATTGCCACTTAAGCCCGGACACCCTGTATATATCGGGTGGCACAGAAAAAATGTGTCCTGTTCGAAGAGCCGCTGTTCCGTTAATATGATTAGTAGACATCTGAAAGTTTTGCAGTTAAATAAGAACATAAGCCAAATAAATTTCATAAAATATTTATTCAAATAATGTAATTACAAAGAGAGTTATAGATGTCTAAACTGAAGGTTCAAAACAATGGCTTTCAGCATTAAAACATCAACTTTCACTCGAAACAAACAGATACTAGTAAGACTTATGTGCGATATGACCACCATTTTCATTAATCACTGTTATCACACGTTGTTTCCATTGGCGAATAGCAGCCTGAATTTGATGTGGTATTTGTTCCCAACATTCTTCAGTGCGATCGGGTAGTTCCACCAAGTTGTCAAGTGATTCGCGGTGACCCTCAGACACATTTTCTTGGAGTGTATCCCAGACAAATTAATCCAGTGGGTTGAAATCCAGAGAATTTGGTGGCCATTCGCTGGGTGCAACGAAATTTGGTACGTACTGTGTCAAATACTCCCGAGTCACTTTTCCCAATGAGAAGGCGCACCATCTTGCACGAAAATGTAATCGCCGTCAGGATACAAAATTTCGCACTCGGAAAGAAGCTCATTTAAATGGTGTACACAACGATCAGCGTTCACTTTAACACCTTCGTTATTAAGGATAAACAATTTTGTTTTCCCTTTCTACGATACGTAACAGGAAACCATAAACTTTCTCGAGAAGCGCGACCTTTCATGGTACAAGCGTGCTGGTTCGATAGCACTTTTCTTCTGTTTGGAATTCACTCTGTTATTTTGCGAATTTGTAGGAATTTGTAACGTGAATCCTTTCTCGTCTTGGAAATACATTAGTTTCACATCACTATGAAAGTATTTACGATAAAGATAAGGGCATCTGCTCAGTCGTTTGTTCTTCGAAACTGTAGGAATGCACGGTGCTTTTAAACGTCAATAGGATTTTATTTCTTTAGACTTGAAAATCTATTGCACTGTACGTCTCGATATTCCTAACTGCGGTACAGTTTTTCTCCGCGACAAGTGTATACCTGGCCGACTTTCTTGGGATAGCACTAATTCCTCAACTTGGCCTTTAACATCCACAGTTCTGAATGTTCGCTTTCGACCGCTACCAGCCCTTCGTTGAATAGAACACGTTGTTTGGAGACGTTTAATTGCATGATTAACGGAGCTAGCAGTTCAATGTTTTCCGGAAATTCTGTAACCAGCCTCTTTCCTCTGCACCCTTTTTCTTGAAAACACGTTTCAATAACTGAACGATCACTTCTTGTCAAATGAGGCATTGTTGTAGCTACGAGCAGAATGACTAATCGTGCGTACTGGTGAATGTTTCATTTAAAACTGAAAGGCGTATGTACCAACGAACGTTACATTTAAACTGAAAGGCGCGCGCATACTGACGAATATCACATTCAAATTGGCGCATGCGTACTGATGATGTTACATTTCAAACTGGCTTCTGAGTATTGACGAACGTTACATTTCAAACTGGCTCGTGCGTATTGACGAACGTTACATTTCAAACTGAAAGCAGCACGTATTCGCAAAATTTCATTGTGTCGTTGAAACAGTTGTAACTCTGTTAATAATTATATTATTTGGATATAAATTTTATGGAAACTATTTAGATGTGTTCTTATTTAACTGTAAAATTTTAAGTTCCCCAATCATCATATTTACAGAACAGTAGCAATTCAAACTAAACGCATTTTTCCGCTTTTTTTCCGCGAACCATTTGATAACTTGGAGGAACTACGCGATCGCATTGAAGAATGTTGGAAACAAATATCACATCAAATTCAGACTTCTATTCGCCAATGGAAACGACGTGTGATAACAGTGATTAATGAAAATGGTGGTCATATAGCACATAAGTCTTATGAGTATCTGTTTGTTTCTAATGAAAGTTGATGTTTTAAACCTTCAGTTTAGACAGCTATAACTCTGTTTGTAATTATATTATTTGAATACATATTTTATGGAATTTATTTGGATATGTTCTTATTTAATTGCAAAATATGGAAGGCACAACGGAAGACCAGGAATCGACAAAGATGCTGTAGTCTCTAACAACAATTTTTTTAACACATGAAATGGCAGACACCATAAAAAAATAACTCCCTTGATCTAGTTAAATGATGACATAAAAATAGACCCAACTATAACATCAGATCACAATATTCTTGAAATATCATCCAGTAAGATGACAACAGTCAAAAAACAAAACCACACACAATAGAAAGAAGAGAAACTAAGAGGAACTAAAGTCTATGTACTATGCTCCAAATGGACGGGAAATCCAAAGAAGCTCAAAAGCAAAAGACTTAGGAGTTGTAATGGCCAACGGTGCAAAATTTGAGACACAGAATAAGATAACAGTAAACAAAACAAAAGAATAGCTGGATAGATACTGAAAACTACTGAAGTAAGAGACAGCAATACAATAATTCTCTTACTGGAAACACTGATTATACCAAAGCCGGAACATTTCTCAGTCTTAATGTCCCATATAAGATATTAGTTAATTGGAAGGAATTCAGAGAAACTTCACACTAAGATCAATGGCTGCAAAGAACTAAATTACTGAAAAAGATTACGTAAACTGCATCTGTAATCGTTGGAAATAAGAACAGAGAAGTACATCATAATTTACGTATGGAAAATAGAAAAAACTAGATTCTAATCTCAAATTAAATCCTATAACCATCCGGACAACATTCAAAAAGAGGAAAGGCAGAGTGTGTTGACTTCCATAATTAAGGGCTGAACAAGGAACATCCTCAATCCTGAAGGAGCTTTGTTGTTAGAGGCCCGACTCTTTAACTTTTTAACCAATTCTTAAAGGAAATTTGGAACGCAAATGGTGTCGATGTAGAAATCTTCAAAAGCGGATTTGACACCTGGCTCGGAACAGTATAAAGGTATGAAGTTGGTAGAAGGTCCACTCCGGAGCCGGAACCGGGTTTGCCGGAGTGTAGCGGGAGCTGAAAATGTAAAATATGTGTGGACCTTTGGAGTCTGTACCTGAAATTTAGTTCTTTTGCTCTTGTAGAAGTATTGTTTTATAGTATAATAATAAGCGTGGCGTAGAAGGCTC
>JAJOZX010000332.1:1200000-1452500 GCA_023014485.1 Bathynomus jamesi | reverse complement strand
ATATAAGCCGTTTTTTCATCTTCGGTACCAACCCCTCGCGGATATCCTGACGCCTCAACCTTATCCTTCTAAAAAGCGTTTATATATGGTGTGAAAAGGTTGGGTAGCTTCTGAAACCTCCATACCTCAGGTATCTTCATTATTCTATGCCCATGGCGAACGGCTAGGGCCAGCTCAGGGCTTGTATATACACCTCTGATCTTACGCTGGTGGGATGTATGGTCACAATCACCATTGTTCTCTTCTGCACACTTCACGCACAGGGGAAACATGAGCTGGTGATGTATAACGATGAGTAAGATCGGCATCCATAAATCGCGAGGGGGGAGCACGTCTACGAAAGAGAGCCCAAGGTAGCGCTCATTCAAATTAGCTGAAAACTCCTCGATGGTTGGTGTGGTGGGACCCACCATTTTTTCAGGTGCACCTCCGTGGTACGGATTGTTCCTCAGTACGTATGGGTATAAAGAATAGAAGTCGTAGTAATGGAGTTTCACCCTCCGTAGGCGGAAAGTATAGCTTCAATGGATTTTTACGCCATCCGAATAAGCTGTCACTGCATTTGAGAGGATCCAGCACCATTGAACGTTTGATCGTTTATTTCTTCACGGTACATTCCATCTGCCTCCATCCGTGCATCATACTCATGCTCCCACAAGATTTTGTGAATGAACTGGGCGCCTATAAGTTGATCGCGGGTGCGGGTCCACGCAAGAGAGTCGGCAGAAGATCTACCGTGGATATCTCCTACGATTCCACACTCAGAACGGGGCCATCCTTGCCACCAGCAACCGTTAAAGGAGTACACAGTCTTCACACCAGTGGCACGGTTTTCACTTGGACCATCAACCCAAAAAACACGACCATTAACCTTAATGGGTACTTCACCCGTGTTGCAGGCATGCTTTATGTATACACCTGTCTGCTGCTGTAGGTGTATGAGCCAGTAAATAGCCTTGTGCCCATAACTGCGGGTGATTGTTTCTGTGAATAACGGCTAAGGTGTCTTTAGGCATGAAGTTATTCTTGAACACCGTAAAACATAATGAGGCGATGGTGGTTGCGACTTGCAACGGATCGCATTTGAAACGACCTATGTACATCCTTCTAAAGGCCTGGAAACATACTCTAAGCACGCGCACATCATTCACGCAATAACGCTCACATTCATCAGCTATATTATAAGGATTACATTCATTAAAACTGTTGTAGTATCGGTCAAAATCTTCACGTTCATCTGTATACATTCATAGTTAGTAATGTTTGGGTGGAGGTAGTCCTACGTAATTTAAAGTTTCGCTAGTGAGGAATGTGTAAGGGAAATATCCTTTTGAAACTTCAGCGGCTACGCCCATCACCTTGGGTAGCTTTGCTAATTTACAAGGTGTGAATAATAAAGTGTCTTTAAACTGTACATTACCTCTTATTTGCATCTGTATTAGTTTGTTGCCTCTTTTCAAGGGATCACCTGTAAATATCTCAGATGACTCGTGCTCAAGCAACTCCTTATAAAGGAACTGTGTGTCAAATTTTGCCCCGTTATGGGCGAGAATATACACAGTCATTTTTTTGAACTTGTCCGCTAACTTGACAATATAGGACACAAAGAGTTTCACAGGGCTATCGTGGGCATTCGTTTTAAAAACGTTTGTCCGTTTACCACATTTGTGACACTCATCACACTCGCTCTCCATACACTCATCACAGATAGTCTGGCTTACAAGTAAATGTGGAATAACCTCTTTGGTTTCAGCATTCGTATATGTTTCTATATCGTAGTACACAGTTATACAAGGGCTGTTTTTAGGCTTGGCGTCTTTCATATAACATACATGCTTTACTCCAACCGCCTTATATTTCTCATGGCATGTAGAACAGTGAATTTCATCACATTTATGTGCTTGAAATTCCCCAATTATCCATCATATGAAACATACCACATTCACAGATTCTCATTTTCCTGCACGTGCCAATTGATTTATGGAGCTCAAAACAGTTATTATTGAAAAATGTGCGTCTACACACATCACAATCCCTCTTCTCAGCTTCAACTACACGGCTTTCACATTTGGAGCTTTTACACTGCTCACATACCATGTGGCAATCTTTACAATGTTTCACTATATCATCCGCAAACTCGATACACCCTTACACAAATCATGATGTCGTCCATATTTTCGACTTTTATCATAACTCGCGTAAAGGTCCCTTATATTACGGATGGGTAGATATGTTGTTCCTGACAGCCCTAAAATAAGTAGGGGTCTTGTACGATCTCTCACACTGCTTTTAAAAACATACACAGTCCTACGACGATCATCCATTCCAAATACAACTATACGAGCATTCATTTCCTGTTCTACCCTTCTCAACTCTTCAGGACCCATATTACACTCAAATTCAAGTTTACAGTCTACAGCTAGTTTACGGGCACGCTCCACTACCGTAGGCAACCAAATGTTTTTGACCCGTGTATTTAGTACAGTAAACAAACGGGCCAAGACTGCTGCTCTAAAGCCGCAACCACGATCGGCATTTATATGCCGTCTATAAATAGCCGGAGAATTGAAATTAAAAGTATAATGTGTGGCAACACGGAATACACGGTCATTATTTACTGTGAAGTTGTCCATATTGAAGGCTATATTACTTTGAGAGGCCTGCATTATACGGCCTAATATATACTCTATATCTTCAGCTGCCAAGCGTCTGAACGGTATTATTACCAAAAAATCATCTACATCTCCATCATCTGACCCGAATCCGAAGGACAGCCTCGTCCTGACTTCACGTTCGTCCCGGTTCTGAAAGCCAAACTCTACAATACGTTCAACTATGGGCCGTAGTCCGTGTTCAACACCATTGCTATACATGGATCTAGGATCAACCCTGACTATATACCGATTTCTAGTCAAGGCCGGGGTGGGGGTAGCGGTGCGCACCAACTCGAATGTTATGCCATCCTCAACAGAGCGAGAAGCAGCTGTGGAGGATGTACCTGGAATTGAATAAGGGGGTATATTTGAGGAAGGTACTATTGTGAGGGTTGTGTTGTAAGACGTAGAAGGTTGGGGCTCTATTACTGGTGGTCTAACGACCGGCTCAACCCTGGCGCGCTTTATACCTGATGTGGTGGGCTCTTCATCATGGCTCCGCTTTGAACTGGCGCGTGCTACAGGTATCGCTGGTGAGGATTCGTCAGCGGGGATGGATTCTGTAGCTGCACGGTCAACCGGTTCGTCTGTGATATCGATGATGGGGTGCTGTACATCGTCGTCATTCACGGTTCTGTGGAAGAAGAAAACAAAATATAAGGAGCGGCACTCAAAATTTGTAATATTTTGTAAATGGCCCACTCAGGGGTGTGACGTGTTAGAAATGGATTTTGTAGAAAAATTCAGGTTCACGAGCCCATCCACATGTATTATATCTGGCCCTACAGGATGTGGTAAAACTGTGTTTATGCTTAAAATCATTAAAGAAAAGGGAGAGATGTTCTCAAAATTTGTGCATAGAGTTATATGGTGCTATTCGACGTATCAATCAGTGTTCAACGAGTACCAAGATTTTGTTCCACAAAGGCGTATATGACGTTAATTCGTTAAAGGGAAATGAACATACAGTCATTGTAATTGACGATCTCACGTTGGAAATGGATAAAACGTTTGCGTGTTTTTCATCAATCAGAATCTATTTTTCAGAAATAGATACATGCGCGATGTGTCGCTAAATACACAATATCTAGTCTTATTCGCGCAACGTAGAGATGAGTCACAAATTGGGGCATTAGCCAATCAAATATTTCCAAATCAGCGTAAGGAGTTTTTGGAGGTTTATAAAGAGGCCACAAACCAGCGTTATGGATATTTGCTTTGTGACTTTCACCCGCGAAACACGTTTAGGGTGCTTCTAAGAACGAATATATTCCCAAGCGAACCTGAAACGGTGTATATTCCAGAATGACAAATGGGCTGAAGAAATACCGTGAATTAATAAAAATCTGCCAACGATTGCCCCGGGCACTGCAACAGATGTTTGTTAAAAATATCGACTCCGGCTTTTTAAAATGCATCTGTGAAATCTGTCTTAATGTTATAAAATGTAATGTGCCAATGAAACCCTCTCAGAAGGATCGCTTACGTCGTTACAAGAGCATAATACGAGCGCTCGCTCATAAAAGTAAAACTGTGAGTAAGAAAAAGCGCATTATTGTACAAAGAGGAAGATCATTCCTTCCCATTTTTTTTTCAGTTTTGGGCCCTTTACTGACTAGATTAATATAATGAAGAAGGTGGTTGTGGTTCCGCACGAGGTGTATGCTTCATTGCAAAATTCAAAGATTCCAAACACGGCTCTAGAACCCCGTAAAAGTAGGCTTAAAAGAATGGAAAGCGAGTTGCTAGCCCTATTAAACAGTGAAAAGTCACCTGATGAGAAAAGGATCTTGTACCAAGAGGCTTTGCAGAAATTTCTTCATGAGTACGAGGATTATAAATATCCTACAGAGCTCCCCGTGGTTATTAGGCACAGCGCGAGTAGTGCTGAGCATGGCGACACAGGACCTGGCCCCGACGTTAGAGATGACCAACCAAAGAACGGAAACACAACACATCGAACATGTGCTAAAAAACAGCCTCCCACATTGAGGAATAAAGGCTTAAGTCTTTATAATCTATTGAGTGAGGACCCCATCATACAATGGGCCGATACAGGCGAGGTCATTGTTGAGGGAACAAGGGTATAAGGATCGAATATCGTTGATATTGTTCATGATCTGGTGAGAAAGTGGGACAGACCCTCGCCAACAGGATGGAAGCATATTAAAGCAAGACTACAACAAATAAATGTCCCCAAAACATTGATAGGTAATCTGAATAGGTTAAAAGACTTGGATCAAGTCTCGCATGTGTCACAACTGAGTACGCCATCACCCCCAGCAGCAGCGTCTCTGAAGAGGAGAAAGAAGAGAACAAACGGCCAACCTTATCCAGGTGTCTCTAAAATACGCAAATGGCTAACATATCAGGTAAACGCTATTATGGCATTTCTAACTTCGCCTCCTATGGTGGCGTTAATAGACTGTACAGAGGTGTTTACGGTGTAAGGAAAAAAGATGTTGAGCGGTTTTTGCGGGAACAGGATGCATATACACTTCATAAACCGGTGAGAAAAAGGTTTAAAACGGCCAAGACAACAGCTGCTTCGATCGACTCTATTTGGCAGGCGGATTTAACAGACATGTAAAGATATTGTGTATAACGATGGTTACTGCTACATTCTATTCATAATAGATGTATTCTCTAGATATCTGTGGCTAGTTCCCCTGAAAAATAAATCTCCTGAAACAGTGGCTAAAGCCACCAAAACGCTGATGTTGAAAGAAAACAGGGCTCCTGGCTATTTTTGTACGGATATGGGGAAATAATTTATAGGTCGCGCTTTTTAGAACATGCTACACTAGAACATACTACATTAGAACATACTACACTAGAACATACTACACTAGCATTTCTATACATAAGGCCTCTTTAGCTGAAAGAGTTCAACGTACCATACAGGAGCGCTTGCATCGCTATTTTACACATAAAAAGACACACAGATATATAAACGTTCTCGGTTCATTGACTTCATCATACAACCGTTCACACCATCGAACGATTGGCACAACGCCTAACGAAGTTTTAGAAAGAGATGCGCTCCCAGAGGTGAGAAGAGATGGAACACCACCACCACCACACTCTACACATTTCAAAATCAATGATTATGTAAGGCTATCACGTTCGGGAAATAAATTCGCGAAGGGATTTAAGCAAGGATAGACACGTGAGATTTTTAAAGTTCGTGCTATGAGACCTAAAGGTGAGATAATGATGTATTACGTTGAAGATTTGAATGGAGAAGAGATCGCTGGAGGCTTTTACCGCGAGAAGTTGCAGAAAGTGACATTTAATTTAGGAAAAAGTGTTTAAAATTGAAAAAATTTTAGGCAGCAAAGGTTCAGGAAAGAAAAATGTACCTGGTGAAATGGCTGGGTTACCCAGAAAGCTTCAACACGTATATAAAAGCTGCTGCAATAATGAAGCTTAATTAGTATGCAACATGGCGCCTAGCCACCTCTATGTCACACTCCCGTCCTCTTCTCTGTCTGTACATCCTAACAACACCCTCGCCAACTTTGTGACAGTACTCCACGGACCCATTGAATTGGAGCGTGATTCGTATGAGGTGGGGTTATGTGAACTCCAGTTAGCCACCAAATTTTTAACTCTTGAAAATGAGCAAATCATATTTCTGATCCTTGGAAGAATTAATGAGTGCGAAAAATTAGGCATAACCTTAGACAACACTATGCGTTCAGTCCTGTTCGGTGAGGAACGGTACTATAGCACAAATATTGCTAGGAATCGGACATTATGATACAGCCATGGACATTGCGACGGGGTTAAACAGGAGTCTTGAAAGGTCGTACCTGACATACGATTTACTTTTTGAAGTCGTAAACATAAACACGCCTGCATGCACATTGAAGTTAAAGTCAACGCTTAGTAGAAATATTAAAGATAAAGAGCTGTTCACAATTGTGGCTGAGGGCCGATATAGCGCAGCTCTCCAAAGGGATGTCATTCACGAGGCACAGACATAATGGGTGGAACTAAGCCTAAAGAAGCTCTAAGAAAAACATTTAAAAAGTACACGGGACGAAATCATCAAAGATGCAAAAGGAAAAATGCGTGGTGGCGGAAAGAAGAGATCTGCCAGGAAGAAGGGGTTACCATCACGTGGCGCTAAACGTAAAAGGAAATAAAAAAGAAGTGCTCTAAGCGTCTGAAACCTATGGCTGATCATTTTTCTAACTGATATAAGCTGAGGACACTACTCTCACGAATCATAGGCTGACTAATACTTGTCGAGGGAGGTGGCACTATTTCTGACTCGTCATGACGCGTTTCATCCATCCGTGTAGTTCACAATGCTGTAAATCGGAACTGTCCCTCTTTGATATGCCCCCCACTCAGGTCTCTATTGAGCATAGCAACTTTATTACAATTAACCCATTAAACACAATTAGTTCGCCCAGTGCCCCTATAGAATTCGTGATACCCAGCTCAGGCCCTTACTTTCTTGACCCGAGCTGCATGCATATGTACGCTAAACTGCGAGTAGCCCATTCTAATGGAACGGACTGCGATGATAGTTACTCTGCCTACCCTGAAACCAACTGTTTACACTCCATATTCAGCCAGTGTGAAGTGTATTTGAGCCAGTTTAACATCTCGGCAGGAACGAGGTACTACCACCTGCGATCCTATCTGGAAAATGTCCTCAACTTTTCAAAAGAAGCGAAGGACACCATTTAACAGCCGAGGGATATTACCATACTAAAGATGAAAATGGTATAAAGGATAAATTTAAAAATTCTAAAAACAAGATATATGAATGTTTTGGACGTCTTCATACAGATTTCACATTCCAGGAGAAACTGCTTATGAACGGGGTGGCTATGAAGTTGAAGCTTACCCTCACGATTCCTGAAATCTGCATAAATCTGGGGTCTGATCAAGAAGAGGGCGCGAAACCCGTTGTGATTCACATTATGGAGACGTATTTGCGTATACGCCGAGTGAAATTAAGTTCCCCGAAACAAATAGAAATTGAGAAAGACTTAATACACGCCACAGTAAAATACCCAATTAATAGGGTACAGATCAAACTATACACGGTCCCCGCCGGGTTGGCCTCGAAGCAACTAGAAAACGTGGCCCTTGGAGTCCTACCGAAAAGGATATTAATTGAAATGCAGGACCACGCCTCGACGAATGGAAAACATAAAAAGAGTGCCTTTAAATTCGAGAATTTCGGCCTTAAAAATATTACTCTATACGTAAATGGCATCGCTTTGGAAGGGACTATGATTACGGACTACTCATCAGACTCTGTTCCCGCTCTGCACGAGAGCATATAGTAGTCTGACTCATAACACAGGCGCCTATGACGAACTTGGGTTTGGTGTAACGCAGAAGGAATTTGTCGAAGAATTTAACATTTATTCATTTGATATTACGCCTGACTTGTCTGTTGGCGCAAATACACATTTAAGTCCACGGCAGAGTGGGAATATCTCAGTCAGGTTGGAACTTGCCAAGCCTATAGACGCGCCTATAAGTGTACTCGTGTACCTCGAATCACAGGCACTAATAGAAGTTGATCGTTTCAGGAACGTGGTCACGGACTTTTAAAATGGACGCGAATACACTCCAGAGAGTAATGAAAAGTGACCGTTTCACACGCTCAAAATTTATCGGTGTGTTTGCGAAGAATTAAATATTGAAGCTGCCAAGTACGAGAAACTGGTACGGGATTATCGTTAACACCGACATTGGGGGGGGTGAGGGGATTCATTGGTTTGCAATCTATTTTAAAAATAGGGAAATAATGTACTATTTTGATTCACTCGGATTTCATCCCTGAAATGATTCGGTAATTGTGCAGTTCATAGGGCAATTACATGTACCTGAGATTGTTTGGAACCCATATCGTTTCCAAGGATTATACTGAAACGTGCGGCATTTATTGCATTTCATTTCTCCTGCACATGTCACGTGGGAAGAGATTTATAATTTTTTTTAAATTATTCGATTTGTGCGACTTCATCTCTGTGTCGCACAAATCGAATAATGTAATGTGTAAAGGTGTATATCTATATTGTGTAAAGTTGTATATACATTTGTAACTGTAAAATGTAGCCATTAAGACTTATTTAACGGACACTGGTACCGCTTTGTACATGTTTTCTGCCATTTAATAAATGAAAATACAATGTGCTTTGTTTTTAACCTCAAAAATACGTACATTAGTTCCTCGATGATCTGACACTCGCTTGACCGGATGTGAGCCAATACCTCGACTTCTGTATTCAGGTCACTGGGTTGGCTGTGCGGAGAAGCATTCATATCATTTTTCCCCTTTCATCAAAAGTAGCTATAACACGACCAAGTTCCGCATCGGTCCTATAAGGTTAAGTAAAAATAAAGAGCTACAAGAGAAATGCCACGAATTTAAATGCATATAATTCTTAAAAGTTTTGTTAATTTAAAATTCCTACTGCGGTGCTGAATTATCGAAAAAAATATTATTAAAGCTCCACCATATATATATATATATATATATGCCGAAATAATCACGATGGAAACAGACAATAATTAAAAACATGATGGGATTAATTTTTACGTTGTAGAAAATTCAGAATAAAGCTAGGTTAGACTAACAGCAAATTGTAACCATAAGCAGATATCCTGACAGTTTTCAAAAGTAAGATTAGCTGGGTGTGCTATGCTCCATCTGCCTGCAACGGGTCTCGAATCCGCAGCCAAATCTTAATAGTTTTTAATATTTCTATTGTAAGTTTTTAATATTTCTAAAATCGTACCTGTACAAGAAAGGTACAAATAAAAACACACCATATATATATATATATATATATATATATATATATATATATATATATACTGAAATAACTCGAAGGAAACAGAGAATTAAAAATATTTTTGAAAACGCGTTCATTGCGCTAGGCAATATTGTTATAAACGAGAAAGAGTCCTGGCGTTAATTTTTCTTTGTAGGAAAACTCAGAATAAAGCTAGGTTAGACACTTATAAGTTACTTACATTTTAACAGCTTCTTCATTAAACGGTTCCTGCATTTCGTCACAATTTTCTGTAATACTCCTGGGTAGATAAAAGCTCCCCCCTGATCTATAGCTCTGCAAATTAGAAGCATTGCGTGAGCATAAAAGTCTTGATCTTCAATCAATTCCGGAGAATTGTGGACGGATAACTGACTCATAGTGTATATTTGAAAAGCACTAAGCGAAAAAACATACGAACTGAGGCTCTGAGATGAATTGCTCCCTTTTATAGAGGGGGCTTGTGACCAACCCACAAAACACAATCGTTAGCTTCCTATTGGCTAGCGGTGAATTTTGGAAGGGGCTTGACGCGTAGGCCTGCGTAGCGGCCGAACAGAGGTCCTGGATCCGCCCACACGGCTGCGGTTGGTTGCCCCGTGAAATCTAGGGCGTGTCAGATATCCCTATTCGTAGAGAGACGACAAACGCTTTGTTTTTTGATCTTGTATTCATATTCAACCGAAAGAGAGAGATAGAGAGAGAGAGAGAGAGAGAGAGAGAGAGAGAGAGAGAGAGAGAGAGAGAGAGAGTTGAGGTTGGAATGTGAAACGATTTATGGTAGTAGCAGTTCGCCTGTACAACCTCGTTTGTCGGGAAAGGAAGGGTTTTCGTGATATTGGAAGATATATTCGGAACAACTCGCGTACGCTTTAGAGAAACGCTAACTACGGTTTATGGTGCCTTGAAAAATAAAAGTGGAAGATATTTAATTATCCATGAAGGCTGTGAGCGACAGAATAGATAAATTTAACCCTCTATAGACAGAATTTTCTCTAGGGTTAAGTTATAAATGCGAATTGAAATAAGATTGACCCGACGCTGTGTAGTATAATTTAAAATGCGTACCTTATCTCGAATCTTGGAAATCAGAGAAGCAGCAATAACAACATATATATATGAGAGAGAGAAACGTGGAAAGGTGTTTCCACGAATTTTTAGATGAACTTTTTTCCGGAAATGTACATATATAGGGCCGCCTTTGCTTTCCGCCCGAGTTGTTCATTCTGGCGAATGTCAATCTTTACACTCCACCTTAGACCTACTTTTAGACGGGGATATATATATATATATATATGATATATAGATATATATATATATATATAGTATGATATATATATATATATGAGAGGGAGAGAGAAATAAACAAACAGATAAACAACATGATCGAGTGTTGCAATAACGGGATCCTCTGGTTGCCCCTACGAACCATGGAAGGATGTTTACACGAATTTTAGATGAACTTTTTCCCGGAATTGTACATATATAGGCTCGCCTTTGCCTTCCGTGCGTTCATTCTGGTGAATGTCAATCTTTACACTCCACCTTAGACCTACTTTTAAACGGGGATATATATATATATATATATATGAGAGAGAGAGAGAGAGAGAGAGAGGAGGGAAATAAACAAACAGATAAACAACATGACTGAGTGTTGCAATAACGGGATCCCCTGGTTGCCCCTACGAACCGTGAAAGGATGTTTGCACTCCACCTTAGACCTACGGTTTAACATGGATCATTAGGTCACCCTGGCTAGCAACCGCGGGAGGACGCGGCGCCACCGGGTCTCGAGCCCCTCCTACACTCCACCTTAGACCTACAGTTTAACGCGGATCATTAGGTCACCCTGGCTAGCAACCGCGGAAGGACGCGCCGCCGCCGGGTCTCGAGCCCGCCTACACTCCATCTTAGACCTACAGTTTAACGCGGCCGCCGTAGCCCCACGCATTTAATCTTAATATTTTACGGGCGTACAGAAGGGTGTGTACGTGCCAAACGAAGTATACACTGTGCCAACTGGTTGATGATGCCTGGAGGCACTGGCTGATTAAGCCGACTGGCTGATTAGGGGCCATATAAGGCAACGGCCGCTTGGCTGAAGTCTTAATATGCGCTTGGCTCCTGTCAAGCAAACACCTCTCCTCTCTCTCTCTCGCTCTTCTCTCTCTTAGGTTAGGTATTAAGGTAGGTTGATTTTCCGCATTTTTTTAGATATCGACTTTGGACTAGTCGAGATAGTCAGGGCTTAATATGTTAATAACTGACAAAAAAATATGTATCCCTAGCTTTAACAGTTTTTTGAGGAAACCATTTCAAAATCGTCAAATAATCGTACCGAAAAATATCGCATTTTCGCAATTTTCGGCCGAAAAAAACATGCTATTTTCATAAAAAAATCCTGGAAAAAGTTACAATTTTATTGAAAAAAAGTAAAAAAAACATGTACAGAGTCAAATAGACACATTTAGATCCCAAGATCATCATAATTTTCACTGTAAGAGCCCTTAGAAACAAAGGAAGGCCTCATCTGGCGGCTTAGGGCTTTGGCCAGAATGTGTTTGTGCCTTGATTCGAGTCCATAAACAGTATGGGAAGCTTCAGATGTCAGCTTCACGGCCCTTTCAACACTCTGAGAATGTGAAGGCAGATCAGGCAGCTCCAGCTTGGTGCCATTCAGCATTGCTTCTTGAAGCTCCTGGTCAGAAAAGTCTTCTGTGAGAGCAGGTTCACAGATGCCACTTTGAGAAAGGTTGATTAGTTCTGACCAGTGGGTAGCTTCAATGTTGATGGCTGTGATCTTCTTCAGCCTCTTCTTGGCTGGCTTCCCACTTCTGAAAGAATAATAATTAATTTATTTTTTATTCCATTTTAAGATTTAATCCCTATTAGTCTCAGAATTGCTGATTTAAATTAAACTTAAATTAAAAAAAAACCCCGAGTTCTATAAATCCCCATAATCGAATTTTTTTTCAGAAAGATGGTAAGATTATTTCCATTATCAGAGGGGAAGGGGGGGGAATTGGGATAAGAAAATGTGAAAAAAAATTCGATTATGGGGATTTATAGAACTCGGGCCTTTTTTTTATTAAATAAATCCCCATAATCAAATTTTTTTTTCACATTTTTTAAAATTAATAAATGCTTACCTGATGGACAGAATTTTCTTGAGAGCAGCTTCTCTCACTTCCAAGTCATCAGACTTCATCATGGAGTACAGCACATTCTCGGGCAGCAAGGCAAAAGCATTGTACTTCAGGTTCTTGAAAGCAGCACCCTGGATTTCTTCAGACTGCTGCTTGATCCTCTAGATCATATTGAAGATGTACAGCTGCTGATTGTGGAACTTGCTGTCCCTTTTGATCTCAAACCAACTGACTGCTTACACTTCCACAATGAACTTGATGACCTGGTAAAGCTTATCCTGTAGTTCTGGAGGGTAAGCACCTCTGGTCCACAGACACATCACTCTAACTGACAAGTGCAGATTATGTGCTGTGTTTGACAATTTTCTTTCTTGCACTTCACAGCATTGTCATCACAGGGACGAACAGGTAGCTTACAGGTGCAAGCAGAAATGTCAAAAAGTTTATCCAGCTTTTCCTCCAGATTCTGCTCCTGGACTGTAGAAAGAGATTTCCTGTTTGTCTCTTTTGCTTTCTTGAAGCACACTTTATCCACCAATTTCACTACATAATATTCCTCATACAGGGGCAGCCGCGGGTTCACTGCCTGCCAGATCTCAATCACATCCTTTGCCATCATTTTAGCAATATCATAGTCTTTCTAGTCCGGGTGGCTGTTTTGGAGGAAATAACTGTACTGAATAACTTGGCGGAGGGTAGGAGGCTCTGTTTTATCCAAAGGGGAAGGCTGGCCACTGAATTTTTTGGCACTATCACTTCGAGTTGACACTGCAGACTTCCGTTTTTTACCATTTTTATGAAATATCTGAAAATAAACACAATTAAATGAACGCATCATAAAATAACTTAATTTAATACACACTTTATAGGTAAATATCATTAAAAAATACAAAATAATACACTAATAAACATCTATAATGCATTTACAATAAGTTTCAAGCATCGTTTTGTTAAAAAAGCCGAATTTTAATTGATTATTTTGATGAAATAAGGTCCACTATTTTGTTTGTTTACATTGCGCGAATGCCGCGCGCGCGATTTTACGCGTAAAATTCGGCAATTTTACAACTTAAAAATAATTAACAATCCTCAAAAAATACAATCATTTTCACAAATATGAGTTGGTACAACGTTTTTTATACATTAATACCTTTCTATCTAGACTAGTCCAAGATCACAGTTCCAAAATCAACCTACCCTATTAGGTATACCCTTTGGGGGGTGAGGCCGTCCCATCTTATCCCCCAAAGAGGTCTCCCCCAGCGGAGGTTCATTGCAACTCGGGGGATAACTCCGCCTCCAAGATGCATAACCCCTTGTTGCTCTTGCAGCAACCCCATCTCCCATTTAGGGGATGCCTTACAACAAGGGGGAAGGGGTTTGGCACTATGGGTGCCTTGCAACAAGGGGGAGGGAGTTGGCACTCTTGCAACATTGATCAACGTTTGCACTTGCATTGCACTCGTCCGTTTTGCGCCCATACTACTCGTCCCCACCTGGAATATTGCGTTTAGTTCTGGTCCCCATATTTACGACAGGACAGACAGAATGGAGAAAGTGCAGCGACGGGGTACTAAGATGATTCCTAGACCTAAAAACAAATCATACGTTGCCCGTTTAGAAACGTTAAATTTATTCTCACTCGTAAAAAGGTGTATTTGGGGAGATTTAATCCAAGTGTTTAAAAGATTAAAGGTTTTTAATTATTCGCCTTCAGAAATGCAGATAGAACTCGCGGTGATGGTTTCAAATTAGTGGGTAAACATTTTAATTCTAATGAAGCTAAATTTTTTTATTCAATCGTATAGTTAATTTGTAGAATGGATTGTCAGCCAGTAATTGGGTCGAGTCCTTTAAAAATAAACTAGATGCTTATCTTGCTTTAAACTCTCATTAAGAAGCATTTGTTGGAGCATAAATGTATTGTAGAATTTTCACTCGGATTCCCTCCTCTTTATTTTAAAGTTTTCACTTTATCTTTAATTTTTTTCCTTCCTTTCAACCTCTCTTCTTTGCTTTGCTTTAAACTTTCACTTGTCTTTAAATTTTCTTACATCTTTTAACCTTCCTTCTTAAACAGACAGCCTTGTAGGGACCAGCAGGTCTGTTACTGTTTGGTGTCCTTTGTATTCCTTTGAAAAAGTAATTAATTATTAATTCAAAGCCTACATCCAGCCTAATCTCATTTCACAAAATTAATTATATGACCACTGAAAAATTGCAAGGATATATATATATATATATATATTGTCATATTAGCCATCTTATTAATGGGGAAAAGGCCAGATGCAGAAAGGGTATCGTTGGGGGGGGGGGGAGAAGGAGGTTGCAAAAGAAGGATAGGAAGAGAAAAGTCATACACGGACAGGAACTTGCAACTTAAGGCAGCATTCGCGAACATACTACTTGTATATATACTATATAAATTGATTACAGTGCAGTTGTACAATGAATTTTTCAAAGACCACACACACATATAACCTCGTTAACCTCGTTGCTGTTCCGTGCGTTGGTCTCTCTTCACACGAAGGTCAAGCCGGTGGCCCTGCCTCTAGGTCTGGATTGGTGGAGGAGCGAGTTGCTTTCTTGCGCTCTCCACCATACATGGCTAGGTACACCCGGCTCATCTGGTACCGTCTTGATCCAGGCATCTAGTCTTCTCTTGAAGACTTCAACTTTCACCCCTGTAACGTTTCTGAGGTCCTTAGGAAGCTGGTTAAAAAGTCTTGGCCAACTGACAACCAAGTTTTTCCTTGCGTTGAGGAGGTCCCTTGTCGGGCCTTTAATTTGGAAACGCTACACATTTTGCTTTCCTATTTTCCACTGTTGTTCGAATGGTAATTGGGTTTAGTTTTAAGTTTGGTACCAGTTTTTCGATCATTTTCCATATGCAGATTATGGTGTACCTCTCTCTTCTTCTTTCCAGGGAGTACAGATTTAGTTTACGTAGTCTTTCCCAGTATTTGAGTTCTTTGCAGCCACCAATCTTCGCTATGAAATGTCTCTGAATTTCTTCTAGTTTATTGGTTTCTTCCTTTTTATATGGGGACGTCAAAACTGAGCAGTATTCAAGTTTTGGTATAATCAGTGTTTTTAGCAGGGGAATCATTACTGTCCTGTCCCTTCTCTTGAATGTTCTTAGTATCTGTCCCGCTACTCTTTTTGCTTTATTTATCGCTATCTGATTTTGTGTTTCGAATTTCGCATCATCGGTCATTATTACCCCAGATCGATCGCTTTCGTGCTTCTCTGAATTTCCTCTCTATCTGGAGCATAATATGCAGTCTGTTTAAGTTCCTTTTTTCTATATCTCAAGATATATATATATATATATATATATATATATATATATATATATATATATATAAGAATAGAGATGAGATCGTGATAGTGATATAATTTTTTGTTTTTCTTTGCTAAAAGTAACTTCGCCAAAAATCCACTCTTTGATTGACATGCTGGTTTGCGAAAGCGAACTTGTTTTCCTCGTATCTTTTCGTTAATTTCTCCCCATCATTTCGAATTCTATGATGTATTCCTACTTTATGTAAGCGATTTCGCTCGGTTTGTGGCGTGACATCGAGGCGGAGTTCCTCTATTACTGCAACAACATTCGTAAAAAGGATTTTGATGAAGGGTTATTATATATTTAGATATTGTCTTCAACAGTTGTTTCTTTCATTTTCAAAATCTATTATTCACATTTTTTGAATTGGATGAAATTCAATATATAATATTTTGGAAATGATGGAAAACATTGATTTTATATATTAGAGCGTAATGTATTTTCTCTAATATATGTGCGGTTAGTTTAGAAACAATTTTTTTTCTCTCTCTCTCTCTCTCTCTCTCTCTCTCTCTCTCTCTCTCTCTCTCTGTGCAATTTGGGATTTGAGGGGGTGCTGGAGAGGTAGGAGATTTGGGGAAAGGGGGTTTCCCTAAGCATTTTATATTGCTTACTGAGGGTATATCTGAGAAATTAAAGGTTTTCTTCATAATTGCATCTTGTATACGCGCATACTGTACTTGACACATCGAAAGTGTACTTAACCCATTAGTGCCCATTGGTAGAATTTCCTACAATTTTATTGGTAGCAAATTCTACCAATGGGTAAAATACACTACCTCTCCCTCCCTTTTTTACCGTGTTTGGTCATGAGATACATTTTATTATATCTTAAGAGGTTTTACCAGTTTTTATATCGAATCATATGGCTCCACTACAATCCCATTCTCGGTAGTTGTTGATGTATAAGATATATATGTATATATTTATATAAGGGCTTTGTAAAACTTCTTTAAGGGACTGTACATTTGAAAGCGTGCTCATACATTGCAGTATACAGACTATTATATATATATATATACAGTATAAGATTATATACCCTTCAACCTTTCAAATGTTCCGTGCGATGATTCCTCATTTCACGAAGGTCAAGCTTGTCACCCCTCCTCTCAGTTGGCCTGGTGAAGTAGTGGGTTGGTTTTTTGTACTCTCCACCTCACAAAGCCAGGTACGCCCGGCTCATCTGGGGTTGTTCTGAGCCAGGCGTCGAGTCTTCTTTTGAAGATGTCCACCGCAACACCACTCGTGCTCCTTAGTTCTTTGGGCAACTGATTAAACAGTCTTGGTCCTCTCACAACAAAACTATTTTCTTTCAGGATTAAGGATGTTTTCTGTCTACCCTTTAATTTGGGAACACGACACAGTCTTCTTTTTCTACTTTCCACCGTTGCTTGGGGAGTTACAGGGTTCAGAGTAAGATTAGGGACTACTTTCTCCATTATTTTCCAAGTGTAAATGATGGTGTCTCTCTCTCTCTCTCCTTTCAAGTGAATATAGGTTCAATTCGCGTAACCTTTCCCAGTAATTTGGCTTTTTGCACCCATTGAGCTTGGCTATGAAGCTTCTCTAAATCCCTTCTAGTTGTCTAATGTCTTTTTTTTATATAGGTATGTTAAGACCGAGCAGTATTCCAATTTGGGTATGATCAGTGTTTTCAGTAGAGGAAGTATATATATATATATATATATATATATATATATATATATATATATATATATACAGGGTGGCGCAAAAGTCAGGAACCATAGGCACATTTTATTAAATTATAATAACGACTTGAGATGGCCCCACAAGAAAAAGTCAAGAGGCGTGATGTCTGGAGACCTAGGTGGCTATTCGACGGGCCCTCGCCGTCCGATCCACTTGCTTGGGAATGTTTCATCTAAAGAGCGCCGGACGATGGTTGTGAAATGTGGTGGTGCACCATCCTGCTGAAACCACATCTCCGCCCGTTCTGCCAATGGAATGTCGTCCAGTATGGGCATTAGAAATGTTTGCAGCATATGCAGATATGTTTCACCTGTTACATTGCCGTCGGAAAAGTACGGACCAATTAACCGATCCCCCCCAGAGCGCAGCCCACACCATAATTCGTGGATAGAATTGCACATGTGCTTCCTCCATCCAGTCGGGGTTGTAGCGATCGTCACCAGATGTAGTGTTCGCCTTTATTAATTTACTTGCTTTCATTATTTATTTACGCTTCTTTCTACTTTACTATCTATTCTCTATCGGCTCTTTGCTTCATTTATCACTTTCTTTCTCTACTCACTATTTCATTTATCTTTACTCTCTCTTTACTCTTTTTTTGCCGTATCGTATAAATATCATGGTAGCGCGCCTAGACTAAAACCGTTACAAAACGAAGGGGGAAGGGGGATATTAATACTCTTTATTAACACTTATTACGTTTTATTAATTTCGAAAATGGTTTAGTTAATTAGGGGTATGCGAGTATGAAATTTCTATATAATAATTTAGGTCGGAGAGGGACACAAAACAATTTGACTTTAAGATCACATGGCTCTAAATCTTACGCGTATCGCGTTCGCCTCAAGACTGACTATTATGGGTGTACAGTCCGCTCCTTTGGGCTCCTTTCAGTACTGCCAACTGTACTCATTTTAAACAATTTAAAACTAACAAACATGCTTTATCGTAATCTCACAATTATTAGTAAATGATTTACATTAAACATTATCTTAATTAAACAAAACAGAAATTTATATTCTTAACTAAGCATTACTACAGGGTTTTCATTGGCCCAATAGTAGGGGTGGGGGAATCTAACATTTTCTTTAGGACGAGTGGTTTCTATGGCCATTTTGGCTGCTGAATACGAATCCGACTAGTTCTTGGACTTAAAACGAATTTTTGACCTGGTTCAGTGGTTTTTTTTTTCAGAATGGCGACAAAAAAAAATTATTTTTTGTTTTAATAAACAAAAAAACCGCTACCCTTCACATGTAATATGTCTTTTCATATGTTTCCATGGTCGCTGAATTCGAAAATAAAAAATGAGAGACATTAGGAGTGTGGTTAAGCAGATAGATGAGAAATTTGAAAAAAATGCCCGATCCATATCGAACATACAGTAAAGGATGAATGAGGCCTCCCACCTCCAAACCTTTATAACTGATAGAAAAAATAATTAGTTGATAAATGCTTGCTATATTTTTAATCATGGTTATGTTCATTCTTCAATGTTGTTAAGTATCTAGTGTGTCGTAATGGTAATATTTTATTTAGGTTTACTTTATTGTTTTGGCTTGTTCTGGTGTTTGGCTGCTTTCTCTTTTGTGGTTTCTTGCACTACCAATGTTGTGCTAATTTACTTTAATAATAATTGTATATATTACTTTAATAATAATATAGTGTATATACTTTAATAATAATAGTAAATAATATATCAAATACAATATTTAATATAATCTACTTTTAATAATAATAATATATATGATACATCTAGCATGACTATAATTTGTATTACCCATCATATTTCGGTGTTATATGCCGACTAATGGGGTTTTACTGTACTTGCAGATCCTAATGCTTAGTGACTGCTGATTGGTAACGATGGCTGATGAAAAGAAATCACGCAGTGCTGCCAGAAAAGAACTTTTTGGGGAAACCTACACAGAAGTGGACGAATTTAAACCGACTGGAAAGTTGCCACCAGGGACAGTTGTGATTGGTAGGATGCTTGCACTTTGCAAAAAAGGAGTAAAAGGACAGAAAAAGTCAATGACTCGAGATGATGCCAGCAAGATAGTTGCAAATGAACTAAGACGAGATTGGATTAATAAAAATGTCTATCCCTGCATGAAAAAACTAGCGAATAAAATAAGAGACGATTATGAACATTTTAACAAACTGAGAAAGAATGAACACCGCCAACAAAAACCTAAAAGTGTCAAATGAAACCTAAGTGTCGAATGGTACCAAAAAGCGAGCGGCTTTATTAATCAGCTCACTAAGAACGTCTACAACATTAGAACGAACTAACAATGAGGATTACGAAGCAGAACTTGCAGAAGAATTTGGAGTCAAAATGACTGATGAGGATAAGACTTTTTATTGGGATAATTGCTTTGGTGCGTATAAGGCCATATGTACAAATGCAGTACCAAAAGATTAGATGAGACAGAAAGAGAGGAAACTCGTGAAAGATCAACGGAAAAAAAGCGAAAAGCAACAGAAAGCAATATGAGAGAGAGGGATCAGAAATTATTGAAATGTTAGCAACTTCAGTCGATTCTGAAAACGATCCGAGTTTTGAAAAACCAACAACGGCAAAGACAGTCCTTCTACTGATCATAAACTTCGCTCATCGGAAGAAGACCTAAGCAAGGAGAAGAGTAAAGAACAAGAAGCTGCATTTCCGACAGTAAAAATCAGAACTGGTAAAAAAAGTCTGAATGAAAACTTGGTGCGCTGTATAGTCCAGTGTCTTGCCGAGACAAGAACTTCTCCTGAAAGCTTTGGAGAGCGATAGTAAGAGTAGCTAACATGGTTTTTGATCAAGATTGGAAGCTGAAGGCAGATGATAATGAGAAAGATTGTGAGGGTGAGATGGGGAGTGAAGACGTAGAGTTACAAGTCCATCACCAGTATTCAGACTTGACGTATGTATTTCCGAGCCGCAGATCAATAATGCAATACTTGGAAGATACTTCATACTTGAATCTAGAGTATGTCGCTCAACAAATCCTCAACAAAGAGGATAACGTTGTGAGTGTAGGACTTGACGATACGACCAAGGCTTCCGGCTACCGCCTGTACGACGTGAAGGCTGACCACATCACCATCGCTGGTCCATCTGCATGAAAAAGTCGCTGACAACTGGATATCTGGAAAACGTCAGCCATTCCGGAGAGGATGGAGCCAGAGCTTACGAATTCAAATCGAGTTGTCTAGCAGTACTAGCAAATTTTACCACTGATGAAGTCAAATCCCAAATAGACTTCTGGATGTCTGATCGAGCTAGTGAATGTGGAGTACTTTTACAACATCTTGGGATCGAATCAAACAAGATTTTGAAGTGCTGCGCCCATATCATTTTAGGGGTAGATCACGCTATAGACAAAGTGTTTAAAAACACACGAATAGAAAATCAGGGTACATAATCTACTTCAAGTTACGGCAGAAGAAAAAGTTTTCTGTTCTCCTGGTTCTTCCATTCATACTTTGGGACTCATTTAATTGCTAAATTGCTCTCTCCCAGCCACACCTCTCATTCGGTATCCCAATATAATGACTATAAATCTTGGATGGATAATGGACTCAAATGTGATGGATTCAAAGGATTCGTGGCAAACCAGTTTGGGAGAATCGCCGAGTTAGCAAAAAAATATTTGGCGAGGCGAGACTCCATCCAAGCTATCTTTGATGCCGTAGTAGATGTCAACAGTAACAAGCTAGTTCTCGCAGTGTCAACTTTCATCCAAAGTCAATGGTTCATGTGTTGTTCCCAAATTTACGCAATGATCGGTGAAGTGATGATTTTCCCTATAATGGAGCTTCTTGGAATTGACAAGAAGGGTGACGAGAAAAGTGAAAGAACTTGGTCTGGAGTAACACGTTTCTTTGAAGGTAAGATGCTTGAATCGAATGACTTGATGGCTGTAAGGAAGGAACAAGCCAGATCTGGTAAAGATAAACTTGAATCTTTAGTTCTAGAGGAAGTTATTGATACTGTAAATAATCAGCTGTCTTGTATGAACTATTTAACAAAAACAGACAATGACGCTAATCCAGATTTGATGTATGCCCCTTTGACAAATTTAGGATGCGAATCAGAATTTTCTAAACTTGACAACTGAATCAGGGCCAGTGGTGTAAGCACATCCATTCAAACGCACTCGAGAAAAAAATGTTATTGTGGCTAATGGACTTCTGATAGACTCTTCGTTCGAATCAAAGTCTCTTGAGGATAGGAAGGCATCCTGGAAATGGGCCAGGGGTTCAGAAAAAGTCAAGAAAGTGAAAAAATTAGAGGAAGATTTTCTAGCTACTGTGCATGTTGCAGAGAAATTGTCCCTGCTGAAAAAAAAAAGAGCTCAAAAATAAAAAAAGCCGGCAAAATATTAGCGGTTTTGGAAAATTGCAAGAAACATGGAGGCCCTATGACTCCAAACAACCTGGATGCTCTGTACAAACTGAACGAAAAGCAGCTCCTCACAGAAATTGCCTATTTGAGACTCACCATCACACCAGATATTCGTCAAACGAGACGTGTTAAAGTGAGAGACGGGAAATTCAAAATGGAAAAATTTAGTGTAGATGAATTGAGAAATTCTATTAAGAATGCCTTACGACCAAAGGACAATGTTACTAGTGGTACTGATAGTTTATTGAACAATGTGTTGTAAATATGATGATTTCATGATTTGAATTACATCATGGAACTGATATGAATGCCTTATGTTTCTTCTGTACATGATTTTTTAATAAAATAATACCTTTCTTTTCAATTGTTTGCCTATAACCGCTAAACCACGCATCGAATGTCTCTGATTTATGCAAAAGACTTCACTTTTCTACGTGAAGGTCAAAATATGATAATAAAAATCCACTCTAATAGACAGAGTTTATTTCCACAACAGTTTCGATGCCCACTGCTAGTGGGCATCGAAACTGTTGTGGAAATAAAATCTATCTATTAGAGTGGGTTTTTATTATCATATGTCTCTGATTTGTTCATTTTCAACTTCAGCAACCCTGAAAACATATGAAAGGACATATTACATATGAGGGGTGGTGGTTTTCTTAAGCATCACAAAGAGAAAACTATTTTTTTGCCCGCCATTTTGAAAAAAAATCCACTGAACCAGGTCAAAACTTCATTTTAGGTCCAAGAACTAGCCAGATTCGTATTCAGCAGCAAAAATAGTCATAGAAACCACTCGTCTTGTTGGCAATTTCCCCAAAAAGTCATTATTCCCGCATTCCTACTAATAGCGTGCATTATGCCTATTGACACGACCGCTGAGGTGAACTATCGCTTCGTCGCTGAACATGAGTCTTCGTTGAAGCTGTCGATGTTGTAGAAACCACTGGCAGAACTCTACACGATGGTCTGTGTCGTCACCGTGCTGTTCCTGAACGAGTTGGACTTTGTAGGGGTGGAAACGATTTGTTGTAAGAATTCATTGAATGGATTTTCTGGAGACATCCGTTTCCTGGGATAACTTTCTTAAGGACTTACGAGAGTTGTTTTCGAGGTGATTGAATACCGTTAGTGATGTTGCTGCATCGGTTGAACTTTTTGGTCGGCCACTACGCGGCCGATCATGAACACTTCCCATTTCTTTGAAGCGAGTGAACAGTTTTCTAACTGATGCCTGAAAAACTGGCGGCTTCTCAGGGTTTGTCATTAAAAGCAGTAGCAACTGACCGGTGTGTTACCACGCCTTGCACACATTAAAACTATCTCCACCCGTTCATCTATTGTAAATTTCTGTGCCAAACGTTCAACAACAAATCTGAAAAGAACAAAACACATATTAAAACACAAATTATTAAAATGTGCCTATGGTTCCTGACTTTTGCGCCACCCTATATATATATTATATAATATATATCAGTGGCGGCTCGTGGTAATTTTACTTATGCATGCAGTCACATGCATTACAGTGTAGTACATATTAGATAAGCTGTATTTTGTCTTTTATGGTATTCTTATGAGTTATGTAGTAACCGAGGATAGAACCAATATTATATTAATGCTATGACTTCAGTACAAAGCATAGGAATAATTATTATGAACAAATAATGTTTGAGAAATTTATGCCCATATCCCAACCATAAAACATTGACAATTATGACTTACAAGATACCACCAGTTTATTAAAAACATGAAGCACTGGAATATACAGTATTAAATTGTATATTATTGGTTTAAAGCATTTATTTATTACTTACCTTGTTCAATTCCTAAAATTATTTAAACTGAAATTCGGCTCTTCTTGTTTTTCTGCAAAATTGTTCAATGACTTTGTTATAAAAGTCTTCTCTTTTTTCCATTTGTTTTTTGAGGAAAGACTTTTCAATTGAAATTAAGGCTAAATTCGATAACCTTGCCTGCTCTTGCGTATTTCTTAAGTAAGTTTTTATTCTTTTTAGCGCCGAAAAAGATCTTTCAACGGACGAAGTTGTAATTGACAAAGTTAAGATTAAATTTATAAATGAATGTATCTCCGGAAATACTTCAATCATTTCATTGTTCAGTAAATATTTGTGAAGTTCATGAATATCATTTTGACCAAAAAATTTGTGAGAGAATAAGACAGTTAATTCTGATTTCAGGAGAACAAAATCGAAAAAGGAACTGTAGTTACTTTTCAAAGATTGATAAGCCTTTCCGGAAAATATAGTTCATAGGGCTTTACTTTATTGGGAGCCAAAAGCTCTAAGAATTCCATATTTTTAAGGGACTTAAATCGCTCTTTCATTTGCTCAATGATATTATCACAAAGTTCAAAGTAGACTTGTCGGTAGCTCGTCTCTATTGGGGTGCTACTTTTTTTTCTTGAGGAAGGAAAACCAAAATCTTCAACAACGGTTTTCCATATTTCATCGAACATCGAATCTCTAATTTCTTGAATTTTGGATATTGTGATTTCAACCGTATTCGAGCCAAAAATGATGTTCATAGATTTGTTTTGCAAAATTTTAAACAAATACTCAGTTAATGGAAAATTTTAGAAAACACACTCAATAAAAAATTGAAATCAAAAGAGTCCAACGCTACAGATAAACCTCTTGCTTCATTCTTTGTTTTATCATCAAACATCTTTGGATTTTCTTGAATATAATCGAAAAGACTCTTTAAACTTTGTCTATTCTCTTTGACAGTTTCAACTAATCTAGAAGAGTAATTCCACCTTGTCGGAGCAAGCTTAGGAAAGCGTTTGCCAACTATACTATCAAGCAAGTTTGTTCGCTTTGTAGAGCTGCTAAAAAATGATGATAAACTGGCTAACATTGAAAAGAATGAGTTACATTTAGAAATGTGTGAAACTGCTTGGCTTAATACAAGGTTAAGCTTATGAGCGTAACAATGTATGAAAAGAGCTTCTGGGGCAGAATCCTTTACCTTTTTTTGAACACCATTAAGTTCGCTTGCCATAACTGCAGCACCATCGTATGATTGCGCGACTAACTTTTTTAAACAACCCAACTCATTTAATTCCTTCAACACCAACGCGGATATATCGTTAGCACTTCTACCTTCACTTACATTAGTAAATCCTAAGAATCGTTCACAAATGTTTCCATTCGCATTGACGTAACGCACAACGGTAGAAAGTTGTGAACAACAACTAACATCGGAAGTTTCATCCAAAAGAACTGCAACATGCTTGCATTTTGCAAGCTCATTTTTTTTTCATGTAAAAGTACAGAACTTACTGAGTCTATTATATCATTTTGTATTGTTTTAGATAGTCCTTTAAAAACTGTAGCACCCTTTAAATGCGTTTCCAGTTTTTCATCATACTCAGCTAAACAATGGGCAAACTCGATGAAGTTTCCTCTATTTTCAGATAACTCACTTTCATCATGACCACGAAATGCAAGTTCTTGTGTTCCTAATAAACACGTTATTCTGATTAGTCTCTTTAAAATTTCTCTATTTTTCAATACCTCTTCATTGTGTTTACTAATAGCAACTTCCTTTTGTTTGTCAAGTGCCAAGTCAATTCGACTTATTCCAAATTGTTTCAAATCAAAATGTGCTTGAATATGACTTACTGCTTTTTCGTGACGTGAAATTGCCGTATGTATGTTATTTAAATCTTCGTAGCATCTATTCACTTCGCTCCACACAGAATTTTCTCTTGAAAATAATATACATGGCCAACAGTAGAGTTTGTTTGTTATATTACTACCACACAACCAACGGACACTATCATAAAGTTGGTAGTTAAATTTTCTTATAAATCCTTTGTTCACTTTGGTCAAATTTATTTTTGGGGTAGGCTTTCCATTACGTATTAGAAGCTTTTTTTCATCAAAAGTGAGCGTTTGAAATGGTTTCGTTTTCAGTTCATGAATTATATCAAAATCTGGATCGTCAGCCATTGCTAAAGGGGTAATTTATCATCTAAATAAATAATTTATACAATTAGTCACTTACACAAATATTTGCATCACTGTACGTAAAAGATAAAAAGTTAATACGCTATCAACAAAGATTAATCACAAATTCACAACTTATCATTAAGTCTGAAGTAAAACTAAGTTGGAAAATTAAACAAATGCGCTAATTGGTAACTCTACAATCGAAAATGATGCCACTTTTTGCAGATTTGATTTTCAAACTACAGTCACCATGCAATTATAGTTCTTATAAATAAAGCATAAGATTCTTTTTCCATTGTTTTATTATTCGTGAAATCACTACTCAGATTGATTACGCCGTCAGAATGTGATATCATTAAAACATGTTAATTTATTCATTTTCATGTAGAATATTACTAATATTAATGCACTTTTACATTCATAAATACAATTTTAATAAATGCATTCCAAAAAATGTGAAAAATAACGGAGAAAGTAATTGTTATTTCAACTACTTGTACATAAAGGTCAATATTGCTCGTCCTTTGGCTCGGGTTACGCCTTTGTTTTCTATTTCGAATCGGTGATTTTTACTCCTGTGGAAATAAATATTGTATTCAGTTTAGATTTTCAGTAAATAAATTCATAAAAAAATCTTTAAGCTATTTTTAATGAAAACCTAAAACTGAATATTTATAAAAAAATCGACTAGAACACATTTAAATGATGAACTTAAATAATAATTGCCATCAAGAGATTAAATAATAATAATAATTTTAACTTTATTTTTTAACTTAAATAATAATTTTAAATTCATTGAGTATTTTATTTACGCATGCATTGCATGCATTGCATTCATTAAGAAGCCGCCCCTGATATATATATAATATATATATATATATATATATGCAGAATCTGAATCAACCTTTCTTTATTATGAAATTCTTTTATCATAGCTATTATTCAATAATTGCAGTATAAGATATATTTACATGTATATATGACTATATATTTATATAAGGTCTTTGTAAAACTCCTTTGTGAGCTGTGAGCCTACCTTGATTACAACTCATAAAAGGAAAGGACCAAATGTTTTTTTTTTTGACAACAAACGAAACTGATTCAGAAAAAGAATACCAATTACATAATATTTTAAAATATTTTTTAATATTTTCTGTACAATTTAGATATTGTATTTAATATTCTAATCAAAATTTGCCGCTGGGAACATACAAGATTTTTAGATAAAATTAATGGGATTCAGTCAATTCTAGTTAGTTCTTGTCAATATCAGATTCTTTATTTCGCGAGAATCATATATTAAAGTTTATTCACAGTTTCGAATTATTTTCATGAAATTCTTAGAAAAAATATTGCCATGATTAATTTTAGTTTGTCAGGTAGGCTTTTAAGAGTTTCACACAGCTTAATTCAGCTTTAATTGATTTAATGATGTATTCTTTGTATATTAATTGGTTTTGCCCATATACAGGGTCTCCCATAAGTCCGATCTAAACTGAAAAAGTCCCAAAAGTCCGATCACTAAAAAAGCGAGTTACATTGGTGAGGAAAGGGCAGAGGCCATTTCATCATCAGTGTAACTTGCTTCCATATTAGCCATTGCGTGTTATTCTACCCGCAACAAAAAAAGGGTCCCAAAACATAACATCTGTTTAAACATTTGCTTCAGTTCTAATATATTACTTTTGGAAAGTTAATTTAAAATAATTTTTTTTTATGAGACCGGACTTATGGGACACCCTGTATGCGTGAAAGGTGAGGTAACTTCGGAACTTCGGATCTTTTAAAGTATTTCCCCCTCCCCCCCAGCTTCAGAGAGTGGGGACATAGTTTAAAAGGTCAATATTAGGTGTGAGATAATTTAACAGGTTTTACTTATCTTATTTACATAATAGAATTTTTAAGATAAGATAAGATAAGATACATATCTTGAAAATTCTATTATATTCTATCATATTTCCGGTTTAAAAATTCTATTACAGGGTTTTGCAGTCAACTTTCTTATATTTGCAAATCAACTGTCGCGAAAATATTTTGTCGAACTGTATTAAAGGTTCTGATGCTTATTGTTGTTTTGACGATACACCTTCGCGATACAAGTGCAACGTGAGTCGGGTCTTATTTAATTATTTTCACACAAAGCGATTTCGCTGGAACTAAGATCAGCCATAGTTAGATAGTCCAATCAGTACAGTTCCCGTTTGTAATGGATAGACATTATGTGTGTCAGTGTGTGACAGACAAATGCGTGTGATAGACAAATGTGTGTGATCTATATAATTTTCACCTTTTTTACATAGAGTTTACCAGCGGAAGTTAATATTGGTAACAATCTCTTATGGAAAATAGAAGTTCAAAGTAAAAGTAAAAATTTAATCTTCTATTTAATAAAAATGGATAATATTATTAAAAATTTAGTCGCAGTTTCAAAACAACATCTTGGTGAAGAATACCAAAATTCTTTATGTGATTTTGAATCTATTGTTAATCATTTGAAGAGTGAATTTTATGCAAGAAATTCCTGAAAATGAAAAAGAGTATGTGTGCTCGGGGCTAAAATCGAAAATATTGAACAGGAAGTTAGGATTTTAAATGTAGATTCTAACAATTCTTTATTGTTTTCACTGGTTGAGGGTAATGACTAGTGAAGTAGAATCGAGGATTTGTTAGTTAATTGCCGAAAATTACTAAAAGTTTTAAAATAATTCAAGTAACCCGTTAATTTCTGGGGTATTGCCTATCATTTATCAAAGCTATAAGTTGTTAAATGAGGCGATTTACTTTAATATGAAATTGGAAGTTGTGTGTGTGTAAAGGACTGGAATTTATTAATTTTTGGACAGATATTAATTCACTGGATTTACTGATTCGAAATGGTGTACACTTAAATGAAATACAGTATTCCATTCGCGTCCCTCACCCTTATAAAGCATACAAATGGAGTTCCATAAGCAGCTCCTAGTTTACCACTAATGCTTTTCCCCTCTCTCTTTTATTTTTATTGCATTTGAAAAGAACTTATAGCCTAACTTTATTTTCTCAAATCCTAAAATTTACCATCTTCATTTATGTACCACTATTACCAAAGATAATTTATGCGTCATCTATCCTAGGGTTGCCAGACGTCCCGCATTTGATCAAAAAATCCCGCGTCAAAATCCCCCGTTCAAAATGTTCCGCAAAAAATATTTTTTAAGCAAATTTTTTAGGGATGAATTGATTTAGAATTTCAATATTATGTATAATAATTTCAGTTTATTCACGCTGTTTAATTGTTAAATATTATTGTAACAAAATTTGGTATTATTATAGTATTACACCCGTCTAACGTCCAGCAATTATTATATGTTCATTAAGTAGATTTTTTAATTCTAAGACACTTTCCTTCTATAGCGTTTCCGTCGCAAATGCTTCGTTTTCGAGATATAAACATTTTTTTGGTGTTTATCTAGTGTGTGTTCGTACGTTCGTTTGTATGTTCGTACGTTCGTTTATGTGTTCGTACGTTCGTTTGTGTGTTCGTTACATGTCTGCCCAATCACTGCGCTCCATCCATTTCGAATTTGAATTACTTTCGTACCGGAATGGAACACTCATTCCACTCATTCATAAGTACATTAGGCCTGGCTCTGTGATTTATAGTGATTCCTGGGCTGCCTACAAGACTATAAGTGATTTAGGTTAGGTTAGGTCAATTTTGAGGGTGAAATTTATGTTTTTCTTATGGTTTTTGATGTTTTAAACGAATCCGACCTTCAAAACCGTCGGAAATGACTCGTTTTCGATTGCCGGCTGGGGGGAGGGGGGTTATCTCAAAAACGAGTCATTTCCGACGGTTTTGAAGGTCAGATTCGTTCAAAGCACATCAAAAACCATAGGAAAAACATAAATTTCACCTCCAAAGGGAGACGGGTGTAATACTATAAATTTACCCAAAATTTTTCTAATTTTGTTTGTTCTAACCGTTGAAGAAATCTAGTTTCAGTTTGAAAAAAAATTTGGTCTTAAAAAAACCTCGGAAATTTTTTTGTCCCGCATGGGCATTTGAAAAATCTGGCAACCCTAATCTATCCACTGTTCTTTACTAGTTTACTTCTGAATACTTTGAGTATTTTGCAAAAATGATTAGCGTAATTTCAGACAAGTGTAAAAGAAATGCAAACAGACATACTGTAGCTGCAGTAAAATTACCTCAGAAACAAAATGTAGAATCTGTTTTGACATATAGTTCTGATATACCTTTGAAGGAAATAAATTCTCATCCTTCAGGGAAGGAGGTAGGTTGGTAATTATTAGGACCTTTTCCGTTCTATGGGCACCATTGAAATGAGAGAAATTAATATTTTTTAAACTTATTTTCTTTTTATTAATAATCAGTACATTTTGAATAGGAGAAATTTAATTTATTTAATTTAACAGCTATTAACATAAAAAAAAATATCTGGATTACTTGAAGATCAGGGCCCCCAGTCTCATATGATTGTTTTTTCGTTAAAACTAACGAAAATATCACGACAACCTAACCCATCGTCAAGGGCGTACAGTTGACCTAACCGGGCATTCAATTTAATAATTTGTTATTATATTTGGTACTGTAAAGCAAAAAACAAGAATACATGGGGCCCCTGATCTTCAGGTGATCCAAATATTTGTCTATTCTTCAAAAATTTGACGATAATTTGCGTTGAAAATTGGACGTAGGCTATAGGCCATCTTATTCTTAGTTTGCGCAAAGACCTAGGCTATATATATATATATGCCAGTTTAGGTTAAGTGAATGCCAGGTTAGGTCAACTGAATGCCCGATTAGATTAATTGAATGCCTTGTTAGGTTAATTGTGCGCCCTTGACGATTGGTTAGGTTAAGTTGTGATATTTTCGTTAGTTTTAACGAAAATATCACGACTTAACCTAACTATTCATCAAGGGTGTACAGTTGTCCTAACCGGGCATTCAATAATTTTACCGTAGGTTTCGAGATATATATATATATATATATATATATATATATATTCAAAAAATATTAATTTCTCTCATTTCAATGGTGCCCATAGAACGGAAAAGGTCCAATTATTAATATTTATTATTATTATTATTATTAATGAAACAAATTCTTTTCTATGACAGATGTAGTGGGCAAACCTCCTTAAAACTAAAATTACAAAGTTACTGTACTTCAATGTTTGAAGAGTTGAAAAGATTCTGATCACTGCAGAATCTATCTTTCATATTGCCAAAATGAAATCCTAGCTATTTCTTATATATTATGTATATGGTAACTAAATAAACTTATAACTTTCTTCATCACTTGTTAAAAAAAAAGTTTAAATAATTTAACTGAAATTAGATAGAATAGTCTGCTTCAGTTAAGTCAATTAGACTTCAAAAACAAAATGTTATTTAAGGCGGTTTTTGACAAAGATGACCTCAAATCATTGAGAATGAACTTTGAAGTGTATAGATGAAAAGAGCCTCTCCACACTGACTTGAGTTAGAAGGACAGAAATTATTTGAGCAGCTTCTACTAAAGGATTTTGGTCGTTTGGCTACCCACCGTGTTGGAACAGAAATGTTTTTATGCTTGACCCAAGGCTCAAATCGTAGGCACTGCATGCTGCATCAAACCGTTCTGTGAATAGAGATTCAAATTTGGAAGCTGCCAGTTCTGCTGAAAAGATGCGTTTTTATTTTCTCTCTGTGCAATATTGTTCCAAGTCATCATTAAATCCTTCTCCAAAGGAGCTGGCAGCTGCAGACATTGTATCTGGGAAGTTCTGGAACAGCAACTGATTCACATTTAGTAACAGATCTCTCTCTCTCTCTCTGAGCAAAAAACGATGTTTCCTTAGCTTTCTTTGCCTCCTCAGGTGATATTAGCAGTTTGTATCTAGGGTCACAATAAATGCCAGCAATTAGAACCACATTTTCAAGCGGTTTCTGCCGCTGTACCATTGAAGCTCGAAGCTGCTGAGCCAGCCCAGAGTTTCCCACCTTAGGGTTATGATTTTCTTTGTAAATCAACTGTGAGATTTCTAGCAGGCTTCAAAACATCAACAATTTCTTGTATCAGATTCCAAGTTGCAATGTTGATAAATATGTCTGAATTGGCTACACCCCATTCCTCACATAGTGACCTCATATCCAACAGCACTGATAGCATATCGTGTGTGGAACCCCACCTAGTATCACAATCAAGAATGAGCTTTTTTACAACCTTTTCTACAACTAATGAAAGTGGCATATTTTATTTTTATTTACAAGTGTAAGAACAAAATCATTAACTTACAATGGGTAAATAGGTATTTTGTAACTCATCAAGAAATCCACTCATATCAGATCAGAAATAGATCAAAGCATGTTATACCGCAATTTAGATTGTCTTCATCTCAAAAACTATCCATTTTCATTGGATTGAAACTATGGAATGATTCAAATGCTGATATAAAAAATATTGTGAATGTAAATTCGTTTAAAACCAAGTTGAAATCCTAATTAATAATGGCATACTAATAAAAATCTAGGATTAATGTACATTACTTTTGTTCATTCATTTCTCGTGTGTAATTACATTACTTGTGATTGTTCAGTTCTTATCTCTCATGTATAATATTGATTTCTTTGTATGGTATTGGTATAATACCTTCAGTAATGACCTTGCATTTGTTATATCGATAATGACAATTTAAGATTAATACATGCCTTAATTATCAATATTTATTCATGATTTATTTATTATTAATAATAACTATTTTTAATAAGAGCTCTCTAAAGCTTAAGGGCCAAATTAAATAAAATAACTAGTCCAACTTCACAATTATTTGTTGTTATAAATTATAAGGCCAGTGTATTTATTTTATTATTAATAAAGATTATTCAATTCAAATAGGTAATGCACGACCAGTGCTGTGCCCGCTAACTCCTAAAGTTAGCGCCGCTAACGCTAACTACCATAAAATTTAGCGCCGCTACCTGTTTCGCTAACAATTTTGAAAATTAACGGCGCTAACAGTATCGCTAATAAAAAGTTAGCGCAGCTACTCCCAGCACTGTGCACCACTCTTTAAAAGATTAATTGATAAAAACGTGGGCGAGATAAAATTGTATTAGTTCGTTCTGGAAATGGGGGTGTTAAATCGCAATGAAAATAAACACAAACAGGAAAAGGAAAAGTAACAGAAGGAATAATTTAATAAAATTATTGTGTTTAAACCCGAGAATCATACGTCATAAATATAACAAACTGAAAGCGCTAGTGCACGATGAAAAGTTTGACCTCATAACAATAACTGAATTGTAGGTTTTTAAAAGTAAAGATATAGAATTTATAGGCAAATAACATATTAAAGGTTACAAACCTTTTAATAAAGATAGAATAGACAGAAGAAAAGGTGGCGGCGTTGTCTTATTCTGCATGAGGATTTTCAGCCAGATCAAAAGGCAGTTAATGTTAGCCACCAGTTAGGTGCAATTATTTCATAAATTAGGGTATAACTTACAATAATTTACAGTTTTTAATTTTAGGGTTGTATATAGGCCGCCTTTAGAGGGAATGGAATGAAACGTCGAACTGCTTAATGCATGAGGAAACAATTGAGGCGTCGCCTTCCGGAGGCGTTTTACCGCCACCGAAGAAATTGAAGCAAAACACGATGTAAAGATGATAAAAATAAGTGCACGTTCACTATCCCCTTTTTTTTCTCCATAAGGAATTGAAGATATTACAGTTCCTTAACGATCTAAGCAATATGCCATCGCATTCAGGACACTTTTGGCTACACTTTTTGGCCATAAAAAAAATATGCATTGCCGCGGCGATAATACGCCTATGGAAGGCGACGCCTCAGTTGTAGTCGGGACTTCAACTCCTCAGACATTAAATATAATACCATAAATTGCGACACCGAGGGTAAACGTTTCATAAAATTGTTTACAAGGTAATTTTCTTCTTTAAAAAGCGTTAGAACCGACGCCTGGTGAGAATATTTTTAACTGTTATAACTACTAGTGAAAATCTGATTCAGGATATAGACGTCGGAGAAAGTTTAATCCAAATCGATCATACCATGATACATTTTTTGATTAATGTTAAGAGATAAAATTTAGGATCTAGGAGAAAAAAATTTCGATGATTTTTGAGCTTCATGAAGTTTAATAAACTGACATGAACAGTTACTGCGAGAGATCGTTCTTAGCATGTGGAATAATTTTAATATACTGTATTCTTAAATATTGATGCGTGCTTTGGACTTAGGAGAGTTAGAAAAAGTAATTTAAAGGTGGAGTCTAACTGGTGGAAAAGAGAGATAAGAAAAGCAATTGCAATTAGAAATGTAGTCTTTACAAGAGGTACAAAAGGTAAGAGTAGCAAGAACACTTTAATATTTATATACATTTAAATAAGGAGACTCACGTAAAATATGCAACACAGATGAGGTTTCGTTTCTGCGTCGATGGGCCACGTCCCTAGCACATTTCTTACCACTACACTACAGACTACACCATTCAGGAAACCAAAAGTTTCCTTTCAAGTGTAACTCTTGAGTGCAACTCAGCTATTCGCAGCCCTCTTTTATGGACAAAACCCTTCGAAACTCTCGCTTGATTTTATATATATATATATTAAAAGGTATTTGGGGGTTTATTGAGATTTCGTACATCTACGCATCAAATATTTTGCATCTACAATGGTGTTTAATGTTTTGAAGTTGTAAAATATTGCGTGATAAATATTTAGGATCACCTGAAGATCAGGGCCCCCATGTATTCTTGTTTTTTGTTTTACAGTACCAAATATAATAATAAATTAAATTGAATGTCCGGTTAGGTCAACTGTACGCCCATGACGATGGGTTAGGTTAAGTCGTGATATTTTCGTTAGTTTTAACGAAGATATCATTTGGTAATTGAGGCTGGGGGCCCTGATCTTCAATTGATCCAATATTTATTTTAGAATTTATAGTAAAAATACCATTTAAAAAATATATCTGCGTAACTTGTGCGTTCGAGTTTACTCCTGATATTTGTTACTGTAATTAACAAAAGGGTTTCAGGTGTTGAGGATAATTTAAAGGGAATTGAGCTTAATGGTTCTTTGAATTCTGTGGGTAAATTAAACGATCGTATTAAACTAGTTCAGAATAACATACAAGAAGTTGGCGCGAAGGTACAGTAGCTAAACTTTCCAGTGTACTTCTATTGAATAGAAGTTGATTTTTCAGTTGGATTTTCAAAATCCAATTTAGTCTATTGGAAACTATAGATAATGAAAATGAAATGGTTTTAAGCATATGTTGAGCATTGTTAAGCACATGGATAGGCTTCTTTCACAAGGAGTAGAATTAGACGTCGAAATGTATAACATTTTAATTGGAATACGTTAGTCACTCATAAGGAATCAATACATAGGGGCAAAAACTCACCGGACAAAAACTCACCACTTAAATGCAAAAGAGGACAAAAACGCACCAGACAAATGTTTTTGCAATATATACACTCTAGTCTAGATCTTAAGATTTTAGATTCATTGTAGATAATTACTCTTCATCTTTTAAATTGTTCTGTTTTTAACCAAATCGGTATACTAATGTCACTGATTTAAAAAATAACTTTTTTTTTTTTTTTTGAGAAATGAAAAACAAACATGTTAGAGCACTTTAAATAATTAATGTGTTTTTAACGAAAATATCATGACTTAACCTAACCAGTCGTCAAGGACGTACAGTTGACCTAACCGGGCATTCAATTGACCGGAGCTATTGAAGAATAGGGACCCCAGCCTTCTTTAGTTAGCCTTATAAGGCTAACTAACGAAAATATCACGACCTAACCTAACCAATCGTTAGGTTAACTGTACACCCTTGACGATTGGTTAGGTTAGGTCATGATATTCTCGTTAGTTAGCCTTATAAAGCTAACTAAAGAAGGCTGGGGTCCCTATTCTTCAATAGCTCCAATTGACCTAACTGGGCATTAATTTGTAACGAAAGATTGGTAGGTTGGTGAAAAGTTAATATTGGTTGGTTGGTTCAAAAGAGAACAATTTGAAAGATGAACACTTTGAAAGATGAAGAATAATTATCTACAATGAGTCTAAAATCTTGAGATCTTAAGATCTTAAGATCTAGACTAGAGTGTATGTATTTCGCAAAAACATTTGTCTGGTGAGTTTTTGTCCTCTTTTTCATTTAAGTGGTGAGTTTTTGTCCAGTAAGTTTTTGTCCCTGCCCCGTTCTAAACATGTAGAATAATTCCAAGATTCTATTCATAAATTTGGACGCACGCTGTGTACCTAGGTTGTTAATGTGCAGCCTAAATGGTGGAAGAGAAATATAGGAAAAGCAATCGCAGATGGAAATGTAACCTACAAGAAGTATAAAAGGAACTGTGCGCAGCAACACTTTAATACTTACATAAATATTCGTAGAAAGGTCAAACTTTGAACTGTAAGTGCTACACGCGAGTTTGAAATTCAAGTACATTGTGAATGTAAAAAAAAAAAAAAAAAAAAAGCTTTACGATTTTTACGATTATGTTAGTAATAGAAATCGATTGAGGGACAATAATGAACCACTCGTAGACTCATGTTAATTTAATAGATAACTATGAGAAGACCAATGATTTTAAATAACTTTTTACATAAATTTTTACAGTTTAGGATAAAACTTTTATTCCGGAGACTAGTAATATGCTTAGTGACGTAAATGGGGTTCTATTGTTCAGTGACATAACTGTTGGCTCTTTTCCAAAATCCGGACCGTTCTTTATATCTAGAAAGTTACATTATTATTATGTGGTTTTGCGTGATAAGTTCCAAAAAGTTATTCTTTTTTGGGAGAAATGAAAATTAAAAAGTTACAGCAATTTTTATTTATAATATTAGGTCGATACATGTAAATAATGGTAATAAAAATTGCTTTAACTTTTTTATTTTTCACTTCTCCGAAAAATGAATAACGTTTTGAACTCAGCACCAAAACCACATAACAATAATGTAACTTTCGGATCACCTGAAGATCAGGGCCCCCAGCCTTCGTTAGTTAGCCTTATAAGGCAAACTAACGAAAATATCACGACTTAACCAATCGTTAGATGAACTGTACGCCCTTGACGATTGGTTAGGGTAAGTCGTGATATTTTCGTTAGTTAGCCTTATAAAGATAACTAACGAAGGCTGGGGGCCCTGATCTTCAGGTGATCCTATAAAATTAAAAAAAATATATTTTAATGTTTACGAAGGATATTGCAATAAAAAAAATTAGAACAACATAATTAAAATATAAATATTGAAATAAGGTTAATTGAATGCCAGGTAAGGTCAACTGTACGCCCTTGACGATTGGTTAGGTTAAGTCGTGATATTTTCGTTAAAACTAACGAAAATATCATAACTTAACCTAACCAATCGTCAAGGGCGTACAATTAACCTAACTGGGCATTCAATTAACCATTTTAGAGCAATTAACTCCATTTTAACTCCATTTTAGAGCAATCCAAGAATAAGTACCCTCGTTCGACCCCAATCCAAGAAAAAGCACCCTAAATTGATTTCGGGTGCTTATTCTTGGATTGCTCCATAATTCTTGTTTACAAATTTATTAGAACTTTTGGAGCAAGTGTAGTTTATGTCCCCCTGACTGACGCAAAAGGGGACACAAACTACACTAGGTCAAAGTTGGGGAACATAAACTACACTAGGATAATTCAGGGAACGTAAACTACACTAGGCGCCACAGGAGGACATAAACTACACTTGCTCCGAACTTTTTCATGCCTTCATCGCTATTTATGATTGTAATAGAGTGGTAGAAAAAATATATCCACATTTTCAAAAGGCGTTTGGATATAGAGTATTTGTTGAAATCTGAAAAATTTCTTCTTCGTTTGATGCTTTCACTACTTCTGTTGGGCGTGAATTCTGTTTAAACACTATCCTTTAAATAACTCCATAGAAAAGTCACAAGGGTTTAGATCTACTGATGTTGGTGGCTTTGATATTTCTTTATCATAAACCGCAGGAAATCTGTTGGACAGGACTCTTCCGTCGAAAGTATCTTGAGCTGAGAGGACATCGTATAGACCATGTTTTACACTAGGGTACTAATTCCCTGTGTAGAGAAGGTACAGTAAGAGTTTAGTGTTTTTATTTAAGTTAATAAAAAAATACAAACCTTTTAATGTTCACATATAAATGTCTTTCTTATTTATATATGTTGGGGATGATAATGATGTCTGTCTGTCTGTTCCATGTTCGTTTATACACGCCTAAACGGCTAAGGCAGGGGTTCCTAAATTGGGTACGTGGGATCCTGCTTTGGAACTAACTTTTACATGGAAAAGTATTCTCAAAAGACGGTGTAGCGGCTACACAGTCTTTTGAGCAATTTTGAATAGGTGGGTTGTAGGGGCACCTGCAGAAGCCATCGACGAGTACGTAGCCAAGAAAAGGTTGGGAACCCCTGGGCGAAGGTAATATGCGACAAATTTAGTATACATATAAAAGGAGAACCAGGGAAGGTTTTAGTAACACACCCGACTCTCTCAGTTACCCTGTAGCGGGCGTTCACACACACATATATATATATATATATATATATATATATATATATAGTATCACTCCACTTTAAAAGTTCTCCCATATTCTGGAAGGTGATAAAGTGAATTCACATTTTTAACTCTTTGAGGAGGCACCACTCAAAGTGGGGGTTTGTTGAGAGTATAGTGAGGGAGCTGAGTGAAAAAAAAATCCCATAATCGTTACAAGTCGGACGAAAATGTGAAACTTTTTTATAGTTCCTTATGGGTATAGAGATTGAAAAAAATCTCATGCACCAAAAATTTTGCCGACCATAGCAGTCGATAAAAATCAAAATGATCGCTAAATTAATCAAAATATCTATTTTCAAATATTTGATGCACCGCCGGTCTACAAATTGTATCATACGGTTAGAATCGGGTTTAAAGGGACTGAGGGACACGCGGAACCCTCATTTATTTTATTAGATCTGAAATTTTACTCAAAATGGATGGCCAAATCCTGCAAAATGGCCGAAAAACACACAAAATGACTGTATTCCATGTTATGAAAGACTACGTGCGATTGATATTTATTGCTTTGTTACATTTGGGATGTGTCCATATAGGGTTATGACTTTTTAATTTTTTGTCATAAATATTGTTTCCTGTATCATCAATCGATGAACATTTGCTTGAAAACAATAAAAAAGGGCCTAATTCTTCAGAATTAAAAATAAATGTCACCCCGAAAGCAAATATAGTATATTAGTTACAGGTTTATTTTCAGCAAATAAGTAAAACAATTAAAACAATAATAGAGTAAATGTATAATATTGTATTTGTATAATTAATATGTATTGTATAGGTATAATGTTGTATAATATAATATATGTTTATGTATAATAATTGTGAAATAAACATGCAAATTTCTATTTATTTTATTAATGTTTTCTTTTTTATTTTGGGGGTGAAGTTTTTTCAAAATATATCGAAAAAACTGTTTTTTCATTGTCAGGGGGCAAAAGTTCATCGATTTATGATACAGGAACATGAGGTTATAAAAATGTCATAACCCTAGTGTCCAAATTGTTTGGTATATTAACATACTAAAAATGCAGTAAATTACTAATATTTGAACACATAATTTGAGTCCCCCACCCTGAAACCTTCCCATCCCCGTGTTATTACGCAGTCTCAAAATCAATGTGTTCCATCTGTGCAAAAACATACCATATCTAATGTCGACCTCATACACTGCACAATATACTGTATTTACTTTGAAATATACTGTGGCACTCATAAATATTCGTACAGAGAAATATTTCAGTTATATTCGTCCTTATCTTTTGTACCATGCGGAGAATAGTTAGGAAAAGTTTACTGTTCATTTGGAAAATTTAACAAATAAAAATTTAGTTCAACCCCAACATATCATATAAAACAGCAAAGAATTTGAGGATAATTAAAAAAAAAATTAAATCCAAAAGTTTTCTCACATTTCCTTGCAAAATTATTTAATATTTTTTATGCTCACCTTTTGCTTGAATGACTTCAATGATTCATTTTGGGTATTTTTCTCCAAAGTTTCGGCATCTCTCAGTGGAAATTTTAGCCCATTCTTCCAAAGAAAATTGTTGCAGTTCATTTAGATTCGAATGGTGTTACTTGCGGACAAATCAAACTATAAATTCTCGATTAAATTGAGGTCTGAGCCTTGACTGGGCCACTCGAAAAGCTTGAAATTCCTTTGCTGAAGCCATTTCATGGTACTTTTACTTTTATGTTTTGGATCACTCTCTTTTTGCATTACTCAATTGCAACCCATTCACAACTTCCGAATTTCTTCTAAAATTTCCTGATATTTCTTCGAATTGAAGACTTCATTGATGACAACAAGTTTTCCTGGATCAGAAACACTAAAGCATCCCCAAAGAAAAGCAAACTAACTTCATCATGTTTAACCGTAGGAAGAATGTTTTTCCTCGAATGCAGTATTTGATTTTCGCCAAACAAACCGTTGTTCGTTGTTACCAAATTATTAAATTTTGATCTCATCTGTCCAGAGAACTTTCTTCCAGAATGCAAATCCTTCACTTTGATGATTTTTAGCGTACTTTAAACGAGCTTCTTCGTGCCGTTTTCGTAGCACAGGTTTTCTTCTTGCGACTCTTCCATGTACACCATTGTTTCTCAATGTACGACGTACAGTAGAGGGATAGGCATCGATCTTAGACAGTCTTAATGTTTTGCAAATATACCCGCAGTCACTCGTGGATTCGCAGCAGACATTCTTTCAATCCGTCTAGCTTATGTTCTGAAATCCTGCAAGGTCGTCCACACCTCGGTAGAGTTTTGGTTGTTCCAAAGCTTTTCTATTTCTTTATAACTTCAGCAACCGTCGTAAATGGAACTCGGAATTCTTCTCCTATTTTTCTATAACTATTTCTAGGCTTGTGCAAAGTAATAACTGCTCTCTTAAGATCTGGAGACAGCTCTTTACCACGACGACCTATTGCTTACTAATGGCTTGTACAGTCATCCGTCTTCCATGAAGACTCACAGAGAAAAATCTAGAATTCAGAATTGCCAACTACTAATAAAAAATTTAAATTCTTCAAGCCTAAGGTGACACATAAAGTATTAAATAATTTTGTAAATAAATGTACGAAAACTTTTGTATTTTAACTTTTTTATTTTCGTAAAAATTTTTGATGTTTTACATTATATGTTGGAATTTAACTCATTTTTTAATTTGGTAAAATTTTCTAAACGAAAGGTAAACTTCTCATAACTATCCTATGCATGGTACAAATGATAGGGACGAATATAAGTGAAGTATTTCTCTGTACGAATACTTAGGAGCTCCAATGTATCAACCAGACTAATATTATATGTACTTTTCTAACCTTGTGTTAAGTCATTTTACATTAAGTGCATTTGAATATACTTAAGTTCAGTGTTTATGTCTCACAGCGGCAGCTGCAAAGATCACTGCAAAGGATATACCTTTTTTGCACATTTGCAGTTCTGATAGCCATGCGTAGATTTGCAACTGCACTTGATGAGTTCACTATATGCTTTAGCTGCCTCAAGCAGGGTCATCCAGACTGGCACCCAGTGATTGTCATGCATCGTCCACTCCCATCATTTTGGTGTTGGTACCATGGTCTTGGCTTGCCAACTAGTTGCCCATATTCTAACCTGTTACACCACTCTCTTAACGTGTTGTAGCAATGCATCCTGAAGGGGAAAAGAAATAGTGAAATACGTCATGTATGCTGAAGAATGTTTCTTGAAGGACAAAAAAATAACGAGATACATCATTCATACTGACGTTTTGTTAATGTGAAAGTCGCATCAATTAAAAGTGGCTGCAAACATTTCACAACAAGCACACAGTAGAGCACGTGCAAAAATACAGTCGATCTTCTGAAAATAATATATCAATAAAAATATATTTATCTTAGTGGGTGGTATGTTTTCCAGGCTCTTCCCTTTCTTAGAGAAGAGATCCTTTCGTGCCTTGTTTACAAGATCCAAGGTGCTGTTCTTATCATACATGACCACGGTCAAACACTCTAGACCAGGGGTGGCCAAAACGTCGATCGCGATCTACCAGTAGATCGCAGAGCAATTTTTAGTAGATCGCAGAATGACCAGTAGCTTAGTCTAGCAACAGAGACCTTACATTTCACAATACTAACGAGCACACGACCCGACCGCTACTACCAAAAATTAGCGTTCTTTATGTTATCACCTCCATTATCGGTAGCAACATTTATTTGTTTTATCTTTGTGTTTATCATTCATTTAACAAAAATAACAAAGTTTAACTTTAATAATTCTGAGAGATATTTAATTAATGTCACAGAAAATGATACCACTAACTTTAATTTCTGACGGGTCAGTCATTTGGAATAATCGGTGGTGAAGGTCAGTCTCCAGTCCAATTGCATTAACACCGTTAAAATGAGTGCTGGACCAAGTGCCAAGAAACAAAAAACTTACAACTCTCACAATGAGTGGGAGACGGCATATTTTTTTACATGAAAAATTCCAAATATGTGTGTTTAATTTGCCATTCATGTGTCGCTTTCGTCAAAAAGGGGAATTTAGAGAGGCATTTTAAAACTATTCACAAGCGGTATGACAGTGATTTCCCAGCTGAAAGTGAACTACATAAGAGAAAAGTCAATGAACTTAAGTCTCAACTTAGTGCTCAGCAGTCTATATTTACAGGGCCTAGCATAAAATCGAAAGCAGCAACGATTGCGTCATTTCGGGTGAGCCGTGTACTTACGGAACACAAGAAACCTTTTCAGGATGGAGAAATACTCAAAGAAGCATTTACAGAGGCTGCAGAGTCGTTGTTTCAGAATTTCAGTAATAAATCGGGAATATTGTCTGCTATTAACCAGCTTCAGCTATCCAGAAACACTGTGATGCGGCGTTGTGAAGTAATGGGTGAGAATTTGATGGAACAACTGAAGAAAGACATACATGACTGCTTGTTCCTTTCACTTCAGTTTGATGACTCGACAGATGTGATCGACACATCACGGTTATGCATTTTTATTAGAATCGTGTTTAAAGATATGATTGCCAAAGAAGAACTGCTTAAAATCCTACCTTTAAGAGTGAAAACTCGAAGTGAGGACATTTTTCATGCATTCAGTGAGTTTGTTAACGATACACAATTCCCACTTCACAAGCTTGTGAGCATAACAACTGACGGATCACCTACTATGCCTGGCCGCTCCAATGGGTTCATCGCCCTGTGCAAAAGTGACAAAAGGTTTCCAAACTTCTTTAATTATCGCTGCATAATTCACCAACAAGCATTGTGTGGTAAAATGTTGAATATTAAAGAAATTATGGATATTTCCCATAAGATTGCGTGTTCTATTCGGGCGAGAAGTCTACAAAGGCGTCTCTTCCGGTCTCAGCTAGAAGAAAATAAAACAGAACACACTGACCTTTTGTTGCACACTGATGTCAGGTGGCTAAGTAGAGGTAAATTCCTGCAGAGGTTAAGGGATCTCTTACCTAAAATTAAAGACTTTCTGAAGTTAAAAGAAACATATTACAAAGAGTTGGAAGACGAGGTGTGGCTGTTAGATTTAGCTTTTTTGACTGACACCACTGCTTTTCTAAATCAGCTAAACTTAGAGTTGCAAGGTAAAAACAAAACTATTGTTGAAATGATTACCTCAGTGAATGCTTTTAAACAAAAACTAGAACTGGTATCCTCACAGCTGCAGCGACAACAACTGCGGAACTTCAAAAACATGATGTCAGAGTTGGAAAGTCAGGGGAAAGAATGCGACCAGCTTGACAGTGTTCGATACATTGAACAGTTGCAGAATGTTATTACAGACTTCAACAGACGGTTCCAAGACTTAGCAACACTAGAACCTGTAGCAACATTCATGTGCTTCCCATTTGTTGCAAACGTTGACATTGATGATATTGCATAAAAAATGGCCTTATTGTTTAATATGGACATATCTGCAATCGAGAATGAAATTTTGACTCTGCGAAACGACATTCAAATCAAATCCAGGTCTTCAGAAGGAAACTTTTGGCACCTACTTCTTGAAAAAAAGTATCCGAATGTCAGAAAAAGTGCCATGTACTTGACAGCATTTTCTGGATCAACCTACCTTTGTGAGTCAACGTTCTCACACATGAATATCATCAAATCAAAATACCGAGCCACTCTGACAGATGATCACCTGGATGCTTGTTTGAGGCTAGCAATCAGCAGCTACAATCCGGACTACAGACGGCTTGCTGATGCCATGCAGTGCAAATCATCACATCAGTAAAGTAAGCTCTTCCTATTCCAGTATATCTAATTTCTAATAAGTTTGGGTGTTAAAATTTAATGAAAAATATATCTGTATGCATTTGGCAATATATTTTTATATTCACTTCATTTTATTCTTGGTTATTCTCTCTCCATCTGTGTATATATATATATATATATATATACTGGGCTGGTGGATCGTAGAGGGAGAACTTTGGAAAAAGTAGATCCCATCTCAGTAAAGTCTGGCCACCCCTGCTCTAGACGCTTGAAGTGTTGACTGCTGATATTCACTGCTTCAAAGGGGTTATCGGATATGAAGACAAATGCCTCTGTAGCATGAGGGTAACTTTTCCAGACTTGCCATGCAATCTTGTTACCCCTCCTGAAGAAAAAAGATGGTGTCGCAGCCTGAGGAAACATGGAATACAGGAAGGTTTTCAGCATTGCTTTTTCCAAATGTGCGACAGATGCTGTTGATATCATAACGACAAAAGTCTTTGCCAACTTCAAAAACTACCCATAGTTGGATATCAGGACAGATAAGTTGCATATCAGTAAATTGGCCAGTTGCATATCAGTAAATTGGCCAATCAGGATGACCAAATGTCTGTATCGACGCTCGGACCTGGATTTTTGTGGCCCTTGTCTGCAGTGCAAGCATTATGTGAACCCAACCCGTGTATCCACCTCTTCGTAGGTACACTCTAGTATAGGTTTACCCCTGCCTTTGTTAAAAATAAAATTACGATATTAAAATAATAATGATTTTTTTCAAGTACAATAGCTTTGAAAAGTATAATTCTCGCTCACAAATCAAAGTATGTGTGGCCCTAAAATTGCTATTTCAGTACTTCAATACCTTGCGTGATCAGTGGTAAAACAATAACAATAATGTATATCTTTTTCAGTTACAACATTTGAGTTTTTCATCTACTGGCAGATATCACATCTACATAGCATAGTCATAGTCTCAATATCTTAACATTCGAGCACATTTGAAGCCATATCATATCAATTCCAGACATCTTTACGAATTTCATAGCCGTTTTGGCAGTTTGGCGGCCATCTTGAAAGAAGGAATATACTGTATATATGGTTTATTTTACCCATTGATACTTTTCATCCGGTTCATGTTGAAATGTAAATGCTCTAAAACCTGAACGACTCTTTATATATATTTTGTGAATAGAATTTTTAATTTTTGCTGTTTTCGTGATTTTAGTAGCCATTTTGAAAAAAACTGGGCACATATTGGGAGCATGAGATATTTTCAGTGTCTATACCCAAAGGAAACTACAAAACAAAAGCGACCTCACTAGTAGGCTCGCTATAATAAAGTAATTGAGTTAATTAAAGAGTTTAATGGGTCACCAGTTTGATCTTTCGACGAAATAAATAATGCATTTAATAAAGGAGATAAAAGAGCTTTGTAGCTTTTGTTTAATTAACAAAAATAAAGGAATAATTATTTGCAGTGAATAACAGTTATTTTATATTGAAATGTGCAATATTACGAAATAATGCATTATTGACAATAAGGAGTGATTTTATTCAGGACAAGAGTTAAATAATGCAGTGGTCGTAGGAACAATAATTAGGATAACAAATATACGGTAGTTAACACACCAATAAGCCTATTTGCGATATTACAATAATATAAATTATGTGAGTCCGATTTGGCGCTATTGAAAGAACACTTTAGATAGCCCATGTGGTTAGGCTGAGAGTTTGTCTGAGTTTATAGGCTACGTAACAAGCAGTGTTGAGCGCGCTACCTCCTGAAAATAGCGGCGCTACAGCTACTCATTTGGAAAAGTAACGCGCTACCGCTACCATCACCGCTACCGCTACTTTTGAAAAGCATTCAAAATTGAAATAATAATACCCCAATACGTATGTGTAATTTGTGCAAGTATTAGAAAATAGCATCAATGTACATATCTGTAAATCACAAATTCAGTAGCTAAGTTGTTTGTTGCTTTCAGTTACTGAGCAGCTGTGGGAGAAAAAAAAGGTGTATACTGTGTGAAACAATAGGACATGAATAAAACAGGCAAAAGGAAGAAACTAATATCTCGTTACATCTTTTATAGTGGTTGGATAGTAAAACTTGCGTTGATTCAATTCACAGTTCTTTTATTTGATTGCTAATAATGTAGGAATAAGTGCTACTAGTAGAACTGAACTATTTCATGTTACTTTTTGACCACACCCTAGTGAAAATAATAAAAACAGTCAAATACTGCATTATTTATTTAAATAAAATAATAAAATAAGTGTGACTATAAGTGTGACTACATGTATGCGGCAGTATCAGGAACTCGATGCTGACCAAGCTAAATAGAGCCCATTTCAGCTGATAACGCAGGCAGACTTCCAAGCACCATCACGTCATTGTTAGTGACCCAGATTTAATTTTTCATTGATTTTATTTATTGTAATATTATTACTTTGTAAACTATAAGAAAAATTGTTTTTATTCACTTTTTATTCCTCTTAAGTGTAACGCCCATAATGCTTTCGCTACTTTTCCTTAAAAGCAGCGGCGCTACCTCTACCGCTACTAAAAAAGTAGCGCCGCTACTCCTAACACTGGTAACAAATAACCTAGACGAAGCAGTGAACACTGTAGCTCAAGCGAGTTGCGCCTCTGCAAAAGGTTGACAGACCTGGGTTTGGTGATGGGTATAGGCTGTGAGACGCGAGAGCCTATGAACAGGATAAATGCTGAAGGATTGAAGACGGACTGAGTTGTGGGAGTAAAAGTGATTGTGGCGACGGACGAAGTGCTTGCAGGCTTGCAGCAGCAATGCAATTCTTGTTGAACGGAAGTGAAGATTCAAAGGTCGAATGGATGGATGTTGAGTGAAGCAAAGATCGGACGAAATGAGGTCGACCGAAATTGTGGGATCGCCGTCGAGTATGGCAGAGAGAGCGGAGTTTCACTGTCGAAGGTCGTAGTAGAGCAAAGAGTGTGAGTGAAATGAAGAATGAGAAATGAGGTGGAACTGAAGTGGACTCACGTTTTTAAAGCTGTGCTCTGGTGACGTAGAGATTTATAGCGGATTCTGGAACAGTCTAGAAGTCTGTATTTTCCATGCAGGCTTCCGCCCACGTGTTCGGATTTCACCACCATGTTTACTTCTTTAAGCCGTGAGAAAGGAGTCGAGGAAACGAATTTTCGGAATGTCAATATATATATATATATATATATATATTCAACAGTACATCTCTTCCCTGAAGAGGTGTACTGTTGAATACACGAAAGGCTTTAGAATCGCTTTTCCTTTTTCTTGTGGGTGTGCATCATTTATTTATTTCACGTGTTTAATTGTGAAATTCATCCCATATATATATATATATAGGGTGATCCAGAGAAATGGGACCCAAAAGAAACCCTGTAACTCTTAAAGTATAAGTCCTTTTATAAAATCATACGCATCATTCGAAAGAGGATAGTTACAAGTTTGTACAGGATTGTATAGGTTTTGACAATACAAGACAAGATAAGATACAAAACAAAATAAAAGTGTTAGTTAAAACTAACCCTTCAAGATGACTGCATGGACTGTGGAACAGCTGCGTTTCATAACTGAGCAATATTATGAGCATGGAAGAAGTGTAGTTTCAGCTCAAAGATCTTTCAAGACAAATTTTCAGATGTCAGAATCACCTTCTAAGAAAGTAATCCGTCGGTGTGTCAGAAATTTTTCCCTAACTGGCAGCATTGGAAAAAGAAAACCAACTGGAAGAGTGCGCACAGCAAGGATAGACGAGATCATTAACAGAACTCATGAAATTGTACAGGATAATCCTAACATAAGCATCAGACGTGCTTCTCAGCTGTTAGGAGTTGGATATGGAACAACAACACACCGTATATTCAAGCAAAATTTAATGCTCTTTCCATATAAAATTCAAACAGTGCAACAACTAAACGATGGAGATTTCGCACGAAGACGACAATTCTGTCAATGGATCCAACAGAAGGTAAATGACACCACCAATTTTCTAGCAACTTTGATTATGTCAGACGAAGCCCATTTTCACTTGAATAGAACTGTAAACAAACAAAATTGTCGTTTCTGGGCAATAGAAAATCCATTGAATATTACCGAAGTCCCGTTGCATAGTCAGCGTGTAACTGTTTGGTGTGGTCTTACTGCATCTCAGATCATAGGGCCGTACTTTTTCGAGGATTCCACCGGAAACACGGTCACTGTAAATAGTGATCGCTACGAAAAAATGTTGACCGATTTTCTTATTCCTAAATTAAGAGATCTTTGTCTAGAAAACCACTGGTTCCAACAAGACGGAGCTACCTGCCATACCACGAGGAACTGAATGGCAGTTTTGCGTCAAACGTTTCCAGGCGAGTTAATCTCAAGATTTGGAGACGTTCAATGGCCCGCAAGGTCTCCGGATTTTTCTCCCTTAGATTATTATCTCTGGGGATATTTAAAGAGTAGGGTCTACAGAAATAACCCAACGACCTTGCAAGAATTGAAGGCCGCCATCACAAATGAGATACAGGCCATACCACCGCACACACTTGCAAAAGTGAAGCAAAACTTACAAGCGAGAACACTGGAATGCTTGGCAACTAATGGAGCACATTTGAAAGGAGTCATTTTAAAAAAATAAATATTTCATAATAAACTTGTAACTCTACTCTTTCGAATGATATATAGTTTTTATGAAAGGAATTAAATATTAAGAATATTTGGCTTTTTTTTATGGGTCCCATTTATCTGGATCACCAGTATATATATATAAGTATATACACACACACACACACACACACACACTCATATATATATATATATATATATATATATATAATTAATGTAAAGAACGACGCTTGTATAGAAGAACGTTCCGCACAAGATGAGGAGGGAGAACGAACAAATGAAAAAAAAGTAACCACCCAGGAATCGAACCCGGGATCTTCCGATTGCCGGTCAGATATGCTAACCACTACACCATGGGCCTCGATTAATCAGAAGTCATAATTCTCCTACATACGAGCAGAAACCAATGCCCTGAGGGGGCCCCTCGCATGCCGCACATATATACATTTTAACTGCAAACAACACACAGTATAATTAATGTAAAGAACGACGCTTGTATAGAAGAACGTTCCGCACAAGATGAGGAGGGAGAACGAACAAATGAAAAATGAAGTAACCACCCGGGAATCGAACCCGGGATCTTCCGATTGCCGGTCAGATATGCTAACCACTACACCATGGGCCTCGATTAATCAGAAGTCGTAATTCTCCTACATACGAGCAGAAACGAATGCCCTCCTCATCTTGTGCGGAGCGTTCTTCTATACAAGCGTCGTTCTTTACATTAATTATACTGTGTTGTTTGCAGTTAAAATATATATATATATATATATATATATATATATATATATATATATATATATATCATTTAACTTCAAAAGTTCCCCATTTTTTTAGGTGATAAATTGAGTAAGTTCACATTTTTAACTCCCTGAGGAGGCATCACTCAAAGTGTTTGTTTTCATTCTCTCTCTCTCTCTCTCTCTCTCTCTCTCTATCTGTTTCCTAGTTTTTCTCATTTTTACTTTGATGTTTCTTATATTTGATCTACTTTAAAGGACGAAGAGATTTACTTCTCTCTTTTTTCTTGTTCAAGATTTATTTTATACAAGTTTAAAAACATTTTAAGAAGGAATATTATTTGTTTTAACGCGACTTTTTTCTGTTATTAACAATAAAATATGTTATGAATTCGTTTCATAGTCACTTTGGAACATTGTATAATTGGAACAAGATTGTAGATACCAATCGACCAGGGAAGTACTCCGGGGAGGACGCTAGACAGAAGATAGGGAGTGTTGGAAATCCCGCTTTTTCTGTCACTGTCCTCCTTAGCTGATCTTTTTCCGTGTCTCATCTACCCTGTGAGCAGTCCAGCATGCTCTCAAACTCACACTTCTTTCCCTATTCCTCACTACATATACATGCATCTTACACACTACATAATCTTTTCAAAACTTTAAAAAAAAAGGCATCAACTTCAAGAGCCTCGGAGTCCCCTGGGGAGGGGACCATAAATGTCCCCACTTCTGGCTCCCACGCTGCCGATACCGGGAACGCAGACCCGGGCAGCGGGGTTGAATCTGCTACTGCCTATTCGAGATGTTCTGGACCTCTGTCTGATTCACTTTAAATAAACTTCTGCAACATTCGTGGCCTTTTCTCAAATTTTCAATCTGTTGAACACCACCTCTCCTCCTTTCAACTTCATCTTCTTTTCCTCACTGAAACTCAGGTGTCTGGGACGACTGACAGCAACCCCTTTTCTGTACCCTCTTAATTTCTCTATACTCAATTTCACTCCAAAGGTAGATGTTGTGTATATGTACGCAATGACTTAACTTGTTCTCGTATTCTCGAATTTGAATCTTCCAAATTCTATACCCTCTGGCTACGGCTTACTTGCCATTCTCAAACTAACTACATTTGCGCTGTTTATCTTTCTCCTAATTCTACTGACTATCCAAAATACTATCTCGCTTCCAAAGTGAAATACATTTTTTCCTGCTCTCCCTTCGCTGAAATCTCCATTTTAGGAGATTTCAATATTCACCACCACCTTTTACTTTCCTCCCATTTCACTGACATCCCTGGTGAACTAGCTTTCAACTTTTCTATCCTAAATGACGTAGAGCAGATTGTACAGCACCCTATTCGTATCCCCAATCGCCTTGGAGATAGGCCCAACATTCTGGATTTATTTCTTACCTCTCATCCTTCTTCTTTGTGAAACTTTTTTCTCCGTTGGGCTCCTCCAATCACAATCTTATATCTGTTTCCTATCCTATCGCTCTAATTCGGCCTTTGGATCCTACCAAGAGGAGACGCCTTTGGCATTTCGGCGCCGCTGATTGGGAGGCCCTTAGGCAATGCTTCTGTGATTTCCCATGGAATGATTACTGCTTCCGTGGTCCTTCTGAGTGTGCAGAGTGCATCACAGAGGTGATTCTCTCGGGCATGGAGGCGAACATTCCATATTCTGTTCTTACTACTAATGCAAAAAAAACCTTGTTTAACTTTACTTGTTCTAATGCTATTCGCAACAGAGAGGAGGCTTTCAGAAGGTACCGTCCCCATCCAACTCCTGACTCTCACTCCGCTGATATTTCTGCCCGGAATCGTGTAAAATCTGTTCTTCGACTCACCAAAATTTCCTTCATCAAACAAAAATGTGAAAATCTATCCAATTCTAATTCTTCTCGCTCTTTCTGGCATCTAGCTAAGAACCTCTTCAACAACTTTACTTCCTCTTCTTTCCCTCCTCTTTTCTATTCTGACGGCACAGTTGCCGTCTCTTCTCCTGACAAAGCTGAACTCTTCGCTCAAACTTTCGCCTCCATTTCAACCCTGGACGATTCCGGTGCTGTTCCTCCATCTCCTCCCCCTCTGACTTTATTATGTCTGAAATTATAATCTCTTCTAAAGATGTTTTTTTCTGCCCTATTTGAGTTCAACTCTAGGAAGGCGTATGGTCCTGATAGTGTTCCTCCTGTTGTTCTGAAGAACTGTGCTTCTCTGCTGACACCTTGCCTAGGCAAACTCTTTCGTGTTTGTCTCTCATCTGGTACTTTTCCTTCCTGCTGGAAGTTCGCTTTCATTCAGCCTGTCCCAAAGAAGGGTGACCGCTCTCAACCCTCCAACTATCGTCCAACTGCTTTGATTTCTTGCCTTTCCAAAGTTTTTGAATCTATCCTTAATAGGAAGATTCTTAAACACCTCTCTTGTCACAATCTTCTTTCAAATCGTCAGTATAGGTTCCACAAGGGACACTCTACTGACGATCTTTCATATCTCTCTGACTTTTGTTCATCCTCCTTTCGGAATTTCGGTGAAACTTTTGTTATTGCGCTAGACATATGAAAAGCTTTTGATAGAGTCTGGCACAAATCTTTAATTTCCAAACTGCCCTTCTTCGGTTTCTATCCTTCTATCTGTGTCTTCATCTCTAGTTTCCTTTCTGGCCGATCTATAGCTGCGGTTGTTCTTCTCCTAAAGCTATTAACAGTGGTGTTCCTCAGGGTTCTGTCCTGTCACCCACTCTTTTCCTTTTATTTATTAATGATCTTTTAATTCGTACTTCCTGTCCTATTCACTCCTATGCCGATGATTCCACTCTTCACTTCTTCACCCGCTTCCCGAAGCGTCCCTCACAGCAGTCGCTTCATGATTTGTGTAGTACGGCTATGGGACACCTGACCTCTGATCTTTCTGCTATCTCTGATTGAGGCAGAGAAAACCTTGTGGCTTTCAATGCCTCAAAAACTCAGTTCCTCCATCTGTCTACTCGTCACAATCTTCCACACGACTATCCCCTTACCTTCAACAACACACAACTCAATCCTTCCTCTTCTCGTGATCTTTCCTGGAAAGATAACATATACTCTCTTTCTAAAACAGCTTCTAAGAGGTTAGGTGTGCTGTACCGCCTCCGCAGTTTCTTCACCCCAACTCAGTTACTATCTCTGTACAGGGGTCTTGTTCGCCCCTGTATGGCGTATGCTTCTCATGTGTGGAGTGGTTCAACCCACACAGCCGTACTTGACTGGGTGGAAGCAAAGGCTTTTCGTCTCATCATTTCCCCACCTCTTACTGATTGTCTTCAATTTCTCTCTCTTCTCCACAATGTTGCCTCACTTTCTCTTTACTATCGCTATCATAACGGACATTGCTCTTCTGAACTCTCTAACTGCATGCCTCCTCCTTTAAGGAGCGCACGCAGTACCAGACTTTCTGCACTTTCTCATTCCTATTCTGTCGAACTATCTAATGCAAGGGTTAATCGGTATTTTCAGTCTTTTATCTACTCAACCGGTCAACTCTGGAGCAATCTTCCTCAATCCATCTTTCCTCCTGTCTATGACCTCCCATCTTTCAAACGTAGAGTGTCTAGGCATCTCGAAAACCTCGGACCTTGATTTTGGCTCTCTTCTTCTCCTATGGGAGTGGCGCTTTTGCGGGCATTTGCCCTTGGCCCCTCCTTCCCGCATAAAAAAAAAAATCTCTTGAACATCCTGTCAAAATTTAGTATCCCATTTTGAATGAGAAAATAGTCTGATACGCATTAATTAACACATTCGAATCGATATAATTTTCGGGTGACTTTTGGCAAGAAGTACTATTACATGACTGAAGAACTAAAGTGCCACGTCGAAACACATAAACGAAAGAACGTGACTACACATGCCCAACTAACTTTACGAAAATAGGTTCGTAATTCAATTATCTTTATGTATGTAAACAAAATTTAGTCTAAAGCAAAGAGTCTTATTTAAGAATCGAGTCAAATTCTCTCATTAACCCTTTACCGCCTGAATTTTTTGTAGGGTTAAGTATGAATGCGTGTATTTGACATGTTACAAATTTGTCCATCTAGGCAGTAAAGGGTTAAGGTTTCCTAAAAATACGAACTATCAACAATTTCAAAATTCACGTGGATAAATTTTACAAAAATAGCGAATAGAACAGAAGAAACGAGAAACAACAACAAACAAACAACAATAATAGTGTATTTATTCCTAAATACTCCTTCTACCTCTACCCAAGCATCCCCCTTTCCCTCCTCCGGAAGAGGATGCGCTGGAGAGGTATACCGTCTCCTTTCACCTTAAGCGCTGCTTCCCCACTCATCCGAAGAGGTTCTCCTCCGTCAACGAATTCAGGAATTTAATGCGACCAAACGGCTGGAATAACAGACGTTTACCGGTGAAAATAAACAATTAACTTTATATATATATATATATATATATAAGCAAACAACCACAAGGAAAAGGAAACACAAAGTCCGAGCGCTTTCGTGATATATTCACATTATCAAGGAGGAACAGAAAATAGACGGAGATTACAAAGTAAATGAGTTAAATAGACAAGCAAAAAATTCACAATTGGCACCTCAAATTAAAGGCCTTAAAGCCTTTAGAGGGCTTTAAGGCCTTTAATTTGAGGTGCCAATTGTGATTTTTGCTTGTCTATTTAACTCATTTACTTTGTAATCTCCGTCTATTTTCTGTTCCTCCTTGATAATGTGAATATATCACGAAAGCGCTCGGACTTTGTGTTCTTTTTCCTTGTGGTTGTTTGCTTATTAATAAGGTCACGTGTTATTTTGTGATTCTAGTGCATATATATATATATATATATGATGAATAAAACCACGAAGGAAAGGAAACACAAAATGGTGCTTTCTTCGTGGTTTTATTCATCATAAATATTTTTCACGTGTTACCTTAGTGAAATAATTTTCATATATATATATATATATATATATATATATAATTATATTATATTATATATATATATATATATATATATATATATATATATATATATGGAATCGTACCTGTCTTTTACCCTAAACCGCGCTGCAGTAAAGGATAGCAGAATAAATAAGTTAGAAGAAAAACAATGAATTAATGAAAGAGTGTCTGCTTTAGAATTCGGACTCCAGAACCGAGCGAAAGAAAATAAAAAGTTAAACAGCGACCTCAAACAGAAACCGCTTGGGGAGACCTGGAGGCACGCAAGGTTCTCCAAATGAAAACCCTACCGAATTCGTCAGAGATGCCATTGGAGAAGAACTCCATATATAATCAATTTCCAAAATGTCATTACGGTGGCACATCGAGTTGATAAAAATAATAACAACATTGACGGGAGAATTAGGATATAAAAATCAAATTGAGTGACTGACTTTGGAAATCGGAAAAAAGAAGTGCAGTGATAAATATGAAACTAAATATATTTATTAATAATAATAATAATAATGATAATAATAATAATAATAATAATAATTCACTCTGTAAATGCAGAAAAGAAATCGTTGACACATTATTCAAACTCCAAAAAGAAAAAATTATTTATTTCTGTTTTGTGCGAGAGGGATAATACTCGTATATGCCTGTTGCAATCGCAAAATTGGGAGTTAATTAATAATATGAATTATAATGGAATTTTTATAACATGAATGAAAAACATAAGTTAGGTTTAACAGATAGACTATAAAGTTAGGAAATAAGCCGCAGATGAATTTAATTGACTACGTGACTTCTGGCACGAGAACAGCCAGACAAGCTTAAACACATTCACACTTGGAATGAACAAAGGCTCCACAAATAGGGAGCAAGTATAGCAGTCACGTGATATAACGCCTTTTTTCGCCCAATCATGAAAACAATTTAGTTTTCAGACGGTATAGAATATATATAAAATAAGAGAACTTAATACGGTTAAATAGGCCATATAAATTAGTTAAATAACATAAAATAATTCGGAAACTAAAAATGAGTAAATAATGTACCAATGAATTTTTCTAACCTTTAGCTTCAATGATGAATGAACAAAAGATCTTGTGTAGAACGCGAGATAAAATAAAAAATCACAATCTAGAGGTAGAGAATGGAAGCGCGCAAGAATCAGTAGAGGGAGTCGAGAAGTTCTTACCGAAAGAGGGTCGCGTACAATCCATCATAAATTGCATTTTCCCTTCCTTGTCATTTTTGTTTTAATAGTCCCATCGTGCCCGTGGGAATTTGGGCCTACTTTTAAGATGAATTCTTAAAAGTAAACTCTTTTAATCTCTCCTAAGGCCTACTGCAGGGGTTCTCAACTTTTTTCTTCTTCTGTACCTCTTGCGCTCTTTCAGCACTGGTCACGTATCCCCAGCACCAGAGCGCGATTGACTTAACATCGAGAAAGGTAAACAGAAAGGTAAGCATGGTTCATTCCACCAAATAGTTTTATTGAAGAAAATTTCCTTATCACCAGCACGAACAACGCTCAGTAAACTTAATGAGAAGGTTGAGCCTGGTTTTTTGCCACCAATAACTCAATCCTTGGCAATCTTTGATCGGGACACTCGTCGTCCTGGGCCGAGAGAAGTGCACGGTACTTGCTTTCAATGGTGCACAGTGCTGAGAATGTCTGTTCGCAGACGTACGAACATCCACTTCATCTTCATGGAGCATCGACAAGCTGTCGCTCACGTTCTCAAAGATGTAAAACAGGCTCGCTTTGACTTTTTCTTGCCAGAGCTCGAATTTCATCCTGTAAGTAATTGAGTGTCTGTGGAAAGATCTCATTGACCCTTGTAGACTCTCTTAATTTGTGGGCGTGGCCATTTGGCTGTGGTTGGTCAGTTAACCATATAATTATGAAGACGAAACTGTAATCATCAACCACACGCCAGACTGGCCAACCATTATTCCAGAGGTCTTCAAGAGATAAGCCGATATTTTACAAGTTTCTGATTTTGTATTTTTCTTATACTTTCTTTCTTGTTTTGATTTTTATGTTGTGAATTAACTCATAATTTTGTATTCATATGTTCATAATAATATAAGCACCTTTTACATAAGTTTTACCTTTCTCCAAAAGGTTACTTGGATTCAAGTCCTTGGGCAACTATTAGACAACGCACAAGCCGACACTTTACGTGGAACATCAGTGAAGCTATCCGAGCATACTCCTTACACTTCGGAAAATTCACTTGTCTTAATTTTCAGTTATTTAATTCTCTTTATAATTTTGTATATATATATATATATATATATATATATATATATATATATATAGTACTAAAATCACAAATAACACGTGACCTTATTAATAAGCAAACAACCACAGGGAAAAGGAAACACAAAGTCCGAGCGCTTTCTGTTCCTCCTTGATAATGTGAATATATCACGAAAGCGCTCGGACTTTGTGTTTCCTTTTCCCTGTGGTTGTTTGCTTATATATATATATATATATATATATATATATATACACATTATTTAAGCTTCTCTTCAACCTGCACTTATCAAAGGAAACTTTTTACACATCGGAAATCACGGTAGGCGAGTAACCTTGGAGTGATTTGCTGAGTGTTGAGTCGAGAAAATGTCGGTGAGGGAAGCCAGCTTCGTGATCTACCCGTCATCTGACAGTTTTTTGATAAACTCTTTAATTTCCTCTTCTCATTCCTGTCGAAGAATTATTTCAATTCTCTCTCCAATGAGGCGACTCAAGCCACTACGTTACCTCTCGACACCTACCTTGCATCCGTGTCAAAAAGGAGCGACTCTTCCTCGGCGTCGAATTCTTGAAACAGGAGGCGCAGCATCTCGTGTTCAAAGGACTGGATTTGATGACGTTCACCATGGTCACATCAAGTACGGTTTTGAGCACAAGAGGCAGTCTTCGCGGCTAATGCATAACGGTGAATCATACAATGTATCTTGCTTTCGTTGGAGTTGGTCACTTTTACCCGCGCTTGGAATCCAGACCAACATCCCAGCATTGCAGAGATGACGGATACAGAAAATATTTATTCCACAAAAAAGTAAAATAGAAGAAAAAACAATGTTTACGCTTGAGAAATTAAAAAGATGCCTTATGGCTAGCCATGGCGATGACTTGGGCTTGTTCGCAGCCAACTTATCCAAATACGCGAATATATATTTCAGTTAAAATCTATTAATTATAAGTATGTTTCGTTACATTGTGCATTTACACTACATGTCTTTCGACTTACCGTTATGCTATCGATAGCTTAAGTAAGCAAATTTGTGAACGCAGATAATGATCATCTGATCTTAGTCACACGTGAGGGTCACTGGGAGAAGGACGTCACCCCTGGAGAGAGAGCCGAACTCAACACTGGTGGCAGTGGTGGGATTATTAAAATGACAAGGAAGGGAAAAATACGAATTTCTGATGGAGTGCAGGTCTCAGGAAGGGCAAAAAGTGACGATTCGGCCTCAGCATGACTTCCACAGCATCTACAAACAGAAATGCCATCAGCATAACCTGTGCAGGGAAGCTAATGACGTGCTTTTTTTAGTGATTTGCAAAATACATTTAGTGATGAAGCCTGCCTGATTGAAAGTGTATTTTCTGCATTTTCTATTGTATAGTTAGATTTGTGTATAAAATCACTGGGCATCTGGTGTTATAACTGTGTATTTGATAGGAGTGATTACTCTTTGAATGGGTGATGCATGTTAATTTTTACTGATAACTTTGAACATACTAACAGCAACATTGAATTTGTATGTCATTTAGTTTTAAAATATTTCTCTTTGAACAGTGGGGAAGTGACTTTGTTGACATTATTCGAGAGTTTGTAAACACTATTTTAAGAAATTACTTCCAAAGGATGTTTTAATTATATATCTTTGAGTTACCACATGTTGTAATGCAATATAATAAATGTGGATGGATTGAAAAAAAATATAGGGTAAGGAGTGCGTTTTGAGGAAGAGTCTTTTTTAGTTAAAATAATATGAAATCTTGATATTTTGGATTTGATATGTTGTACATGACTTTTGAAATTGTTTCGTCTAAATTAATGTCAAGTACTTTAACCTGATTCACCCTTGCAAGAGTAGTATTCCCAATTTTTATTTAAGAGTTTGTATTTGTTTTGTGGTAATCATATAAAATGACTTTGTTAGGTTCAGGAAAAGTTCATGAGCATTATAGAATTATAAAAACTTAAAATTAAATTAAAATTTAAATATCATTGCAAAATCTTAAAATTAGCGACTGGAGAATTTGAAGGACTATGAGAATAGCAAAATTATCTTACAAGATTATAAGGATTATAAAATTGTAAACTTTCAAGACAGAATAAATTTATGAAATTTTTCTTTATATACTAAAGCAAGTTCTGTGTCTGACTGTTGGTCAACTTTTGTATCTCTAAAAAGAGCTGAATTGATTGGTTGGTTGGTAAGTGTGGAGGGCCAGTAATTGTGGGGGGGATGGGCCCAGTAGTTGGGGGACCGCAGGCCCCCCAATTTCTATCGGTTCAATTATTTGGTCAATAATACTATAGAAAAGAACGCAGCCATGAAAATCTTGAGCTTCACATTGTGTCAAGATTTGTGAAGCTTAATATTTTCATGACTAGTTTTATTGACCAAATAATTGAACCCCCAGTAATTGGGGGGTATGCGGTCCCCCAATTACTGGGGGTTCAATTATTTTTGGGACAATAAAATTATTATAGTCATGAAAATCTTAAGCTTCACAAATCTTTACACAAAATGCGAAGCTCAAGATTTTCATGACTAATTTTTCTTTCCTCTGTAACCATGTAATTATTATTAAAAAAATTCAGCTTTTTATAGAGTCCCAAAAGTTAACAAACGGACAGACAGAGAGAATCACACACAACTTGCTTTTATATAGTAGACTAGCTGTTTTTGCCCGCGCTGCTAGGCTAATATGCTAGATAACCAAGTTGTTTTTAGTATTTTTGTTTTTTTGGAGGTAATTTTAGTTTTTGGTTTTTCCTGGAGTAATTTTAGTTTTGTAAAGCCATTTCTATTTGAAACAGAAGTAAAAAAAAACAGTAGCAAACACTGTTTTAACAAACACTGTTTTAACCTAATATAACACAAAAGAACATACACATATACCACATCAAGCAGGATACTCAAACTCCTCCCCAGACATAACGTTCTGTCCCCCTCACTAGCAACATATACACACTGGAGAACAGAAAAACAACTGTCATCAGCAGAAATTACAAGAAAGCTGATTGGGAACAGTTCAAAATACAGACTGAGGAACAATTCACCACATTAAACAGCACACCCATCATAAACATCAATACAACACTCAAGACATTTAATCAGATCGTCAATAATGCAAACAAACACATACCCAAAGGCAACGTTAGGAAATACAACAACCAGAAACACGCAGACAGACAAACAGCCAGACACAAGAAAACCTACAGACTCGACACGACCATTACACCCTTCAATACAGACCAGACCACCAAGATCATCAAAAACATTAAGAATTCGAAGGCTACTGGACCAGACAAAATATCTAACATACGCCTTAAACACTTGGGCCCACAGGGAATACTAGCTCTCACAAACATCAGCACATATTCATACCAACACTGTATTATTCCTAACATATGGAAACAAGGTAAAATTATTACACTACTAAAACCTAACAAAAATCCAACAGAACCAGCTTCCTATAGACCCATTACTTTACTATGAACACCTTCCAAAGTAACAGAAAGACTAATCTTACAAATCACCAACCCACACATACCACTATCGCCTACTTAACATGGATTCAGACCTCACCACTCAACCACGACATTACTCACTAACCTCACGCAGCACATCATGGATGGCATCAACTCCAGACGACCAGCTCAACGTACACTATTAGCAACAATAGACATTAGTAAAGCATTTGATGCTATCCCACGCTTCCCTCTCGTAAACAAAATACTCAACACAAACATGCACAATAACACCAAAAGGTGGCTGAGCAACTATCTTTCAGGAAGATACTCACATGTCACAGTTAATGGCAAGTCATCCAAAAACAAGCTTTTTCCGAACGGGGTCCCTTAAGGCTCTGTTCTCTCACCAACATGACATGGCATGACATTCCAACAGTCCAACACCCATAGATAACAAGCTTACCTTATCATATGCAGATGACATCACTCTAACATCCACCCACAACAACATCGACACCGCTACAAATAACCTACATACATAAACAGTATACAAGACTGGCTCACTTACAATAAACTCAAAGCAGCGCCCACAAAATCAACCATCACCTTGCTAACAAGCAACACAAAAGAACACCAGATAACTCCACAGCTTACACTAAACAACACCAACATTCCACACACAAACAGGACCAAAATACTTAGGGTCACATACAACACATCATTATCTTTTTCAAACCACATTCAGGACATTAAAAACAAATGTACGTCAAGACTTAACACGCTTAGGGTACTAACAGGCACAAACTTTGGACACCAGCAGGAAACAACAACACTCATATACAAACAATATATTCGCTCGGTTATGGACTATGCTAGCCCATGCTGGGCACCCATTATCTCAAACACACACATAAACGCCTTACAGAGAATACAAAACAACACACTTCGTATCATTACAGGATGTACTCAAACAATACCAATAGAACACCTGGACACAGAAACAAAATTACTGAAAATTAGGGAACATTTAGACATGAGGGGAGCGCAATTCATGGCAGCAGCGACAACTATCCCACAACACCCTTGCCACTACATGTACAATCATGCACCAACATCTCGCATCATTAAGGTAACACCAGAGAGACATTATAACCAAATACTCCATTCCATACCACGTCCCACAACATCACGCAGTACAGAAAAAACACACACACACACACACACACACACATACTCACACACACACACACACCTAACCCACAAAGCACTGACACGACTCGGTCCGAATGCGGTCCTAGGTGCGAAGCTGCCACCCATTGACAGGTCAGAGACCAGCCTGAGCAGATCGGATCGAGTTATCTTAGCACGATTCCGATGTGGACATCACCCCAACTTAGACATATAAACACAGACTAAGACTAGACAACTCCACAGACACCTGCCACCTGTGCCAGGACACACCACAAACAATTGAACACATTATGACAGACTGTGCCGCTCTAGCACAACACAGAACACAACACAACACAACATCACTAGTGAGCTGAACCTTTGGTTCACTCCGGAGAGGGCGATCGATTACCTGCGTGCCGCCGGCTTGCTCGATCAGGGTGGGCTGATCGGCTAACCAACAACAACAACAACAACAACAACCTGATATAATTATATATTAGGTTTGATATTTATAGCTGCACTTCTTATTTCTAATTTGAAAAAAAATCGTATACAATAAACGTATTAAATTCTTAATCAAATACGATATTTTAACTAAAACGCAATTTGGATTTAGAGGTGGACATAAAACGGAAGATGCCATAAACATGCTATTAAAAAATGTGTATCAGAACTTAAAGAGCAAAAAACACACTGCCTTGATCTTCCTCGACTTGTCAAAAGCATTTGATGCACTTTCGCATAAAATCTTATTGAATAAACTTCACATATATGGAATAAGAGGAAATATCCTCGATTGGTTTAAATCATATCTGTCAAATCGCCAGCAATACAACAGATTAAAAGACAATTTATCCGACAAGGCAATGCTAACTAGTGGGCTCCCACAAAGATCTATTCTTGGGCCATTTCTATTTCTAATTTATGTGAACGATTTTCATTTCTCCACCACATTAAATTCCGTATAATATGCAGATAATACCATATTTACTTCTTCCCATCATAATTTAGATCTGATAAATGAAACGAACAGCAATTAGAACATGTGTATAAACGGATGTCTGCTCATCAACTTTCACTGAACTTACGTGATTATTGCCACAAAACATATAAATACAAACTATCAAATAAAAATTGGGAATACTCCTCTTGCGAGGGTGAAGGAAGTTAAAGGTAGTTAAAGTGCTTGGCATTAATTTAGACGAAAAACTAAATTTCAAAAGTCTTATACAACATATCAAATAAAAAATATCAAGATTCCTATTCATATTATCGTCTGCATACTAAATACAGTTGAATATAACTGAATTTATGTTTGATATACCATTAACTTTGGTGAAATCCCTGCAGTCATACTTTATTGGACATAGACTTTAAGGTGAAACGTATATTCACCATAGACATGATGTTTTTTATTCAGTAATAAGCATTGAATGTTACAAGATTATTTTATATACTTTATGTATTGGTTCATTCACCTACTGTAAATTCAAATAACGCATGAATGCTCTTTACTTTATAGGGTAAAAGTCGGTAGCCAGTTCACCATCATAAACTCCAAAGAGAACTACTAATTTTGTAATAGACTTCACACATACACACACACACACACGCACACACACATTATATATACTGTATATATATAAAGCTTTTCTATATAAAATTAAAATTAATTCGTTCTCTCACTTCTAAATTTCATTATTTTTAATCCTGTTTTAGAGGCGTTGTGTGTTTGTTTATAGAAGCACCGCATCAACGTTAATTTTTAATATATAATTTGCATTTATAAATATGAGCATGATAAAAATTATAATTTAAAATTTTAATTTGCACCTCATTTAATTAGATTAATTATCAATTTAATTTTATGAAATTACCTAAATTGACTTTATACTAAACCCAATTAAAAAACTGAGAAGACATTTTGTGAACTGTCAAAGCTTTCTGCTATTTTTTTAATTATCCCAAATTTCTCATTTACTTCGCTCTTTCATTAAAGTTAATGAATAATGAAACACTTTGACCCCCGAATGCGCGGCGCTTCTTCGTACAAACACGTTGAAAGGAGAGAAGGACCAACGTATTACCACTTTCCAATTGAAAATGCTTAATTAAACTCCGTGCAAATACTACATTTATCGGCCCTTATTTTATTTTTAGAATAAAACCCATTTAATGGGAAATGTATTCTTTCTAAAAGGTAACGTTGTGTGAGAAGGATAGAATAATGGATATCGGCGTAGTTAATTGTCCTAATGGAAAATGGAGGATGGGGTTATTCAAGTCACAGATTTTGTCGCAGTTTGAAGTCGTTCAGATTGACGTTCACACGTACGAGTATACACGTTATACACGTTAGAGGTTATAATACTTATTCATGGTAAATACAGCAGAGTTACGCGAGAGGGATTTTTTCAATCCTTTTTCATGCAATAATCTACACTGAAAATTATGTATATGATTGGCACTAAACGTACCCCCACAATATTTTATTCCAATTTATTATACTATATATTTGGAATGAGGAATTTGGGGTTGGTCCAGTGTCAGTTACACTTTTTTTTTTTAAACAAATTCGCATCACCAAAAACGAATTTAAAAATCAACGTGTAATTTGGAGAATGATTCTTTTACTTTTGATTGAGGATTGAGAATATTTTTGCATTTCTTTATGACGATGTTGTAAGATGCAGTCATGAACACGATTTAATTGGGAGTAACAACTATAATAATGTTTAAAGATCATACTACTACTCAACAATCATGATAATGTCGAACCGCAGTACAACTATGTAACACTAATAATAATAAAAACGCTTAGAATTATTTTTCACGAGATGTAGGAAGCAAAGCTGGGCACTTGCGGTTTATATATATATATATATATATATATATATATATATTAGCGTTTCGCCCATGCACTTCATAGTCACTATGAAGTGCATGGGCGAAACGCTAAATATATATATATAAAATATGGGTTTCCAAAATGTGTTCCACGGCCCAAATGTGTGTGTCCCTTGAACCTGCTCTACTTATGTATCCTGCGGCCCAATACAAAATCAGTGACATTGTCTTATTTGCTATTAAAGGATTGATCAAAGATGTCGTAATGTGTAGAAAATGTGAAATTCAATTTAACTTGAAGAAAGAACGTGAAATTTTTTTTATAAAAAAAATAAATAATATAATTTTGTGTGTTCTTCTGTTACCTGAATTCAGATGCAAGCTTTTAAGAAATTGTCAGTATGCGGCCCGATACCCGGGTCTGCCCTTTTGAAATGGCTCTTCACGAGGCAAACTTTGAGAGCCCTAATCAAAAGTTTGGTAAAAGTTATTAATTGTGGACAATTGTTTGTTTTATTTAAAAAATAAAATAAAATGATCAATAAATTCCAAATAGCCTTTTTTATGCCATGAATAAATGGTTTTATTAAATAGAAATTGTAAATAAATCTATAAATGACTAGTTGGTGTAGCGTATAGAATCATTAGGCTTTTACCTCACTGAAGAGTGGTGGATACGCGTTCCAAGTCGCAAGACCTACGTCAGTTAATTGTTATTATGGAAGGTGTCAATATGTCTGCGAAAAACTTCACTTTTTTCTACGTGAAGGTCAAAATATGAAAATAAAAACCCACTCTAATAGACAGAGTCTGTCTATTAGAGTGGATTTTTATTTTCGTGTCAATATGTCGTATGAAAATGCGACAAATTTTATAGATATCATAAAATTATGCGAATAAAAGAGAATTTAATTAATGGATTACTAAAGATGAATGTATTAAAAGATCGTATTTTGTGCCAAAGACCTTTTTAGAAGTAGAAATTCGAGAAAATTTTTAATTACTGATAATGGAGTCTGTGATGGATATAGACTGAAATGCGGGTCGAAATGCGTGCAGTGCAAAAAGCGTCGATTAGTATATGTGACGAGAAAGGAATAGTCAGTGTGGAATGAATATTTTTAGAAATCTTCTAATAAACATCGGAAAGCAAAGATTCTAAGGTAATTACTCGAACCTAACCTAACCTTACCTAACTTACCTAACCTAACCTAACTTACAAAAAAACATTTACATATGGTTGTATGCTTTATTAAAAATCTAATAAGCAATTTATTTTTTTAAAATAACAAAAAAATTGTCCACTATTGTTAACCTTGGCTACAGTTCCGTATTGCCCCCCACATTTTTTTTATTAAAAAATAGTTTCGTATATATATTTTATTAAAAAATTGGTGCTTTTTGTTAGTAAAAAACAACCATGGTTTTCTACTTCTGATAAAAATATTCAATATGGTGAGAAAATATTGGTTTGTAATAAATTTAAAAAAGTGCACTTAACTTTCTTATCCTTTACATTAGTCCTTATGGCTCCGGCTACCCAGGCAAGGTGGGCACATGTTATTACATTATTATTTGTATAAGTTAGGTCTCAGTGGTACAAGGGCGGAGACCCCGTAAAGATCACGCATCACAAATTGATCGGTATAGGGTTTAATATTTTGTATCAAAATATTTTATAATCCTAATGTTCAATAAAATCATATTTTGCGTGGGGGGGGGGGCAATACGGAACTGGCCCCTTAACCTTTCCCCAAAAGTTTTTTAATGTTTCGAAGAAAATTTTTGAATGTGTGAAAAATTCTTTCAGGAATTTGGAGAAAATTTCTTAAATATATTAAATTAAAAGTTGTACTTTATAATAACAAAAATTTCAATTAAATTTTTATTGTTCCGTGTTACGTGTATAAGGCATACAATTAGTGTAAAGAGAATAACATATACAAACACATTTTGGGTTACATATACTAACGCATTATACTCGTATATGTTAAATTGAACTTAGAAAAAGGAGACCGTAAATTTGGATTTAACAGTTAATCTTTCGTCTTATAACCTTTCAGCTTATAAAAAAGTTATCCATGGATATGGCATTTCGTTTGGTATTGAGTGTTTTAATAATTCTTTGTTGGATTTCATCACTTCGTTCGATAAGTTTGCTGAAACTTCTAAGTTACGTATGGATGATCTACAGTATATTGTTTAAAGGGGTTTATTCTTAATGACTTAATTAATTATTAGGAATATAAAGAGAAGGTTGAATATACCGAAAATATTATGGCATTCCTTGTTAAAACTCAAAAAGTATAATAATTTAATTATCACCAAGTCTAATTGTACTAATTGATAAAATTTATTATTTACGTGTCTGAAGATCTCTCTGACGTCATCACGTACAAAAAGTTAAATAATAATCCATTAATAGATTCACAGAGGAGGTTTAATGAAGATCTAAAGAGGGTGCTTAAAGATTAGCCACATTTAATCAAGTGAATTACTGTTTATATGTCGAAGCTGCCACGTATTTTCATGGCCTGCTTAATATCATAATCAAAAGGTTCCATTGAGGCCAATTATTTCAGACAAACACACTCGCTTATGAATTAGCTAAATAGCTTTCTGAAGGCATAGGCGGATCCAGAGGGGGGCGAGGGGGCTTAATTGAAGCAACAGGGCTTAATTTGGAGGCCCCATACATCCTGGTTAAACGAAATTAGGTAAAATGTTTGAATACTTATTTGTACGTTGTTGCTTCAATTAAGCCCCATGGCCCCCATCTGGATCCGCCTATGCCTGAAGGTCCTTCTCCATTTGTTGGAAATATTTTTACCTCTCATATAAAAAAACCACTGAAGACTTTGTTAATAAGATATCCACTATTGATACCCCCACAGAAAAAACTCATAAGCTTCGATGTTGTGTCATTATTTATCAAGATTCCTTTACAGACGACAGTAGAAATGCTTAATGAATATGTTGAAGAGACTGGGACTGATTTACCCTTACCCAAATGACTCCTGTTGAAACTGATAAAATTATGTCTTTCTCATTCTTATTTTAGCTTCAACAACTTTTTTACTGTCAGATCGAGGGATTAAGTGTGGGTTCCCCTCTTTCGGACACTCTAAGTAACATTCTTGTGGAGCTCTTTTGGAGAGGAAATATCTACATAATATTTTAGATCCTTCTATAGTTTGGTTTCGGTATGTGGATGATGTCTTTGCTATTTTACCTTACCCAGTGTGATCATTTTAACATTTTAGATCGACTAAAGGACATTTTACCTTCTATAAAATTTACTCTTGAAGTAGAGAACCTTCACAGATCTCTTTTTTTTACAATGTTTTTGTTAAGAGATCGAATTCGGGTAAGCCCGCCTTTACCGTTTTTCGCAAACACTCACACGAATTCTTACGTGCATTAGTTTTCGATTCATTCCTTGGCTACCAAAAGAGGTGTCTTAAAAGACATGTTTTAATGAGCTTTTAGAATTTGCAGTCCTCAATTTTTAGATTATGAAATTAACTATATTAGGAAGTCCTTTAGTAGATTAGGTTATCCTCGTAACTTTATCAATACAAGAAGGTTTATAGTCAGGTGAGAAAAGATTTTATCACGGAAAATTTAGTTGTGTTACTCTTTGTATTTCGTGCACAGCTTGGAAGTTTGTCACAAAATATAAGAATAATTTCTAAGGTGTTGTGCACTACATGAAATTTGTTGCGTGATACTAGTTGTAACATTCAAAATGACAATGTTGGCATCTACAAAATTCCATGCGCCAACTGTAACAAGGTGTATATTGACGAAACCAATGATTACAAATTAAGAATGTATCAGTACAAATATATATATAGATATATACTGTATATACACCTGGTCATCAAAAAAAGACGCTCTAATTTGAATTGCTTATATTTATAAAAGTATTTCAATTACAACACTGGTTCTGCTGCCACAGCAACAGTGAAGCACGGGAGAGTTTATTCATGTGGAAACATTTTTAATATGTAATCCCTCCGCATCCAATACCATTTGCAAACGTCTACTGAAATTGTCCATAATACGAGCGAGTGTTTCATCGGTGATGCTTTCCACAGAAGCTGTAATTTCTGCTTTTAATTGTTCGACCGTACGTGGATTATTTCTGTACACATTGTCCTTAACGAATTCCCATAAGAAATAATCACATGTATTCAAATATGGTGAGTACGGTGGCCAGGACCATTCAAATCCAAAGCATCCAGGAGAGCGATTCGAGAAAACCCAATCATGAAAATGTTCACGAAGGAAATCAAGAACGGCATTTTCGGTATGTGGTGTTGCCCCATCTTGTTTGAAAAATGTTTATTTTTACATGAATAAAATCTCCCGTGCTTCATTGTTGTTGTGACACCAGAACCAGTGTTGTAATTGAAATACTTTGATAAATATAAGCAATTCAAATTAGAACATCTCTTTTTTTTGATGACCAAGGTATACCCGGCTCATCTGGTACCATCCTGAGCCAGGCATCTAGTCTTCTTTTGAAGACTTCAACTTTGACTCCTGTCACGTTTCTGAGGTCCTTTGGGCGCTGGTTAAAAGGTCTTGGCCCTTTGACACCCAAGCTGTTTTCCTTCAGTGTTGAGGTCCCTTGTCGGGCCTATAATTTGGGAACACTACACATTCTGCCTTTCCTATTTTCCAATGTTGTTTGGATGGTAATTATGTTTAGTTTGAGGTTTGGAACCAGGTTTTCGATCATTTTTTATGTATATATTATGGTGTACCTCTCTCTTCTTTCCAGGGAGTACAGATTTAGTTTATTTAGTCTTTCCCAATAGCTGAGTTCTTTGCAGCCATCGATCTTGGCTGTGAAATGTCTCTGAATATCTTCTAGTTTATTAATTTCTTCCTTCTTGTATGGGGACGTCAAGACTGAGCAATATTGAAGTTTTGGTATGATCAGTGTTTTCAACAGGGGAATCATTACTGTCTTGTCCCTTCTTTTAAAGGTTCTTAGTACCTGTCCTGCAAATCTTTTTGCTTTGTTTATTGCTATCTGATTTTGTAATTTCTACCATATTTCAAGGACTGGAATTTCTCGGTGTTAAATGTAATGTTCTCTTCTGACCATTTGTATATACTGTCTGTATCCCTCTGCAATGCCTCCACCTCTTTCGCATCAATGTTTTTTTTGCTGAGCTTTGTATCGTCTGCAAAGGGTGTTACTATAGTATTGCTGTTTACTTCATTGTCTAGGTTTGTTAAAATGATAATAAAAAGACTGTTCCTTGTGGTATTGAGCTGCATACTTCCCATTCTGGTGATGTTACACCTTGAATTTTAACGACCTGTAGACGTTCTCTGAGGAAGTTGTAGATCCACTTTCCAACTTTGCCTGTTATTCCCATCTCTTTCATTTTATGCGCTATTATATACCATAATCACATTTGTCGAAAGCTTTAGCAAAATCTTTGTATATGACATCATAGTTTTCATTGCCTTCAAGTGCGTCTAGGATATTGTTATAGTGCTCTATAAGTTGCGACAGGCATGATCTTCCTAATCGAAATCCGTGCTGATTTTCGTTGAGTCTTTCCAGCGTCTCCAAGTAGTCATAGATTTTCTCTCTAACTATTCTTTCAAATACTTTGGTAAGATGGGACGTCAAAGACACCGGTCTATAGTTTTTTGCTTGATATCTATCCCCTCCTTTTTATATAGAGACAATGTTTGCTCTTTTCAAAATACTTGGTATTTCCCAGAGTCTAGGGATCTTCTCAATATCCAGTATATGGGTGTGGCTATTTCATTTTTGCAGTTTTTAATCAATAATGTGTTCCAATTGTCCGGACCTGCAGCTGAGTGTGATTTCATTTGTCCTATAGCTCATGCTATATCTTCTGGGGTAAAATCAAAATAATTATACAGTCTCCTTGCAATTTCTCTTCAAAGAAAGTATCTATGTCGGGTATCGCTTTGTCATTTTTTGGGGTACTGAAGAATGATTCATACTGGGCTCTCAATGTTTCAGATATTTCTTTTAGATTGTCCGTAAGTTCATTATATATTTCTTTTCCTTGAGGGACAGAGAGTGGCACGCGTTTTTGTTTTTCTCTTTGCATAGCTATAGAATATTTTGGATTATCTTTTATTACTTCTACGCCTTTTCCTCTTCCCTCTATGTATGGCCCTGAATCAGGGCTCGTATGGCCCTATTAGTACTCTCCAGTTTTTCTTGTATTACTTTCCTGGTATTGTTACCACTGCAATTAACTAACTTCTCCGCTACTCTCTTTTGTGGAAAATTGTTCGCTTTTGTCTCTCGAACCAGTTCCTCTTTCCTTTTGGCTGTGATTTCGGAGCATACTTTTCTAAAATTTGCAGCGTCTTTTCTATTAAGAATGTTGGCACTTCTTCGGTTGTTTTATTCTCGAAAACTGTTTTCCACTCTATTTGGGCCATGTGTAATCTGTTTGCTTCCCAATTTATAGTCTTGGAGTTTAAGTTAAAAGTCTCAAATTTGCTTCTTTCTTCAGTATGGGTATTATCTTTTAATGTTGTCGCCATATTTGTCGATTATGTTGTGGTCTGAGATAATAGTTGGGGTTATTTTTATATTAACAATAAAGTTCGTGTTATTTGTGAATACCAGATCTAGGCAGTTATTTTTTCTGGTGCTTTCTGTTATCTCTTGTGTCAACATAAACTCGTTTATTAGAGCCATCAACATTTTTGCATGCTCCTGGTCTTCTCTTTTGCCCCCTTTGTCCTGGTATATATATAATATATATATATATATATATATATATTTCTACCAACCTTTTGGTATTTTATAAATGGGAAATTAAAATCTCCGCAGAGTATTATATCGGGGGATGGGGAGTTTACAGACTTTGTTAGGTTTCTGATATCATCAATGGCATCCGAGAGTTTTTCAGTTGGAGTGTTTGGAGGTCTATGGATGACCATCAGTACCATGTTTAGTTCCTCATTTTCACTGCTAGGAGATCCACGAAAGTGTTTGATTTACTTATTACTGTCTCTGTCATATGATTCTCATGTACATAAATAGCACAGCCACGTTTACGTCTCGCTGTTATATCCCCTTTTAGTAGGTTGAAACCATAGATATGCAACTTTTTCTTATCAATACAGTATTCACAATTTTCGCACTTTCCTTGGTAATCTTTAAGATGTGTTTCTGTGAGGCATGCGATGTCCGCCTTTGTTTCGTCGATAAATCCTTTCAGGTACGAAATTTTGTTGAGTGAATTGTTTGGTTTTATTCTTTGAATATTAGCCAGGACAGTATTTATGTTCTTTGTTTTGCGTTGCCCCTTGTACATTGTGCATTTCCAGTTCGTTTTCCTTCGGTATCGCGTGTTTAGTAACCCTGTGGTCCTCCGAGAGAAATCCGTTTCCGCCAACCTGTTCTGGTAGCTTCTTGCCGAGAAGCGATCCGGCTCGGGAGTTCCCAGCTGTGTTAACTGCGTGCGCTGTATGAGACTTAGCAGCCGTATTGTTTTTGCGATGTTGAAAAACTTTTGTTCACTATTGGTGCACATATTTTTCTTTACATTTTTCCTGTTGTCCTTTGAACCTTGTACTTTGTCATTTGAATTTGCCGTGAGATGATGGTGGTAGCTGTTTTTCGCGTATTGGCAGGTTCTATATGTAGCGTAAGTCTTGCAAATTTCTGGATGGTAGAATCTACAGTCGTCACCGGATTTACAGTGATCCTTATTGTAGAAGAAACTGCACAAAGGAGAGTGTTCATGGATACATTGTCCTCCCTTATATCTACAAATTCTTTTCACATAATATTTGCATATAATTTCTTTCCCATTTTACTCGGGGCCTTTGTTTTTGGCGGTTTCAGTCTGCTGTCTTGATTTCCTACTTGATTTTTTCTTTTTGGTGCTAATGTCTTTTGTTTGAACTTTATATATATATCAACGTAAAGAACGACGCTTGTATAGGAGAACATTCCGCACAAGATGAGGAGGGAGAACGAATAAATGAAAAAAATGAGGTAACCACCCGGGAATCGAACCCGGGATCTTCCGATTGCCGGTCAGATATGATAACCACTTCACCATGGTCCTCACTCGATCAGAAGTCGTAATTCTCCTACATACGCGCAGAAACCAATGCGTCGTTCTTTACGTTAATTATACTGCGTGTTCTTTGCAGTTGAAATGTATATATAGGTGCGGCATGCGGGAGGTGCCCCCTCGGGGCATTGGTTTCTGCGCGTATGTAGGAGAATTACGACTTCTGATCGAGTGAGGACCATGGTGTAGTGGTTATCATATCTGACCGGCAATCGGAAGATACCGGGTTCGATTCCCGGGTGGTTACCTCATTTTTTCATTTATTCGTTCTCCCTCCTCATCTTGCGCGGAATGTTCTCCTATACAAGCGTCGTTCTTTACGTTAATTATACTGCGTGTTCTTTGCAGTTGAAATATATATATATATATATATATATATATATATATATATCCCCTATGCTGTTTAATGTGTATATTGACGGATTAATTGCTTCACTTAATGAGGCAACAGCGTGATGTTGGATAAATAACTTAGTTTACGCCGATGATATGGTGTTAATAAGTCCCTCTGTTAAAGGTCTGGATTGGCTACTAAAAGTCTGCGAAGTGTATTCGCAGAAACATGATATTCTTTTTAATGTTACAAAAACTAAGGTTATGCATTTTCATCCTAAAAGCTATAATCAGCCAGCTGACGTTAGGTTTAAATGGAAGGTGAAGTAATTGATGAAGTACAAGAAGTTTAAGTATTTGGGTCAAACTATTACCAGCTCCTGGAGTGATGACGGGGATATAAGAAAACAATCTCGAAGCCTTTGTACTAAGGCGAATATGACTATAAGGAACTTTCAGTTCTGTACAAGTGATGCTAAAGACACTCTCTTTCGTACTTTCTGCAGTAATATATACGGACAGCAACTCTGGGTGAATTATAAAAAAGGTTCTGGCAGAACCCTAAATTTGCTGTACAACAGGTCTTTTAGACTTACATAAATTACCTCCGAGATGCTCAGCTTCGCAAATGTTTGTTACCCACAATGTCCCGAGCTTCCCGGAGGTAACAAGACGTACTCAATACAGTCTAATGCAAAGAATTAAAAAATCAACCAAACCGATTATCCAAGTTATCCATGAGTCCTGCCTTTTATCCTCTAAGGCCTAAGCTATGGACTTCTTGGTACGAAAACGTCTGTCTGTAGCTCCACTTAACTCCGACATTACTGTATTATTTCTAATCAATTGTATATATTTTTATCCCTAGTATGTGAACTCTCATTGTATTAATAATATTTGTCATATGGACTATAGTCTGCCAATAAACCTTTTCATTTTCATATTAATATATATATATATATATATATATATATATATATATATATATATATATATATATAACACATAATATATATATATACTATATATATATGATGAATAAAACCACGAAGGAAAGGAAACAGAATGGTGCTCAAGCGCACCCGTATACATATATATACATGCATGCTCCAATGCCCCGATACGCATTCAGATAAATGGGACAGTAATTCCTTACATACGACTTCCATTAACAAGCAAATTTTATGCTTTATTGGCAGAATGGAGTTATTTGATAAATTCCATTAGATAATACGGATTAATGAGGTTATTTATATTAGTTTTAAAGATATAGAGACAAAGAGAGAGAAAGTATATGGAGAGTATCTGCAGTTAGTGTTAGACAAATACTTATAAATGCATATAAATATTCAGCTAAGATTATACATTCGTATTTGTTGGGGTATAATACGAAGCTAAAAATATTACATATTAAATAATTAAATATTAAATACCTTGCTAATTGAGTATCTTAACAACCTTAGATACCCTCACCTTGCACAGATTTACTTTTCTCTTATCATTTATTACTTTTACTGCTTTTGTTTTGCTATACTTGAATAGAGATTAACTTTTTATTATGAAAATAAGAAAGTGGATACAGTGTTATGGCTTGTATGATTTGATGAATTTGGCTTTCAGCTTTCTTTGGAAGCTTTTTAATGTTATAGATTGTTTTATCTTTTGGTCAAGGGTGTTCCAACCTCCAAAGGTATGGTCCTGTGGAGGATAAGGATCTAGACGAACAATCTAGAGTGTAATTCGGTGTTCTGATTTACTGTACGTGTTTGAGTGTCTTGTGTTAAAGCGGTGTTGGGTGTTGGGAACTAATATTTTGTTTTGGATGATTTCTAGTGCAGTATTATGGCCGATTTCTTTGTTTATATTTATACATGGATATGAGGCAAGGTTTAGTTTGTAGATTTCTACTAATTTAAGAATTTTTAATTATACTTGTTCGATTTATAGATTTTCGTAATTATTCTTTTCTGCATTACCAACAGTAGCTGTATAAAACATTGACATGCACTTCCGTAAGCATTAATGCAGTATTGTAGGGGTGAGTACTGAGTACACCATGATGAAGTACTTACTGTACATGGATCGAAGAACTTGTTTTGGGAGTGCTGCATCTACTTTCGCAGTTATGGATAAGACTTTGGCTAATTTCTTGCATGATCTTTAGTGTACTCTTTCAATGAAAGGTCTGAATCGAGGGTAATTCCCAGTTGCAGTAGTAGTAGTAGTAGTAGTAGTAGTAGTAGTAGTGGCCACCGTATGCCTCTTCACCAGCCCGTATACGAAGAATAATACTAAGGACAGCTGCACAGAACATCTCTTGGGGAAAAACAGCGATTTTGTGTTTAATGGATTTTTTTAATTCTGAGAGTGTGTGAGGAGAACAGCGGTACACTCGAGATCTGAGATTTGAGGAAAGTACCACACAATAAAAAATCAAAGGTTAAAATCTGGAGATCGTGGTGACCATGCCGACTGATGATCCTTTCACCAAATGCAGCACGTAACTGAGGATTAATGCAATTACCAGTGTGTGGAGGGGCATTGTCCTGCATAAACGTTGTCTGTTGCAGAATCCCCCTGTCCTGCAATTGTGTAATAATAGTATTCATTTACTTTCCTGTTTTACTGGTAGTGTATACCAATTTACAGTGTCATACGATGCATACATTGGAATTTATAATAAAAATAAAAAAGGACCAACTTACAATCACACACACACACACACACACACACACACACACATTATATATATATATATATATATATATATATATATATATATATATATATATAATATATATATATATATTATATATATATATATTTCTTATTATTCTTTTTATTTGGAAGCAAAAGTTTGCGAAATTTACAATCATGTTAAATTATAAGTTTCCAGATAGAATTTTGCGCGCTGTATCAGATCAGTTAAAAAATGTATTCTGATCATGGTACAAGAAACTCTATACAATTTCTTCATGAGCTTCGGAAGGCATAACGCACGATATATGGATCTGGTCATTGAGAAGTGGAGCCACGCAATTCTCGCACTTACGTCCTGGCGTCCGAAGCCATGAAATGACTTTATTTACTCGCTGTCAGAAACAAACTCTTCTTATCCAACTTCTACTACTTTTATGTTAACGTCTCCTTGCCTTCCTTTCGTTTAGAAAATTTTAAATTATTTTATTTCACAATATACAGAATTTTTCTATTTGCACTCTGTCAGTGTACATTACGACATTATATATAATATATATATATACACACACACTGTATATTGCACTCAGTCAGTATATATTACAGTATGATATAAATGGTGGCCAAATGACTGTAGGCCCTATAATAAATACAATTAGATTGAATAATTAATTAGATTGTTTATGGGTCACCATTGATCTTTCCATCAAAATAATAAATGTCATTAATAAAGGTGATCAATAAGCCTCGTTGATTTTCATTTAGTTAAACAAACAAGTAAATTATATTATTACAGTCTTTAACATTCCAACATTCAAATTGTTGTGTAGTGAGTAAGATTGGAGTGCTGAGATAAACAACGATTATAAAGGGTCAAATACGCAGTATATAAATGGTAACTGAATAATGACATGAATTGTAATAATAGAGAATACACAATCACCAATATAATTCGCCATAAATACAACGAGGCCCCCCTGCGTAACTTCCAACAACTTTCTTTACCAAGATGTTTGGAGCCACGGTCTTGGTCTTCTTGTTCCTTATATATATATACACACACAGTATATATATATATACTGAAAAGAAAAGAAAAATATTAGTTCGTCTGTCATTCACTTTGAACTATTACTTCGGTATATTAACTCATAACCTCCGATTGAGTGAATAAATGTTACAGATGAATCCGTAGATATAATCATAATTAAGAGTATTTATTAGAAGTAGAATATAGGAAGTTAGGGACAGAGTTGCCCATATCTGCTAGAAACAAGAAAATGTATTGGTATAAATATTTAGAAAACCAGGTACTGTCACAATTTATATTTCTACTAGCTCGTTCCTGTGAAATATTTTTTCACAAAATCACCCATACAAAGTAAGAGAGGTTTCTGAAAATAGGCAGTCATAACAAAACATTCGCTTTTTTTACCTACAAACCCAGTTTGAACGTCGTGTCCGCATTGATTCATAGAATGAAAAATCTTTGGTTTTGCATAACTTTTTTATTTTTCATCGTACAAAACAAAGTTAGGAACAGAAAATGTTTATCTGTTTATGTAGAATGATATTGCTCTCTTGGGACATTTTCGTATCTTTTACGGTTCTAAAGTTATTTCCAAAAAACCGAAATTCGGCCGCCATTTTCCAAGATGGCGGCTGGAGCACAACTTGGATTTGTTGGGACTTTTAATATATTCATCAGTAGGGTTCAGTTTACAAGTGTACCAAGTTTCGACTTCCTGCTAATTTGTTAGGTCGATTTTCGTAAAATTCCTCTACTTAATTATGACTAAAAAGTACACGTAGTGACAATACCAACATATATGTGGTAATGATAATAATGATAATGACAATGACAATAATAATGTTTATTATCAGGAGATAGAGCCCCAACACCTAAAAAAAAAGGAGTACAGTATCAAATCAAGGTAATCAACGATACAACTAATTATTAAACAATAAATTTAGAAAACAAAAACAAAAGAGGACTACGGTAATAAAGAAATAACAATAATACACGTAAGGAGACGAGAAATAATAAAAAATATAATAATAGCTTCATTAAAAAAAGTACATGCAATGGAATGGCTAATGCAGGAGTTAAGTGGAGCTTTAGACAAACACTTTCATACCAAGAGGTTCGCAGTCTAGAAGACATAATGTAGGATTGATGGATGGCTGGGACAATTGGATTGTTTGAGTTTTTAATTCTTCGCATTAGACTGTATTCAGTACATCTTGTTACCTCAATGAGGCTTGGAACATTCCGGTTAGCGAACTTTTAAGAGGCTGAGCAACTTGGCGGTAACTTATGTAGCAGTCTATAGGATCTGTTATAATGCAAAGTGAGGGTTCTCATTTTTTAATTTGTTTCGTTCTTCCTCCTCATCTTGCGCGGAATATTCTCCTATACAAGCGTCGTATAGGTTCTAAGCTCGTGCTCTTGAGTGCTCTTTGTGCTCGTTTATACGTGCTTGTTCCTGGAGGTTTCACGTGCGCCCTCCCGGCACTAGCACCCAAGGATGATGGGGCTCGACCCTGCAGTCCTTGTCATCCTTGGTCTTTTTTCCACTTCGACTGTCCCCTCCACCCTTTCTTTTTCCTCTGTCTTTCCTCTCACTTTTTCTTCGTTTTTCCGCCGAGATTGCCTTTTAAATAGAGGCGAATCTGTTCTTCCCGAACTTAAAAAAAAAAATATATATATATATATATATATATATATATATATATATATATATATATATATGTGTGTGTGTGTGTGTGTGTGTGTGTGTGTGTGTGTGTGGTGTGTGTGTGTGTGTGTGAGGAGAACCAAAGCCCTAAACAAAGTTAGGATTAGAGTTTGATTATGTTTTACGTAAAAATACTTTAATAGGTGTTTGTATACGATAGATGACTGAAAGCGCCCTTTTTCGAAAGATTTCTGTATGAGAACTAGATCTTTATGGGGCGAGTGTCAGGGGAACAATAGGATATATTCTTTGGACTGGTGTTCTGATGCTGTTTATTTTGTATATAAAAAATGTGTGACTGAAAAAATTGTTTCTTAAACTTGTGTATGTTTGATTTCTGTAAACTGCTGTTACCGTTTTGTTGTTTGATTTTAAAATATTAATAGATCTACGAAAGGCGATGAAGCGTTACTCTCTTCAGCTTTAGTAGATATTAGGATGTTGTTTGTTACAGTAGTTCAAAAGGAAAGATGCGCGTCACTCATAGGACATTTGCATAAGCAGGGTCAGTAATGGGTAGGACATTTTATTAACCAATTTTTTCGTGATGGTATAGCGGAGAATATTGGCGGAAATAGCGTTTAAAGGTGATCTCATGACCTGAGAGTCTGTTCGTTGGTAGATTTTCTTATTGAAAAAATAAATAACTTGTCATTTCTTGCTAAATTTAAAAGTTCTGAAAACTTAGATTTCATAAATTCAGTATTATAGAATTTTTATCCTTGAAAAGTTTGCGGATATAAATATCTAATGCTTCACAGATATGTGCGGTCGTGTAGAGAGATTCAGTTTAGAAACCACACTTACGTTAAATATTAGAATTTCTATCGTAAGGATTTTACGTCGAACTCAAAATAATTCTTAATATATACAAGGAGAGCCTTCGGCTCCCTGCCCTACGGGCGGGGCTTGTGCTTCGCAAACTCGCCTACGGCGAGGGCACGTTAGGGTTACCCCCTTTATGCAACTTGGAGGACTAACCCCCACCCCCTTGTTGCATAACTCCCTCCCCCCATTACCCCCTCCCCAGGGGGAAGAGGGGCTGGCACCTTGCAACAACTGATCAACATTGCAATTGCATATGCACTCGAACATTTTTTCAGTCATACTACTACCTTGATTGAAACATTGTGGGTCATTTTTTTTAAGCAAAAATTCCTAAAAAAAAACAACAGGAAATGGAAGGAATTGTAGGTGTTTTTTAATAGTTTAAGAAGGATTCGTCATACGTAAAATTTTATAATACTTGAATTTTAATGATTCTGCTAATGAGTTATAATTATATGTTGTGAAAACCAATAAAATTGATCTGATCGGTAAATTTTGTTTGTGAAGTTTGAAAAGTCCATTATAAAGTTCCCGCGGCTTATCCTTAGATCCGCAAATTATTATTACTAAGTACAGTTCCCGCCGCTTCGCTGACGGTTAGACAGGCTAAACTACAAAAAAAGAACCCAGCCGTGAAAATTTTGAGCTTCACATTGTGTCAACATTTCTGAATCTGGTATCTCCCAAAACCTCCTCACCCCCATTCATACAACTTGGGGGCTAACCCCCTCCCCCATTACCCCCACCCCTCCCATTACCCCCACCCCCACCCTTCACCCATTGCTAAACTACAGAAAAGAACACAGTCATGAAAATCTTGAGCTTCACATTGCCGCCCGTAATACAATTTCTGAATTTTTTTTCTCACAATTTTTTCTCACAATTTCTGAAAGTGTGACGGACAGACGGACAGACGGACAGCTCTCTTATTATAATATAGATTATCATACGTTTCTTTAGAAATTTTGCTACGCATAAGCAGTTTATTCAAGAATCTGTTCACGTTCTAATTGTAAAGACAAGTTTAGAAGATCGCCTTTTATAGCTTTGAATCGTGTGATGTCATTTAAAAGTGAATTTACTTTTTCAACATAATCAGATTTCTACAATGAAGAAACTCGTCTTCCTTTATCGAGTTTGCAAATTATTAATGAGTTTTTCATTTTTACGTTTGTTTAATAACTCTTTGACGTACATTTCCAAATAAAAGTTTTCCCATAAATATAAAATTTGTAAAAAGCCAAAAAAATTACTAATTAGTAGATTTGGTTTCTGTTTTTGAAATTTTATTACCGTCCCAAAAAATAATTAAAAAAAGAAGAATTCGAAGAGAAACAAAATATTACCAATTAGTAATTTTTATGATTATTTTGAAGTTTTTGTTTTTAGGCGAACTTTTTTTCGTAACTCTAATCAAAGGGTTGAGGTACAATGCGTTCGAAAAGTCTCTCCGCAGTAAAATCAAAAGGTTATGTAATAAAATCACTAAATCATGGTTGAATGAAAACATTGTAGTTTTTCAATTTCTTATGCATTTAACATAGCACTGCGGAGAGACTTTTCGAACGCACTGTAGAAATTTCTCGGAGACATTATCGCGTTTTGCTCTGGATAACAAATTGTAACTGTATTTCATTCAGCCAAAATTCAAGCGATCAGCAAATAAAACTATTGATTATGAAACTTTAAACAAAAGCGGGTACTTTTCTGTTATTTTCCCCATGCAAAATTATTGAATGCCCGGTTAGGTCAACTGTACGCCCTTGATGATTGGTTAGGTTAAGTCGTGATATTTTCGTTTTTAACGAAAATATCACGACTTAACCTAATCAATCGTCAAGGGTGTACAGTTGAACTAACCGGGCATTCAATAATTTTGCATGGGGGCAGACAACGGAAAAGTACCCAAAAGAGAATTAATTCATACTTTCTGAAACAATGACTGTTCATCATCTTATTAATATCAGATTATTAAATTTGAACACTTTCTTCCTGTAAGAATAACTAAAGAGTAATTGATAACTCAGCAAGAATAATCTTTATCTGGCAACTAATCATTCTTATGTGTCGCAAAAATATGTTATTAAGGGACTAAAGCCACAATAAGAAATAAATTTATTAGAAGCACAAGCTAGCTGCTCGCCTATTCTTAAGTCTCCATCAGGAGCGAGTTAGCTAGCCTGTATATAATTTGACACCAAGAAAATGGCGGATAACGACAATCTGAACCAGTCTAAGTTTTTTTTAAAGTTTTTTTTGAATCTTTGAATTTTGAATCTTATATTTAAATTTAAATTTAAATTTGAATACTAAATCTGAACTTAAATTCACTAAATAAGAAGAGAGATTTGGTCTCTAAACACTGCACAGTTACAAATGACATAAAACATACGCATTCTTCACTACTTCGAAATATCTTGAAATAATATTGAACATGTATATATTAAAAGTAACCTACGACAGAGTTAATGTAAATTATCATATATTTCTTAAACAAATAAAGTAATAAACGTTTGAACACATATGTATTATTACAGTAGAAATATTTTTAAAAGATATAATTTTAACTTTTTAAAATATGCTTATAGGGCATTTTCAGAAATATTGGATATTTATTTTGAATCTATTTCGTATGCATTCAAAATACTCTTATTTGGAAATAGAACAATAATAATAATAATAATAATAATAATAATAAGAAGAAGAAGAAGAAGAAGAAGGAGAAGGAGAAGGAGAAGAAGAAGAAAGGAAGGTATTGAAACATACTGTATGATCAGATTTGATTCTAATCTGCAAATCTTTTCTATATATATATATGTTACAAGGAATCTGTGTACCTAGAGATTTCATGAAATGTCTAAAATGTTCAGGGATTTCATGTAAGGTTAAGTCGTGATATTTTCGTTAAACCTATGGAAAAATTATTGAATGCCCGGTTAGGTCAACTGTACGCACTTGACGATTGGTTAGGTTAAGTCGTGATATTTCGTTAAAACTAACGAAAATATCACGACTTAAACCTTACGTGAAATCCCTGAACATTTTAGGGATTTCATGAAATCCCTAGTTACATAGATTCTTTGGAACACACACACACACACACACACACACACACACACACACACACACACAATATATATATATATATATATATATATATATATATATATACAGGGTCTTTCAGGAGGAAAGGTCAATACTTCGGGAGGTGATAATATCGGTCATTGTGAGAAAAAAAGTTCATATGAACATGTGTCTACAGTAATTCTGAATGGTTACGGAGATAGAGCTGTTTGAATCTGATGCGCGCACAGCTCTTCCTCCCCCCGCGGTGGTCCCATTCAATGGCCACCAAGGTCTCTAGCACTCTCTCCGTTAAATTATTGTTTGTGGGGGTGGATGAAAAGTCAAGTTTACAAAAGAAAGGTGGATACACGAGACGAATTGCTCGCGCACATTTTGGATGCTGCTGCCCGCATAAAGGAACGTCAAGATCAACTCAGACGAACAACACGCGATCTTCGCACACGAGTTGCAAAATGCATTGAGGTTGACGGTGGGATTTTCGAAAACGTATTGTAAACTGTAACAAATTTGTCATTTCTGTATTTAATACCATTCAAAATGCCAATGTTTAAACATTAAATGTTAGAAACAGTAATTGGTTTCTCTTTTTTGATTACCATTAACAATGCTTTTGTACTTGTAGATTCAAACAGCTCTATCTCCGTAACCATTTAGAATTAGACACATGTTCATATGAACTTTTTTTCTCAAAATGACCGATACTATCACCTCCCGAAGTATTGACCTTTCCTCCTGAAACACCCTGTATATATACACATAGATTTTTTTGGTCCTCCTTCCTGCATGCAAAAAATATATATACAGTGGCGTTCAAAAGTCTGCGTCCACCTCAGTTTTAGACAATTTCTAGAAAATAATACAACTCTGAGAAAGTATGTCCGCTATATTAAGGTATTTTCTTTTATAAGAAATGGTATTTCATATATTCCATATATTCTACTACATTCTATAAGAAAGGACACATTAATGAAAATGGTCCTTTTTGGTCCTGTTACGTTTTTTTTTTTTGCAATATAATAACACCGATTTTAATCAGGTATTGGTGAGAGACCATAGCCAAATGTTATTAATCCTCAAAATAGTGTATTCATACAGTAATTTTAACAACTGGTCTATTATAACTGATAAAACGATTAATGCCAGCTTGTGACATGCCAGCGTGTGATATGCCAACAATAAAAATAAAAAAATTAGAGTAACACGAACTTAGATGTAGCTTGTAACGTAAACTAACCCACTTTTTGTTATACTCTTCCGTTTTTTTTCTTTTCTTATCCTCTCTTTACTTGCATGTCTGTAGTTTGCATAGTATGACAGTGTTTGAGTTAAGATTGTGTTTGCATGGTTTGTAAGCGTTCTTATTTTACTTCTTTTCGTCTTTCACCCTTTTCCTATTCTCTCCAACTATTTTTCCGATTTGTTGGCAGTGGCCGGCGGATGATGATGGTGAGTCTTTCTTTCTCTTTTTCTGAATGAATGTTAACCCACGAATGATAGGTTTTGCTACTTAACCCCTTATTTTCTTCTCTTAACCCCCTATTCTCTCCTTTCTCTCGGGCTAACCTTAGAGTGAATCTTAGGGTCTTTGTTAGCCTTAGCTTCTGTAGATCTGTAGATTGTAGCAATTTGATTAAAAAATAATTAATAATTTTCTCTATTCTCTCTTTACAAGCCGTAACTGAAATGTCTGAGGAACTAAGTTTATCCCAGAGAGGACAAATAATTGCCCTTTCAAGAGAGAGAATGTCCCAACGCCAGATCTCGGCAAAAATTAACGTTTCAAAAGGGGCACTAGTGAGACATGCAATTGCAATACCATCAAGATTGAGGCTTTGTGGTCAAGAATTCATTTTCCAGCAGGATAACGACCCAAAACACACTTCTAACCTTTGCATGAACTATCTCAACAAGAAAAAAGATGAAAGTGTTCTACAAATTATGAAGTTTCTTCCACAAAGTCCTGATCTCAATCCAATAGAGCATCTTTGGGACCATTTGAAGAGTCTGGAAGCTAAAAAGAATATAACTTCTCTTGATTCTCTCTGGGAGAATGTAGAAGAATGTTGGAACGGCATAGCACAAGATGTTATCCAGAAACTTGTCGAATGTATGCCTCACAGAGTGGAAGCTGTCATTAAAGCAAAAGGAGATCATACCAATTGTTAATAAGATTATGCCATTAAATTGTTAATTTATTTACTAATTTATAATAATTACATTTAGAAGCAAATAATGTAACAAAAAAAATCTAATTTTGTTGTAATTATCATATATATTTGTACAATTTACAATAAATTGGGTGATTATAAGGTAGACGCAGACTTTTGAACGCCACTGTATATCTATATATATATAATATATATATATTATATATATGCAGGCGCGCGTGTGTGTGTGTGTGTGTGTGTGTGTACTAGAATGGCCGCTGCGCCTTGCGCAGCAAATGGCTCACGACGAAACACAACCAAGGGGGGGCGTGACTGGGGAGAAGGATAACTAAAACCTTCCATGGTTCTCCCCTAATATGTATACTACAGATTACCCTAACTGTTTAGGCGTGCATAAACGAACATAGAACAAACAGACAGACATCATCAATATCATCCCTCACATTAACCCCTCGGGTGGGGTTGGGGAGAGTAACATATAACCTTGGTTAACCTTGATTTTGCTTCCACACGAATTGTTCATTTTGACGAAGGTCAAGCGTGTCACTTCACCTTAGACCTACAGTTTAACGTGGAATCCGAACCACGGCCCACCAGCAGCCCGGCGTCTTAACCACTTGGCTACCGAGGGTACCCATTTATCTACCAACCATGTTATTTTATTGTGTGGAAGGATGAACAGCTGTGTTTTGCTGCGCGCCGCCTGCCGTCACCGGGTCTCGATCTCAGGGCTGATGGATTCGTAGTCAGCGACGCTAACCATTACACCACCGAGGCGGGTTCAAACATATACAGTATATATATATTTATATAATTAACCCTCCCAGGATTCAAATCCAGTACCTCTTGAATAGAGGTCGCGGTCGTTATTCTTTATGCTTCGACGAGGCAAAAGCTTACATAACTAAGCGTTTGTTTCAGTACTTGAAGAAACGCAACTCTTTCGCGACCAGAGGTGCTTTACTTGCTAGTTCCCCATACACTCGAACCAATGGCTTTTAAATTGTCGTAGTATAGTGGTTAGCTCTTGCGCATTCCACTCAAGAGCTCTTGTGTTCCAGTACTGGTGGTGTTAATTTTGCATTATTCAAAAATGTGCGTGATCATTCATGCTATTCCATATATCTTACTTATATACTGTATGTAGGGGATGATGATAATGATGGCTTGTCTGATGTTTTATGTTCGTTTGTACATATCTATACGGGTGGGGTTGTGGAGTCCTGTTTCGTATCGCGAGCGATACTTTTTCATAAAAAGTCAGAGACAGATATTCTCGCTGCCAGTAATTGAATTCGATGATTTTGGAAGCGCATATCGTTAGTCGGTATAAACCGGCTTCATTAATGTCTTTGAATGACACTGCTCGTAATTTATTTCCTAAAATTACTTCTAAATGACGATATTAGTGAGAACACGCAAATATTTAATTGCAAATTATGTTTACAACACATAAAGTGATAAAAGCAGCACAAAGTTTCCCTATGTTACATCTTATTTAAATTATACCTTTACCTGCTGTTTAATTATTTTAATTTATTGATTATGCTGTCAACAATCTTAGACAAAATTAAAGCAGGACTATATGAGAGCGTTCAAGAGTGGTGAAGTGGAGGCTGAGACATCTACAATCGTCAAAACAACGATCAAAGTAGGGAAGAGGAGAATCATTTTATCAGATTAAAGAAAACCAGACGGCACATTGGATTCAAAGATGAATTGGAGGAATAATTGTGGGTTAATTGCTTTCACTTAGAACAATTATCCAAAATTTAAATAATTTTTTATAAAATATAACACTCGCTTCCGTAATTCTGGAAAATATATATTCTCTCCAGCAAGAAACACAATGTCAAAAAAGTTGAATGTAAGCCTTACTTCAGCAAAACACACACACACACACACACAACATATATATATATATATATATATATATATATATATATATATATATATATATATTCGTATATTGACAAGACTTGGAAGCGCTGTCACGCATGGCATATGAAGCGCCACAGGTGTGGAATTTTGCCACGTGGAGGAGCGCTGGTCCACCAGGACGCCTGTGTGAATGAATGTGTACGCTCTAGTTTCTACCTTTTTTCCTCTTCATTACTTTCTGTATTTTACACCCTGCTGTTTCTACCTTCTCACCCCAATTCGTTGGGAAATGAGATTTTGATAAGGTACTTATGTATGATAGTGTAGTAGCGTAATCCTTTTTTGTGGGAGTACGTATGAATGCGTCCATGGGTGTGTGCGATCGTCTTTTGTTAACTTGAAATGAATTCATGAGGTGAGAAAAAGAAAAAAATAAGTTTCGTATTCTATTATTGGATGAAATAACTTCTATCATAATTCGGTGAAGAACTTGAAGATAGAGCGTGTTCGGATATTCCAACAGGATAATGACCCGGAGAATACATCCAAAATAGTTGGGACGAAACAAAATCAAAATTTTAGAAAGATCTTTACATTCCCCATACCTCAGTATCATTGGACATCTTTGGGAAGATCTGAAGCGATGGTTCATGCAAAAAATGCGAAAATTTTTACTGAATTGGAGTCATTTTTGTAAAGAAGAATGGTCATGAATACCAAAGGAACGAACCCAAAAGATGGTACAAGAAAATAGGAAACTTCTGCCTCTAATTATTATCGTAGCAAAAGGAGGTTCAATGAATTACTGATTTAAAGGGTGCCTAAACTTTTCGGTCCCACCCTTGAAATCTAAACTTTTCCATTTTCATGCGTTGTTCGTATCCCTTCATACATTATTTTTGTAAACATGTGACAATAACTTAATATCTTTGTACATATGTCTCAACATTTATATTTTAAAGAATTTAGTACGGGGACCCAAACTATATATATATATAATATATATATAATATATATATATATATATATAAAACATTAAAATTGTAATATGATACAACGTACATTGTCGTACAAGGAAAATGAAAAAAGATTCCGTGCATTTTCGTTTACTACAAGACCTTCCAAAAGTCCTCTAATAGATTAAAGCGCTCGGAATCGCTTTTAATTTTTTTTGCGAGTTGTATTACACTTAACTTCATATGAAAAATGAGAATTATTGGTATGTATATATATATATACACACCAAACGCTCATTTCTTTAAAATCTTTAGCTGCAAGTGAATAAAAGTATAAACGTTTAAAAGAAATCATTTTTAAGAACCAAAAACTTTTTGATAAATACGTTTTTCTCATCGCCAATGGATTTCTACGAAAAAAGAAATTACTTATAAAAAAAAATCTGATCACCTGAAGATCAGGGTCCCCGGCCTTGGTTAGTTAGCCTTATAAGGCTAAGATCTTCCCTTGACTGTATGTCAGGTATACTTCTATTGCACATTACGGACCATCTGCCTACATACACACAGAGCCGGATTTAGACGTGTGGAGGCCCTGGGCAGCCTCCATGTGGAGGCCCCCCTACCTTAGGGAGGGGAAGACATAATTGAAGTCATCCATAAGATTCATAATATAATTAACATACATACACTTTCAAAACATCGTGCACTCTTGTGTCTGTCCATTCCACTCATTTCTGCAAAAAATGAAAGCCTCGGGTTACTCGGGTATTCCATTATAGTGAGAGTAGGCCTAAAAGAGTAATAAAAACAAAATAATAATCAGTACACCACAAATAGTAATTGGTAAAAGTTTATGTACTACAGTGGTATTGGATGCGCGTGTTTTTTTGTTGATCATCTATCGGGTTTTTCTAGTTTCGGGTTTTTTCTATTTTGATAATGGCTTGTCAATATGTGGAGGCCCCCAAGCTGTGGAGGCCCATGGGCAGCTGCCCACTTTGCCCACTCCTAAATCCGGCCCTGCATACACAATGCTAATTAGCCATTTACAAATACAGGAGAGAATAAAAATTTATTATAGACCCTACACCTATAATAATAAATTAAAATTTATCAGAGAGATATCAAGTTTTGACTGGTTGAAAATAATTGAAAGTTACTGTGAAAGAAACAAAATTTCAAAAATTCTCAAACACACTAATGGGTATATTTAATACTAATTTTCTTATAAAGTCGAAACTCGTGTAAAAAATACCTATAACAACCAGTGGATCACTCCGGTCCTCATTGTAAGCATAAACCGTAAACATTTTCTCTATGAACTATGGAAGAATGATATTATCAATGAACAAACATACAAAAATTATTGTAACAGACTAAATTTGCTCATAAAAATCGCAAAAGCGGACCATTATTGTTCTAAAATTATGAGCAAGAATCTAATCCTAAAGGATTATGGAATACTTTAAAGGTCCTACCGTCCTAGTTAACGCCAAAGAAGAAAAGACAAATCCCGTAACTTCGTTAACACATGATGAATTTCCTACAGTGATCCCATAGACATGGCCAATTTATTAAACAATTTCTTTTCGAAAATAGGAAGCAATACGGCAGCAGCCATTCCAGAATCAGACAGTGACTACCAACAATATATGCCACAATCCACACCAAATACATTCTTCTTTGAACCAATTCTGCCAAACGAAACATCAACCACATTAAAAAAACTTAATAAAAGCAGATATCAATTTAATTCCAGTGAAAATATAAAAACTAATATCAGATGATATAAAAACCCCACTCACAAGACTTATGAATGAGTCAATAGTACAAGGTGTATTACCTGATCACCTGAAGATAGCCAGGGTTTGTCCAGTATTCAAATCAGGCAGCCCTCATTCTCCGTCCAATTACCGGCCAATCTCCGTCTTACCAACTCTGAGTAAAGTATTTCAAAGAATCGTATAATAGACTAATCAAATTCTTAGCTAAATACACATCCTAACAAAAACACAATTTGGGTTTAGAGAAGGCCACACCACAGAAAACACCATTAACATGCTATTAGAAACTCTCTATAAGAACCTAACTACAAAAAACACACAATCTTAGTTTCCCTTGACCTGTCGAAAGCCTTTGATACGCTCTCACATGACATCTTAGTAGATGAATTAAACACATATGGCATAAGGGGAAATATGCTAAATTGGTTTAAGTCATATCTCTCTAATCGTCATCAGTATGTTAAAGTAAATGACATTTCATCAAAATATGCTGTATTGGAAAGTGGAGTTCCACAAGAATCTATCCTTGGACCCTTACTCTTCTTAATGCATGTAAATGATTTTTATCGATCAATAACATTAGACTGTATTCAGTATGCAGTTGATACAACACTCACTTCTACACACCACGATATCAACTACCTAATGAATGAAGTGAACAGGCAATTAGATCATGTCTCTAAATGGATGTGCATAAATAAGCTTTTACTAAACTTGACAAAATCATCATACCGAGTGTACATAAAGTCAGGATCTATTTTTGTGAAGCACTTGGAAATTATATGGAATTCAATCATAAAATGATAAAGTGGTAACATTTATTAAATAATTAAGAGTAGGATTCGACGTGACGCCCATCAGTATCCCTGCACAGCTCAAATCATTCCGCAGCATTTCTAAACACATTCTGGAGCATTTGCGGGGTTATGTTATCTGCAGCAGTTCGTATACGTGTACGTAAGTTTTCAAGACTCGTAATCTTCGTCTGATAGACGTGCGATTTGATAAAGCCCCATGCAAAGAAATCTAAAGGGGTTAAATCTGGTGATCTCGCTGGCCAAGGTCTGTTGCTTCCGTGTCCGATCCAGCGATTTGGAAAACGTCCATTTAGATAATCCTGAACAATTTTGGCATAGTGACAAGGAGCACCATCATGTTGATAGACGACGGTACTAACAATCCTATCCCCGTCGTCTATCAACATGATGGTGCTCCTTGTCACTATGCCAAAATTGTTCAGGATTATCTAAATGGACGTTTTCCAAATCGCTGGATCGGACGCGGAAGCAACAGACTTGTGTCGCGAGATGACCAGATTTAACCCCTTTAGATTTCTTTGCATGGGGCTTTATCGAGTCGCACGTCTATCAGACGAAGATTACGAGTCTTGAAAACTTAGGTACTCTACCCATATGAATACTACAATACTAACCAAACCTTAAAAATCTCTGTAACCAATATTGTTTGGCCAAACACAAAAAAAACTTCGTACATCTAACTACCTCTGGCGAGGCTCTAACTCTTGCAGAGGGCGCTCTGCAGACCATCATTATTATTTTCAAAATCATTGGTATTATAAAACCATAAACAGGAAATGGACCGGATGTTCTATAAGCAAGAAATGTATGACGTTTTCATGACGTCAGTTTCTATTCCTGTAGTGTGTGTTGTTTTTTTTTTCCTAGGTAATACTATAGGAAAAAAAACACAGATACAGGGTAATCCAAAAATGGCAAATAATACAGGGTGAACCAAATTTTTTTTTTTTTTTTTTTATTGTTTCAAACCATACAGCTTAACATAAAATACAATACGATTAACATATGTAAATGCATACTCATTTTTTTGAGATCCTTCAGGGGTATATTTACCAACATAAATACGACTAACGGTTTAGTTAAATCATTTGTAGATATTTTCATTAAAGTATTAGGGAATTGAGCAGTTACTGCATCACCTAACTCACAGACCTGTTTCAATCTACGATACATTCTAAACTCTTTAAAAGGTGAGAACCACTTTGTTCTTGGATGATGCATTACTTGCTCTGCACTATGAGACGAGTCAAGATTAGGTTCAAACAAAACACAATTTGGAACAATTAAATATGGAGATGGAGATATCCCTACATTAGGTCCCTCCAATCTTTCCCTACCCCCCTTCTTACGACCTATTGAATCTTCAAAATTAATCACATATCCAGACATATTCATTTCTGGAATACTATGAAAAGATACACCCGTTACTTGATAATAATTAAATTTTAAAATGGTAGATTTAGACTCTTTAGTTAGAAAATCCAAACTCAAGGTATAAAAACCCATCACTATTAACACCAAAAGTATTTTTAGATAAATAAACAAATTTCATTGAAGCTGTAACTATCTTCTCCTTTGAACGCCATTTAGGTTTCCTCCGAGGAACGTACTTCCTTTTTCGAGGAACAAACTTCCTTCTTCGATACATCTTGAACAGTAAATAATACACGTCACTCCGATGCAACACCGACGATAAGAATGAAGTTTAAACAATTACTGGATCTATTTATAGATTCTCATTACGTCATGTTATGACACGAATCCTATCCCTTAGAATCAACATGATGGTGCTCCTTGTCACTATGCCAAAATTGTTCAGGATTATCTAAATGGACGTTTTCCAAATCGCTGGATCGGACGCGGAAGCAACAGACCTTGTGTCGCGAGATGACCAGATTTAACCCCTTTAGATTTCTTTGCATGGGGCTTTATCGAGTCGCACGTCTATCAGACGAAGATTACGAGTCTTGAAAACTTACGTACACGTATACGAACTGCTGCAGATAAAATAACCCCGCAAATGCTCCAGAATGTGTTTAGAAATGCTGCGGAACGATTTGAGCTGTGCAGGGATACTGATGGGCGTCACGTCGAATCCTACTCTTAATTATTTAATAAATGTTACCACTTTATCATTTTATGATTGAATTCCATATAATTTCCAAGTGCTTCACAAAAATAGATCCTGACTTTATGTACACCCTGTATATGATTGTCACTAAAAAAACTGCAATCGTGCGCACACCACTGATAACTAATTGGAAACACTTCTCTCACAAAAGTAACTGAAGTTAAAGTTCTTGGCATCAAGATAGATGAAAAATTAAAGTTCAAAAGCCAAACACAACATATCAAATAAAAAATATCTAGATTTCTCTGTATAATATTTGAACTAAAAAACAATTTCCCAAAATGCCTTCCTCACACTGTGACTGTACTCCTCATTTATTCATCCACACATGGATGACTAAATGGAATCACAGAAAGAAAGGATTATATACACGGTATCCGCTAGAAGTAACCCATAAAAAATGTTTACGAACCCTTTCAAACAATGATAATAGACGATCTCATACCTCTCCATTGTTCAGAATTTAAATATTCTAAAACTAAATGACCTCTATAAACTTACTGAAGGTATCAGTATGTATAAAATTGCTAATAATAGAAACTATACTTCACCCATTCACAGGGCGATTACTCCCCATCAGACCAACTATTGTTAACAGGGGGCATGTGGTGATTTTTGAATGATCCGTTGGGTGGTTGGTTGTATGGTATGTGATACGTGGCTGAATCTCGTGCGTGCTTGAACTTTTGAATTTTGGTTGCCTGAAAGCGGACAGTTGGTCTTGAATTGTGGGAATTTCGGCGATTAAAGTGTGTAAAATTTAAAATAAGGGTACTTTCCTGTTATCCCGGACCCCAGACTTTTTGCCAGGTTCGGACGCCACTTGCCAGATTGCCAAATTTCATTGCCATTTTTTTTTTAATGTTAAGTAACTAATCAAACCTAACCTAACATAACCTAATCTTAGGTTAAGTTAGGTTAAGTTTGGTTAGTTGCTTAACATTTAAAAAAAAAATTGGCAATGAAATTTGGCAATCTGGCAAGTGGCGTCCGAATCTGGCAAAAAGTCTGGGGTCCGGGATAACAGGAAAGTACCGAAATAAGTATCATCGAAGGTTTCCCTGTCAAGGAATTTTTGTATTAGCAATATTAATTTGGTCGGACAGAAAGAGCACACTGTAACACCAATAATCTAAGAGTTGTCCTCTGCAAAAGAGGACACGGAGTTGGGAGCCAGACCTCGCAACTTTTCGCAAGTTCTGTGTAAATAAACCTCTATTAATACAATTAAAGTGCCAGTTATTTAAATATTTAATATTGTAAGTTTAAGTTTACGTTAAGTTTAGGTTAAGTTAGGGTATTAACAACTTATGTAAGCAGCCTGATTTACTTTGTATTTATTAATATATAGTTTCGTAATTTAATGTTTTACTGTTTCTGGCTGGGACGGCCTTGCGCTATAAAGAGGACAGACATATTTGTTTGTAGAATCCTGGTCATGGTAACACCATAATCCTAGTACAAGGCTTCCCAATGATTTCGTACATAAACCAAATTATTCCATGCAAATTGCAGGAAATCCTCTAGGGTCTTTTCCATTTTATGGGAACCACCATTTTTTTAAATAAATATATTGTTCTGAAGCATTTTTTTATGCTGATTCCAAATATATTATTCTTTTGCAGGAGAAATACAAAATAAGAAAGTTATAGTCATTAATATTTTATTATTTATACGATATTTCTTTATTTTCTCATATTGCATAGTTTAAGTTAGGTTAGGTTAGGTTAGTTAGGTTAGGTTAGGTTAGTTAGGTTAGTTTAGTTAGGTTAGGTTAGTTAGGTTAGTTTAGTTAGGTTAGGTTAATTGTTTAAAACTTAATTACCTCTCTAAAGTAATTGTTATAATCCACGATTGTTCCATGGGAGATGCCGAATTCCTTTTCGCAAAATTTGATCGTTGTATACTCTTGAGACCAACAATACATTAATGAAATTATAGTTTCAAGAGGTAGTTTTGAATCCTCTAGCCAAGTATTCTTGCGTACAGACACCTTTTCTCGGCACGTTTGTTTTGAGCACCGCCATTCCATTGAGCATTTACTGTCGCTTCTTTTGGTTATCGACATTTCGTGTTTTTTATTACATTGTTTGGTTTTAGGAATAATATCATTCTGTTGTAAAAACTTTAATGCATCTTCTTCACATGTAATATTTCTTGCTAGCCAAATTAAGTTATAATTTTCCATATTGTCAAGTCGAAGCAAATATTTTCATTCAAGGTAAATTAACAACTGATTTGAACTATTAGAAATAGGCTATTAGGCCCTAACTGAGCTTACGATGACGTTATCGTACAAATGACGTCATCGTGGCATATCATATAAATAATATAAATTTATTGACTATAACGTTCTTATTTTTTATTTCTCCTGAAAAAGAATAATATATTTGGAATCAGCATAAAAAATGCTGTAAAACCATGTATTTATTTAAAATAAATGGTGGTTCCCATAAAATGGAAAAGATCCATGCTCTATTCTAGAAAGGGGCAGATATCTGGAACGCTATACCTATACATATCAGACAAGTACTATCGTTAATTTCGTTTCGCAACTCGCTAAAGAAACGCTTTATTAACTCTTATTAATGTATGTGTCTGTGTATACAGGTGGCGGCATAAGTCCGTTTAACGAGAATAATGGAATCACCTTGTGAAGAATAATATTTATAATTTACTACAGAAATTATTCAAAGTGTCCTCCATCATGTTCAATACATACGTTGCAGCTTTGAACCACTGAACAACAAATAACGCAGCACAGTTCTTTATTATTCAACGTCTCGAACTCTTGGTGTATCAAAGTCATCGTGTGATCGAAGTCCCGAGGTTTCTGGCCGTTGACTCTATCTTTGATATTATACCCCACATTTGAATAATCACTGTGATGTGATTATTCAATGTGGGGTATAATCAAAGATAGAGTTTACGGCCAGAAACCTCGGGACTTCGATCACAAGAAGACTTTGATACGCCCAGAGTTCGAGACGTTGAACAATAAAGAACTGTGCTGACCTATTTGTTGTTCAGTGGTTCAGACTCAGGCAGAGCTGGGCACTTGCGGCATATTTTGCGGTACTGCGGTACTGCGGTACTACCAAACAACCAAACCGGTACCGCATAACGCAGTACCGCAAAGGATCGCTGAAAGTACCGCAGTACCGCTACCGCATTCAAATTTCCGCGTACCGGTTTGGTACCGGTTTGGTAGTTTGGTAGTACCGCAGTACCGCAGTACCGCAAAATATGCCGCAAGTGCCCAGCTCTGGTTCAGAGATGCAACGTATGTATTGAACATGATGGAGGACACTTTGAATCATTTCTGTAGTAAATTATAAATATTATTCTTCACAAGGTGATTCCATCATTCTCGGTAAACCGACTTATGCCGCGCCCTGTATATGCATGGTAAATCTTACTTTTAAGGCCGCACAGCAACCATATATCCTACATTAATAACACGTATACGAATCGATAGGGCAGAAAAAAACTATCGACCCTAAAAGTAAGATTTACAAATAAACTTAACCGAACCTAACCAAACTAATTGATTTTCAAAGTTTCCTAAAAGTCTGTAGCAGCCCCTCCAAACCGAAACAGATGCGTAAACTTTTCAAAATATAGAAAAAATATTAGAAAATACAACAAAAATTGTAATATTTATTGCCATATTTAAACTGTAATTTACTTAAAACTAACCGAACCACAAATCAAATAGGCTTAAAGTAAGAAACGCAAGTATGAAAATGTGCAACATTAATAACAACAACAATAACACAACAAAAACAACAACACTACTACTACAACTACAATCGCCACCATTGTACGAATTGCATTCAATTTTATACATTTTTTAAAATTTTAATTTTTATACTTTTTTATATTTTGAAAAACTTGCATAGCTCTATATACAGTATAGTTTTTTCTGCTCTATCGATTGATATATGTGTTATTAATGTAGGATGCGTGGTTGCTGTGTGGCATTAAAAGTAAGATTTACCATATATATATTGAAACTTGTAAATATTACTAAACAATGAAAATCAACTATTATATGTGCAAAATTTACAATCTTAAATTGGGTGCAATCACAAGCTGTATAAATAATATGTTAAAAGTTTCCATTATAATATTACACCATAGTTATAATACACCTCAATTATCTGTATTTTTTTTAACTTTACGATTGTATCATCATTTCTAATTTGTAATATTAGAAGTTAATTATTATCGGTATTTCAACATGTTCTGTTTACCGTATTGTTTACCATTTTTATTTTCTATTATTTCTATTATTATCGTATTGTTTACCTCTTCCTTTTCTATTATTTCGATTTTCATTTGTAATGACAGAGTTAACTAAATGCAATTTATTTTATTTTCCACTAATTCTATTTATATTTCTTAGTTTCCTTCGTAGAAACAGAAATGAATCTCTCAAAGATTTTTGTCTGAAAAGCTGTCATGCTTCCCAACGGCATATTCAGATAAGAATACTGTAATTAAACTACTTGTCACTAAAAATACAAAATTAAACGTTAATGTCACATTGTGAAAATGTGGGAAATACCAGTATTTATGCAAACGGTTAGACCACTTCTGTACTTCGTCCTATACTATGTTAATGTTTTTCTTCGTAGAACAAAAGCTCTCCAAGGCAGTGTTGGAAATAATCTCAATAGCGTATCTTGTCCATTATTATTGTAAAATTAACCTCAACTTAGTAACATCATAATTCCTTAACTTGGCAACGAACTTCGAGATATAACATCTTTTACTTGAACTTAAAGTTGTGGGATAAGGTGATGATGACTCCACAAAATACAAACTCGAAGGGAAAAGTGTGCTCTTGGTCGATGTGGAACAGACGAAGAAATGGGAAAGAAGTAGAGAAAGAGTGGAACAGAAGAAGAAGACAGGCGGCTGGGCTCAATCAGGCACGCGCAGGCATTAAGAGCAAGCTCTTTTGTAAAGTTGAGGATCCGAACCCTGAGGCCTACTAACCCCACAAGGGGGAAGCAGGCCTCCTAAAAAAATGACAACACATGCCGACAGGAAAACCACCGCCACCTTCTCGGAGAAAATATCTCTACCTCCGGCGAGGCCACACAACAATCGACCATCGATCAATTGATCACCTTGTTTGTTTTTTTCTGTTTAAGGTGCTTTCAACCCTGCTGGATTATTGACACCATTTTTTTTTTTTTTTTGTAGAGAAACCTGTGTGCTCTTACGTAAACCATTAAAAGATATTTCTCCTACAATTTGAAATAGATGAAATCCAAAAATATTACAATTAGTTATTATTACAGTTTTACATCTTTAAAGTTTACAAAATATTTACAAAGAATATAATTATATTACAAATGGCAATATAGAGAGGAATAACTAATATAATTTTTAAAATGTGAGAAAATAGACAACTTTTAGGATTTATTTGTACATTTTAATTTTGTGTATTTTAATCTTATTGGGACATTGTACATTTTATATGCATTTTATTGCACCTTTATATTACCTTTTAGGTTAAGATTCGGTTTAGCACCAGGAACCCAATTTTTGCATTGAAAATAGGTTTAACGGATGTAGAATTTGATTGCAAATCGATTTTCTTATATAACATTTTTTGCGCAAATTCATATTTACTGAGATATAAAAAAAATTTCGAAAAAAAAGAAAATCGGGACGATGCTGTCAGTTTTCATAGACGTCCCTATGTGACGTAACATCAGCTGACCGCAATTAACCAATCAGCTATTGCAAGACGTATTTCGCGCATGTGCTAAAACGATTCTCGTGATGAAGACGGCGGTTGACCAGTGTGAAATCATTTGAAATTCGGTCGTCATGCAGGACGGGTGTCAACAGTGTTCTCTACCTTACTATGCCGTTATTCAGCGTTGTTTTAACAACAACGCTGAGGCTATCGACATTTTCAAAAAACACGGTATATTGTTGAGTGATCCAGTGTGTCCAAAGTGCTCTCATCGGCTTGCATATCGTGCTGAACAGCATTTATATTATTGTACGTATGAGTGCGTAGAAAAGCGCTCCGAGAAAAGTTCGTATTCGATGTAATTATTCTACATCTGCGTTTCGGGGTACTTGGCTGGATCGTGCGCATATCTCAGCGAGCCAGAATCATTTGTTTTGCCACGAATTTTTGAAGAACTTTCAACCAGCGTGATGTCCAACACTATCTAGGCATTTCCTCAGAAATTGCAGTAAACTGGAAGTCATTTTGCTCTGAAGTGTGCGAGAATTGGCTGCTTAATCAGGAACCCACCGGTGGCCCAGGTATCTCGGTCGAGATAGACGAGTCTAAGTACATTGCTTGTTATTTGTTTCAAGCGCCCTTTTCTGATCGAGATACTCGCCTGCATCACTTCCTTATCGAGGCAGCTAAACTGTACCCCCCACTACCTCTCCAGTAAGGTAAGAAAAATAGGCCTACTAGGCTACCGCATAAAAATAGGGTTAGATAGGTTACGTTAGGTTAGGCTTGTTTAGGTTAGGTTATATATATATATATATATATATATATATATATATATATATATATATATATATATATATATATATATATATACACACTATATACACACACACACATTTTAACTGCAAACAACACACAGTATAATTAATGTAAAGAACGCTCTTCTACACAAGCGTCGTTCTTTACATTAATTATACTGTGTGTTGTTTGCAGTTGAAACGTATATACAGGGCGTCCCAAAAAAATGTATACACACTTTAAATAATTATAAAGGCAGTGTTTATTAAAATACATTTCATTTTCAAAATGTAATAGAATCTACAGACATTATTTAATTGTTTTGTCAACGCCTGTTTTCAAACTGACGTCCGTTCTGGTCCAGGCACTGCTGATAACGTGAAACAATGGAATCGCAAACATCACGAAACATTTCGTTTGGTATTTGTGTGCATTCTCGTTCAATGGCTGCTCTCAATTCAGCGACTGTTGCAGGTTTTATAGCGTAGACTTTGTCTTTTAAGTATCCCCATAAAAAAAAGTCTAGTGGTGTGAGGTCTGGTGAACGCGGAGGGTATTCTACGAAACCCCTTCGTCCAATCCACATCCACATCGTGCCAAGTACCACTCGCAATACTCCACTCTTCGGTCCGGATCATCATCTTCATTAATAGCATGGACTAATCTTGGAATGTAACTTTTCCATTGACAGCGCTTCAAAATGCGTTGGACAGACGATTCTGAAATTCCTACCTCACGACTCGCTTGCCGCACAGATTTTCTTGGACTTTGGTGATACGTTTCCAGTACTCTTTCTTGCTTTGTGGGGCTTGTCGATGTCCGTGGTCTTCCGGAACGCTTCTTGTGGACATTCTGAACAGTTCCATCGGCTTCAAACTTATCTCTAATTCGAGTGATGGTAAGTCGCGTTGGTGGATCTGTTTGAAACTCCCTCCTAAACTGTCTTTGCACTTCAACTACGTTTTCACACTTCCAGTAGCATTTTAGAATGAATTTCCTTTGTTCAAAGCTTAGTCTGACTGCCATTATTAATTCTAATGGGTTTAACTTGGAAAGAAAGAAACATCAATTGAGCTATCAGCTGTTAAAGTGTGTATACATTTTTTTGGGACGCCCTATATGTACGGCATGCGAAGGTGCCCCCTCAGGGCATTGGTTTCTGCTCGTATGTAGGAGAATTACGACTTCTGATTGATCGAGGTCCATGGTGTAGCGGATAGCATATCTGACCGGCAATCGGATCCCGGGTTCGATTCTCGGGTGGTACCTCATTTTTCATTTGTTCGTTCTCCCTCCTCATCTTGTGCGGAACGCTCTTCTACACAAGCGTCGTTCTTTACATACATATATAATATATATATATATATATATATATATATATATATAAAAGCTGAAACTATTAAATAATTTATTTATTACACATTTGCACAAGAGGCGCAAGAAATGAAGGTCACATTTGCATGAAACACAGTGAAATATATCAGAAAAACCTATTTTCATGCAAAAATTGGGTTCCCGGTGCTAAACCGAATCTTTACCTAATTTTATTTTACAATTTTCTTTAATGGTCTTCACATCAAGTAACTTACGAGACAACAACTTACTGCCTCAAGAGATGAAATACTTTAAACTTTCAATAACTTTTATTTCAAAACTACACTAGAAAAGTTTCATTCACAATTTGAAAATTTTGACAGGGGACTCAGAAGCAGTCGAAGAAAAAATATGTTAGTCGAATACCTTCTTTTATGTTTTTTGTACTGAAGCGAACTAGGAATTTGGGGACTCAAAATAAAAATAAATCACTAAATGTAATTTCTGTGTAAATGACGATTTAAATATTTCATAATGCAATTTCTAATTTACAAAAGTTGCTTTAAAACGACCTGCTTAAGTGATAGAATTTTTATCTTTTAGGATATACGAGTATATATTATATATTATTACATAACCTGTTATACGAGTATAATCTTTGTTCTCTATTAATCCGAACAGGGGAATAATTGAAAAGCCTCTTAGAAAAATAATGTATTCGTCAAAGATTTTACCACTAAACAACTTACAATGCAAAAAATAAAAAAAATTTGACAGTCATGAATACTTAGGAATGACACTTCAGCTAATGTATCGTTAGCTTAAGAATTTTAAATTCAAATTAAATCCAAGACCATTAAAAGAAAATGCATAAGCAAATTAAATAGCATTGTTAGACAATTTTAATCTACAAGTGGTAGTTATTTAATTGAATATAGCCGTAACTGTAATAAGCAAGACAATTTAAATGAATTGTGCACTACTACTCGAATTACAATTAAAACCACTTACTTGCCAGATAGACCTTCTTAGATCGGGTTAGGCGTGGCAACTAACGTACAATGGGAATAACACTTTTTACATTACCCTAATTCCATATACAGTAAATCTATACTCAATCGAAAGAACTCAGTACCCGTTTTCTTTACTCTTATAGGGTGGACTCTTTTGAAGTGTCTTTTTAGTTACGCATACTGTATGTAGCACGGAGATTCTCCGTTTTCTTTCGTTAAACTTTAAGGAAAGACTATTTTGTGTTTGAATTATTTTTAGCCAACTCATTCGCTTTGAGTGATTTACTCAAATTTAGGGGAACAATTTCACTTTTATGTTTTTAGCCACACGCCATTTCTTCTGTACGCATTTAAGTTAAATTTCAAAAAAGAATTTAATCTAACTTCGTTTAATTTTTTGGGTGAACCAATTCCTATTTGATGTTAGGAATTCTAAACACAAATTTTGTGTGAGCACATGCGTTCAACAAACCTTGAGATGAACTGCCTCATCCTAGCGAGGGTGGCTGCTTCTCCTTGTTTAATTTGGCGCCTTTTGCTCCGAATGTTACACTTTAATAGCACATTAATCCCATCTCTTAACTAACACAATTTTATGATACGTTATTCGGCAATATATAAAGATAATTTTGGTATGAGATTTATTCTTGTTAATTGCCTCAATCCAGTTTGTTTTAATACGATATTTAATTCCTTTTATCGGCGTATTGTATTCACGCGCTGCCAGGCGCACGATTTAATTAGCCTCCTACTTCAACTTGCCAATTAATTCATTCTATAATTCTTTCAAGGATTAAGAACGACCAGCTTGTTAGCAAGAAGTAATCTGATAGGTTAATAATCTAACTCTAACGGAGTTTTCCCGTTTTATAAAAAAGTATAGTTTATGTGTGATGTTTCATTTTTTGAACGTCTATTTCATTTTTTGAACGTCTTCTGTCCAGAATCAAATTCTCATGTCTAAGGTTTGTTTTAAAGTTAATTTTTTAAATTAGTTATTTTCCTAGTTTTCGGGGTAACCTGTACAAGTATTTTTATGCGAACTTATTCATAATTAAATAGACAATTGAATTCGTCTTTTTTCTAAATTACATGGGTATTTAACATGCGTAAGTTTTAAAAGTTATGTACTTAAGAATTTATAAAATCGTCCTTCGACAAACGAAAAATAACGGAGCTGCCATTTCGGCTCGTTCACTTTGTTTCCATGAACAAATTATTTATAGGCTAAATTAGCCTTTGATTAAGTAATCAATTTCCTTATCATATTCCTATATGTAACAATATACACAAAGATGTCAAACTATATTTATTAAATTTTTATATAAGTGGCTAAAGATTTTAGTGCATTTGCAGAAGGAAAAGATCGTTGTTGACCTTTCACTTAGGCCAGGGGTTTCCAAATGGGGGTACCCGAGAAGGTTCACAGGGGTACGTGCCATCCTGCTTTGGAACCAACTTTCACATGAAAAAGTACTCTCAAAAGACGGTGAAGCGGCTATACAGTCTTTTGAGAAATTTTGAGTAGGGGTGTGGTACGGGGGATTCTGCGACAATTGAGCGAGTAAATATTGAGCGAGTGCACTTTGAGCGAGTACAAATTGAGCGACTTGACGCATTGAGCGATTAGGCTAACTGAGCGAGTGCAAACTGAGCGCAAACTTCACAACTTAACCTAACCAATTGTCAAGGGCATACAGTTGACCTAACCGGGCATACAGTTGACCTAACCGGGCATTCAATTAACCTAACCGGACATGGGTACCCTATAATGAATTCGGGACCGGAAAGGTAAGTAGTACACCTAACCTAACCTAGGCCCAGATAACGTCCCACCTGGACTGAGTTTCCGATTTGAGTTTCCGACGGTTAAATAGGAATTAACCCTATAAGAAATACGAACAAGTAAACGTTCGCTTGCAACGTCTGATCGAAGGTGATAATGATGAAAATATTCTCGACTTTCTGCGTAATGTTTCTTACAATTTGAAATTACATATATAATTTACTGCTTAACTTATTATATTTTTAAATCTGTTTTGAATAAATATACATTTTAATTAAAATTATCTGTTTTAAATAAATATTTCTTACAAGGTGAATGTTTATTATTTTTATGTCGCTCAATTTCCTTCGCTCAAAGTGCACTCGCTCAATGTGTATTCGCTAAATTGATGCAGTCCCGGTACGGGGCACTTGCCGAAGCCATCGAGGGTTATGCAGCCGAAAAAAGGTTGGGAACGCCTGACTTAGGCTGTTTCCCTTCCAGTCATAATAGTGTTACTGTTTCTGTTGTTTAATCCAAATTAAAGTAAATAGGCAGTTTCACACCAGCATGCGGTATGGCGACAGTAGAAACAACACTTCTTAATAGAAGGTAAAATGCTCCATCATCGCCCACCTAAGGTTGTCGGCTATGTAATTTCCTTAAAAATAAAGATTTTCTAAATCAGTTTACACCCAAACATAGTTAGAAGGCTGTGGATTAATTATTTCTTTGTGTCAGTATGTCATTACTAATGTTGAAAAAATTATTCATATTTAACCAAACAATGGATAAAAGTCGATCGACTCCTTTATGAATGAAGCTCTTATTTTATTTTATTTTAAAATACCCGGGGCTGCCATCGACCCCCATTTTCTTTTTAATCATACAGAATATTTACCCGGGTCCGCTATCGAGCTCTTGGGCCTGGCATCGACCTCATGGGTCTATCGTGGGCACAATAGCCATTTTCAAAATTTCACTACTGCATACAGTACCACAGGAGCCACATCTAAGATCATAGGCTTATTATTTACTCAGATACCAACGAAAACCTATTTTAGGTATGTCACCTGAATACAGAGCAAAAGTTATACTGGAAATGAAAAAAATTGAAAAACTCACCTGCTACACAATACACACACTGCACTGACAAAAAGTTGGTGCACAGTGGGATATTTCAACCTCGCGCTTTGTTTCCAGTGGTCGGCGCATGCACACAACTTACCGTTCTATTAAAAAGCCGAAAGGTCGATCGCAGGCCGCGGTCGATGGCAGCGCGCTTTAGTTTAATTTAATTTTGCAAATCATGTAATAACTAATATACATACAGTATATGCAAAGAAATCACAAAGCAACACGTGATCTTTTTAATAAGCAAAAGAAAATCTGTGTAACTAGGGATTTCGTATAAGGTTAAGTCGTGATATTTTCGTTAGTTTTAACGAAAATATCACAACTTAACCTAACCACTCGTCAAGGCGCAGAGTTGACCGAACCGGGCATTTAATAATTTTTCCTTAGGTTTAGCGAAAATATCACGACTTAACCTTACATGAAATCCCTGAACACTTTAGGGATATCATGAAATCCCTAGTTACAGAGATTCCTTGTAACATATATATAACCGTTGGTTAGCTTCCACCCGAATTGTTCATTCTGACGAAGATCAAGCTTTTCACTCCACCTTAGACCTACAGTTTAACGTGGAATCCGAACCACGCCCCACCAGCAGTCCAGCGTCTTAACCACTAGGCCACCCAGGGACCCATTTGTCTACCAACCACTTTCTTTATTGTGTGGAAGGATGAACAGCTGGGTTTTGCTGCGCGCCGCCTGCCGTCACCGGGCCTCGATCCCGAGGCCAATGGATTCGTAGTCAGCGAAGCTAACCACTACACCACACATCAGTAGCACACTTATATCAATATAATGAAGAAATATCGATGAATCAGCTCCCTTATTTTTGAAATGATAGTGACCCTTAGACGTGTTCTTGAGAACTAACTGTGAAGTTCAGATCCTGAGTCCAGACTTCCACAATCCCACAAACCTTTCCGACACGCCAGCTTCTACCAGCTGTCCAAAAAAAAAAGTAAATATGTCGATACAGTGGATTACTGCCCACCGAATGTCATTTCCATTCGCATTCGTGGTCCACATGTGGACTTAACTAACTTATTTTAACCAATCATAACCTAACCTAACATTAGCCTAACCAATCAGAATCAATAAAAAATTATTTTTTAGATCATACCTTTCTAATCGTAACTTATGTTTTCTTAATTATGTCAAAATTCTACTATATTTTATACTATTAATAAACACCTTAATTTTGCAAACCCAACATATCGCGAAAATATTTTAATATTATAACAGCTTCAATTAAACAGACCTGCTGTTGTCTTGAAGAGGTGACCTTTAATGACTAAAATGCTTTTCAGGATGTTATATTATCAACATACACTATCAATTCGGTCAAATTGGTTCATTTTACTATTCGACAATTGAACCGGAAGCCGCCCAATCACCGAGAGACAGCAAAACGTGTCCGAAACAGTGCTGGACACTGGGGTTACATAGTCAAAGGCAATTGCATTGCACCGTATGATGATAATTTTGTTCCCAAAATTAAATAGAAATGAGTAGCTAAAACAGACAGTATATTATGACCCGACTAATTGGAAATTCAGAAAACCAAGAAAACAATAGATTTAGGGGTTATAATGACCGACAATGCGAAAGTTGAGAGACAAATTCAGATAACGATAAAGAAAGCAAAAAGAGTCGCGAGACAGATACTGAGAACCCTTTAAAAAAGGGACAAGAAAGTAATGATTCCCCTACTGAGAACACTGATCATATCAAAACTTGAATACTACTCAAGACTTGACGTCCCCGTATAAAAAGAAAGAAATTAATAAGCTAGAAGAAATTCAAAGAAATTTCAAAGCCAAGATTGATGGCTGCAAATAACTCAACTACCGGGAAAGACTTCGTAAATTAAATTTATATTTACTTCAAAGGAAGAAGAAGGAGATACTGTGGTAAAAATATATTTTAATTATTATCTTCTTTTCTTTCTCTGTCTCACTGATTTTCGTATTTTATAAACGGGTAGAGCGGCCGGTTCTAGAGTGAGACCTGAGCCTCGCAGTCGACATCTTCCTTTGAACAAATCGAGGGAGGGGGAAAATAACGACGATTATCACTATTTTCTGATTTTATTTATTAATTATGACAATCAACACGATGGGGAGCAAGTGCGAACTTATAATTTAACATTTTGATCGTGGAGAAAGCTTAAGTAAATTTAAAATCACAAAATTACATTTTCGCACCAAACCAAACACACATTTTTATATCCCACTGTCCGAGACTACCTGGCTATATGCCTCTAGCACAATTTCCCACGTCTCTCTCTCTCCACTTTTAGCAGATTGTTAATTAGAGATTTATATTCCACATAATTACATTTTACATATGCTAATTTCGTACAATTTTAATCAGTTTATTTACTTTAAAAAAATATTTTTAATTTTCTTATTAACCAGCTTCCGAAGGAGATCAGAAACATTACTGGTGTCAACATAGAATTTTTCAAAAGAAGACTAGATGCTTGGTTCAGGACCGTACCAGATGAGCCGGGTGTGCCTGACTGTGTGCGATGGAGATCGCAAGAGAGCAACTCGCTTCTGCACCAGACCAGGCCTAGAGGTGAGACTACCAAGACCAACGCACGGAAATATTAAGAGGTTACGATATATATATATATATATATATATATATATATATATATATATATATATATATATATATATACGGTGTCCCGTAAGTCTGGAACCATAGGGCAAAATGATAAAAACGGCAATAAAAACGCCGAAGAGACTTTTGGGGACTGTTTGTGAAATGAGCGAGGATGGTAGCGGCTGTGTCATCGTCGGTGGATGTCCTAGGAGGTCCCCAGGGTCCTCAGGGAACCATTCCGAGTTCATTCCCATCTTGAAACGGACATGTTATGTGCCTTGAAAAGTGGACGCTCAATCCTGCCAGTTGAGGTTTAAGTTTTGGTTTTTGGCTAAAAATATAATAGTTACCCTTTTTTCTTTGATGTATTCAATCTGACGTGAAGGCAGCGAGTCTTTTGCTTATATTGAGGTTCTAAATGTAGCTGGGCTAGGCTGCTTTAAACCCTAGATCCTGTCCCAAAGCTGGATCCTATCTGCTTTGCAGATAGCTGGTGAGGGAAGCTATATTTTTGGGACCTCTTTGCGAGTGACCCGTTGCCCACGTCGGGCTAGCATCATGAAAAAGAAAAACTATAGTATTTGTCATTTACCATTACTTATTCGGACTATAGTGGATTTAATTATCCTAGAAGAGTTCCTTGTTCCATGCACGGTCTGTGTGTATCATATATATATATATATATTTATATATATATATAGTATATACACACACACACACACACATTATAACTGCAAACACGCAGTATAATTAACGTAAAGAACGACGCTTTGTATAGGAGAATAATCCGCGCAAGATGAGAGCGAAATGTAGAGCGCGCATGTAGAGGAATTACGACATTTGATTGAGTGAGGCCCGTGGTGTAATGGTTATCATATCTGACCGGCAATCGGAAGATCCCGGGTTCGTTTCCCGGGTGGTTACCTCATTTTTTCATTTGTTTCGTTCTTTCGCTCTCATCTTGCGCGGATTATTCTCCTATACAAAGCGTCGTTCTTTACGTTGATATATATATATATATATATATATATATATATATATATATATGTTTCCTGCTTTTATATTAACATCCCTATTACAGAAACGTAAATAAATATACGTAAAACAATTTTATTTTAATGCAGAAGAAATTAAAAAAATAAATAAATAAAAAAAGGACTGAAAAGAACAAATTGTATTTTCATAAATCAAATTTATTACTTTCAATTTTTATATTTAATCTTTAATTTCAGAAAAACGCTCAATCTCTTCATTGCATTTCAGATGACAAATGGCAACAAATAAGATTTTCTTCTGTATCACAGAGATTGCCAGATAATATATACGTATATACAGGGTGTCCCAGAATTAACTATCTATTTCAATGAAATCGGACAAATTTTTTAAACACACACTTTTATTTATGTTTATCATGTTTAATATGTGTTAAAAATGTATAAATTTCTAAATTTTTTTCATAATTTTATTTTCATAAATTTTTCATAGTTTTTCATAGTTTTATTTTTAGAATGGCAAAGAGACTCTCCAAAAGTTAACGTGTGGCTTGGAATGACCAAATCCAAAATTTATGGCCCATTCTTCTTTGCGGAAGCAACTGTAACAGGTACCGTCTACCTTGATATGCTTCAGCAGTTTCTCGAATCACAGCTTCTTGATGATGGCATTCTTGATAATGTTGTGTTTCAACAAGATAGAGCACCATGTCATTATGCTCTAATTGTTCGAGAATACCTCAACAGACGCCTTCCGAATCGGTGGATTGGACGTGGAGGACCTCGACCTTGGCCTCCGCGTTCTCCGGATTTGACACCCCTGGATTTCTTTGCATGGGGTTTCATAAAAACAAAGGTTTATCGCCAAAAGATCAATAGTTTAGCTGAACTTAAAGAACGCATCCAGTTGGCAGTGCGGGAGATAACACCTGAAATGCTTCAAAATGTGTTTCGCAGCGCTGAGGATAGATTTGAAATTTGCAGAGATACAGACGGTGCACATGTTGAAACTTCTCAATAAAGTTTTGGCTTATGATTTATAAATCTATTTGTTTTTGTATCATAATTTAGTAATAAACACAAAATTATGTCAGTTTTTATTAAATTTGTCCGATTTCATTGAAATAGATAGTTAATTCTGGGACACCCTGTATATATACGAGGTAGGAAAGAGATGGTGGTCGTTGATGGAGTGGAGTCGTCTTGGGCTAATGTAGCGAGCGGCGTTCCTCAGGGTTCTGTATTGGGCCCTTTGCCTTTTCTTATAATATGTTAACGATTTAGATGTCGGCCTAGTCAGTACAGGTTCAAAGTTTGCGGATGACACGAAGTTGGGTGGTAGAAGATAGAGGAAGATAGAGGTAAGATAGAGGTAAAATCCAGGAAGATCTGAACAAAATCGTTGATTGGTCAGTCACATGACAAATGAGATTTAACGTCGATAAGTGCAAAATTTTACATATATTTTTAAATTGAATTGAATAACCTTTATTAATAATAAAATAAATACATTCTTTTCAATTTACAATAACATGAATAACTGTGAAGCTCAACTATTTATTTTATTTTATTTGGCCCTTAAGCTTTAGGCTTTACTGGGCTCCTATTAAAAATAAACAGCTAGTTGTTATTAATTAATAATAAATAAATAAGTAAATAAGAATTATTAATAGTTAAAACATGTATTAATCTTAAATTATCACTACTGACATGACGAATACAAGGTCACCATTGAAGGCACTATACCAATACCATACAAAGAAACCAATATTATACATGAGAGATAAGAACTGAACAATCCCAAAAAATGTGTTTGTAATACTAGATTACACACGAGAAATTAATAATTAGTAAACAATATTAATGGACATTAATCCTAGATTTTTGTTAGTATGCCATTATTAATCGAGATTTCAACTTGATTTTAAACAAATTTACATTCACAATATTTTTTATATCGGCATGCAAGTCATTCCATAGTTTCAATTCAATGAAAATGGGTAGTTTTTGCAGATGAAGACAATCTAAATTGAGATATAACAAGCTTTGATCTATTTCTGGTCTGATATGAGTGGATTTCTTGATGGCTTACAAAATATCTATTTACCCATTGTAAATTAATGATTTTGTTCTTACACTTGCAAATAAAAATAAAATGTGCCAGTTTGGTTATATCATTGAGCCTTAGTAGGTTTAGCTCTTTAAATGTAGTGGGGCTAGGCTGCTTTAAACCCTAGATCCATGTCCCAAAGCTGGATCCTGTCTGCTTTGCAGATAGCTGGTGAGGGAAGCTATATTTATGGGACCTCTTTGCGAGAGACCCGTTGCCCACGTCGGGCTTGCATCATGAAAAAGAAAAACTATGGTATTTGTCATTTACCATTACTTATTCGGACTATAGTGGATTTAATTATCCCAGAAGAGTTCCTTGTTCCATGCACGGACTGTGTATCATAAAAAACTCAGGGAACCATTCTGAGTTCATTCCCATATATATATATATATATATATATATATATATATATATATATATATATATATATATATAATATATATATATAATATATATATATGTGCGTGTAACTTCGTTTACAAAAGCTATTTATTTTTTAAAAGCTTTATTCTTATTTTTTAAAGTCTAATTCAAAGCCACTTTATTTAGGTTAATTTGTTTTATTTTTAGCTAAATTGTTCTTTTAGTTCAAAGAACAAAAACATTATTGTATATTCTCCTCCAAAGACAACGTAACCAGATAAGGCAGACGAGACTAAATGCTGCAGGAAAAGATTTTATCAGGAGCTTCCACAGGAAAGGGTTGGCAAGGGTGACTGGCGAAATGGGAAAATACACATCATGAATCTTATGAAAAGAGCAAACACTTGAGGAGGTACAGTTTTTGAAGCTCTGAAGCTGGTCAAATAGTCGAAATATATAGAAGAATTAGGAGATAGAGTAGTAAAGGCTAGTTTAAAAAGCACAGTTCAGGAGGTTTTAAAGAAACAGCAAGAGAATGATTAGGAAGTATTTAAGGAGGTCGCATCAGTAAGGAACAGATACTAATATATATATATATATATATATATATATATATATATATATATATATATATATATATATACAGGGCGTCCCAAAAAAATGTATACACACTTTAAATACTTATAAAGGCAGTGTTTATTAAAATACATTTCATTTTCAAAATGTAATAGAATCTACAGACATTATTTAATTGTTTTGTCAACGCCTGTTTTCAAACTGACGTCCGTTCTAGTCCAGGCACTGCTGATAACGCGAAGCAATGGAATCGCAAACATCACGAAACATTTCGTTTGGTATTTGTGTGCATTCTCGTTCAATGGCTGCTCTCAATTCAGCGACTGTTGCAGGTTTTATAGCGTAGACTTTGTCTTTTAAGTATCCCCATAAAAAAAAGTCTAGTGGTGTGAGGTCTGGTGAACGCGGAGGGTATTCTACGAAACCCCTTCGTCCAATCCACATCCACATCGTGCCAAGTACCACTCGCAATACTCCACTCTTCGGTCCGGATCATCTTCATTAATAGCATGGACTAATCTTGGAATGTAACTTTTCCATTGACAGCGCTTCAAAATGCGTTGGACAGACGATTCTGAAATTCCTACCTCACGACTCGCTTGCCGCACAGATTTTCTTGGACTTTGGTGATACGTTTCCAGTACTCTTTCTTGCTTTGTGGGGCTTGTCGATGTCCGTGGTCTTCCGGAACGCTTCTTGTGGACATTCTGAACAGTTCCATCGGCTTCAAGCTTATCTCTAATTCGAGTGATGGTAAGTCGCGTTGGTGGATCTGTTTGAAACTCCCTCCTAAACTGTCTTTGCACTTCAACTGCGTTTTCACACTTCCAGTAGCATTTTAGAATGAATTTCCTTTGTTCAAAGCTTAGTCTGACTGCCATTATTAATTCTAATGGGTTTAACTTGGAAAGAAAGAAACATCAATTGAGCTATCAGCTGTTAAAGTGTGTATACATTGTTTTGGGACGCCCTGTATGTATATATATATATATATACCAACATGTGGTGTCAAATCAGAAAAACGCGATTTCGATAGAACAGTTCCGGTCAGAGTTAGATGCGTTGAAAGAAACGCTCCTCCCAAAGCCTAGTTACTCGGAAGTAGTTCAGCAGGCCAGATCTCCAAGAAGCGTGTCGGGCAGCGAGGGAAACGAAATCCCCGCCTCCAACTCCCCCCCTGAAGATGGGGGTGGAAACGCAGCATGCAGGGGTAGCGGTCAACCCCCCTCCCGTTCAGGAAAGGACTCCTGCTCCCGATCTCACAATGAGGAACAGGGACGGTTCAATGCCGAGAGTCGAGGCATCATTGCCCTCTCCCTGCCTCCCACTGCAGAGGAGAGGTGTTCGATTACGCCTCGCTCGGTACGCAGTTCTCCCCCCTCCCACCGAAGAAGGAGAGGCACGCGCGGCCGTCAGGGTATAAACACCGCTAACAGACCCTCACCAAGCCACAGAGTAAGGGAGGGGCCTCCTATCCCCCAAAGGTTGTGCCACCCATCCCCCAGGCAGGCGAACCCTGCCTCAGGGAGATCGAGGGAGCAGGACGGGTGGTAACTGTTAATAGGCGCCAGTCCCAAAGGTCTCCTCAACCGGTCTCCGCGGCGAGGCCACCGATGGAGAATCTCACCCTATTTGTGTCGCGAATTCAGCTCTCGAACGAGGCAAGCGATATTCGACACATGATAGAAGAAATCATTGGTGAACACAGTATAGTGATAGTTAATAAACTAAACACGAAATCTCCGTATTATAACTCTTTTAAAGTAATAATTAAAGGTGTAAATGTGCATTTCAACCCGTATAATATGAGTCAATGGCCGACGGTATTATTGTTAAGGAGTTTATTCACTTTTCCAGGAGATTTGATAACAGGCAAAATAATAATAATAATAATAATAATAATAATAATAATATAATAATAGGCGCCCTAACGGTAATGCCTGAAAGTTGTACTGTGTATAATAATAATAATCTTACTAATAATAAATTTTCTATCAGTCATGGCGGATAACTTGTTGAAAATAGTCTCATATAATGTAAGGTCAGTGAGGAATTCAACTGTAGATGTTCATAAAATCTGCGACAGTGCAGATTTGATACTCCTGCAGGAGCACTGGCTACCTAAGCAAGAGCTAAAATTCCTCTCTACCATCCATGATGACTTTATGTACCATGCGTCATCAGCAGTAGACTTGTCAGATGAATTAATGTACGGTAGGCCTTTTGGTGGTGTTGCTTTCTTATTAAGGAAAAATTTGTCAAAACATATAAGATTTTTAACAAGCGATAACGTAAGGTTGTTAGGCATTGAATTACAAGTGAACAATGATTGCATATTAATTGTAAACTGCTATTTACCATACAACAACGGCAGTAATCTAGATGAATACATTGATTTGCTGTACAAAATTAAGTCATTATCAGATAACCCCAAATATTCTCACTGTATAATAATGGGGGACTTTAACGCACATGTGAACTCGGAATTCTTTGAGAATTGGGTAACATGTGCGAGTCGGCCAATTTAAGTATAAGTGATGTAGATGTATTAGGGGTAGCCAGTGGTAATTTTACATACGTTAGCGATATGAGTGGTACCACCAGGTGGATTGATCATTGTCTCACTAGTAATAATCTAAAGGATCGAATTGTTAGAGTTCATATTTTGCATGATTTCCTTCTTTCTGATCATAGACCATTACAAATATTAATTAACGTTACCAATTTATGCGCAACACGACTTAACAAGAACTCAATAGGTAAGAATAATCGCGTCGATTGGTCCAATGTTAATATGCAGCAGAGAATAGAATACAAAGACAGAACATGTCACCTCTTTAATAATTTAGAAATTTTGCACCTTGCTGTAATAATCCTTGCTCAAATGATTCTCACTGTAAACTCATAGATAGGTATTATAGTAAGATAATATCCCTGTTAAGAGAAGCAGGAAGCCCCTTGATTAAATCTTACAACTATCATACTAAGGTTATTCCTGGATGGAATGATTTTATTGCCCCCCTGAAGAGGGAATCGAAAGACGCCTACGATTTGTGGTGCTTTCATGGTAGACCCAGATTAGGACCAGTATACATAAATATGTGTAGAAGTCGGGGTCAGTATAAGGCGGCCATAAGGCGATGTAAACAGGAAGAAGAGTCTATTCGAGCATCAAAAGCCTGTGAAGCTCGCATAAATAACGATAATAACAAATTTTGGAAATTTGTTAAGAATCAAACGGGTGTCAAAAATGTCCTCCCTCCGACAATCGATGGGGTGTCGGGGGAGGATGAAATTGCAAAGCTGTGGAAAAACCACTACTCTAACATTCTTAATAGTGTGAGTAGGGATAATCTTAAGATAGATTGCAGCGAAACGATTGTGGGAGGGACAAGGGAAAATATTTTGATATCATTTTCTGAAGTAAAGAGGTTAATTAAAGAGTTAAAGACTGGTTCTGCGTCAGGGGTAGATGACTTATCGAATGAGCACTTAAAATATGCAAATGACGTAGTATGTCTGCATATATCATTGCTCCTATCAGCCATGCTTGCTCATAGCTATATCCCTGCAGAGTTCATGAGGGTATATATCTTGCCCCTGGTCAAAAATAAGTATGGAGACATTCTGTCCAGCAATAATTACAGGCCTATTGCTGTCGCTTCCTGCTTCTCGAAACTACTAGAAAAACTCTTGTTACTCCGATTAAATGATTTCCTATGGACATCTCCTAATCAGTTTGGCTTTAAAAGGTCCCACTCAACTGACCTGTGTATCTATGTACTTAAAGAAACAATATCTAAATACATTGACAGTAATTCAACCATTTATAGCTGTTTCCTTGATATAAGTAAGGCATATGATAGGGTGAACCACAATATTTTATTTGCAAAACTAGAAGACAGGAAGGTTCCCATGTACATATTAAATTTATTGAAATTTTGGTATTCCCACCAATCTTTCACTGTTAGGTGGGGCAATGTACTATCCGAGTGTTTTGGCTCCTCTTGTGGGGTGAGACAAGGCTCCTTGCTCTCCCCTATGCTGTTTAATGTGTATATTGACGGATTAATTGCTTCACTTAATGAGGCAACAGTAGGATGTTGTATAGATAACACAAGGATAAATAACTTAGTTTATGCCGATGATATGGTGTTAATAAGTCCCTCTGTTAAAGGTCTGGATCGGCTACTAAAGTCTGCGAAGTGTATTCGCAGAAACATGATATTCTTTTTAATGTTACAAAAACTAAGGTTATGCAATTTCATCCTAAAAGCTGTAATCAGCCAGCTGATATAAGGTTTAAAATGAATGGTGAAGTAATTGAGGAAGTACAAGAGTTTAAGTATTTGGGTCAAACTATTACCAGCTCCTTGAGTGATGACTCGGATATAAGAAAACAATCTCGAAGCCTGTGTGCTAAAGCGAATATGACCATAAGGAACTTTCGTTTCTGTACAAGTGAAGCTAAAGACACACTCTTTCGTACTTTCTGCAGTAATATATACGGTCAGCAACTCTGGGTGAATTATAAAAAAGGTTCTGGCAGAACCCTAAATTTGCTGTACAACAGGTCTTTTAGACTCTTACATAAATTACCCCCGAGATGCTCAGCTTCGCAAATGTTTGCTACCCGCAATGTTCCGAGCTTCCCGGAGGTAACAAGACGTGCTCAACACAGTCTAATGCAAAGAATTAAAAAATCAACCAACCCGATCATCCAAGCTATCCATGAGTCCTGCCATTTATCCTCTAAGCTATGGACTTTTGGTACGAAAACGTCTGTCTGTAGCTCCACTTAACTTCGACAGTGCAGTATTATTTCTAATCAATTGTGTATATTTCTATCCTTATTAGTATATGAACTGTCATTGTATTAATAATATTTGTCATATGGACTATAGTCTGCCAATAAACCTTTTCATTTTCATATATATTATATATATATATATATATATATATATATATATATATATATATATAAAACCTTAGTAAAACCTTAGTTTATGAAAACTTTATATATACACAGTAGTGATGTAGGTCACATCCGCATCCGCATCCGCATCCGCGGAACATCCGCACATTTTCTCGCATCCGCATCCGCACCCGTATACGCACTTTGGACTGCGGATGTCGTGCGGATGTGGACCGTTGAGATAAAATGTCATTAATAAGCGGAAATTATCAAATTCTACTATATTAATAGAACTAGTTCATTGTGTGCAAAAGTGATGCAAGCGACAAGACGAGAGGCTGTTCTTGTATGAAGTTACTCTCTTGCAACCTACTTAGATCCACGTTACAAAGCTAAGTTATTTTCACCTAGTACATTAGAACGAGTTAAATCATCACTTGGCAAAGCAGTTGAAGAGCTTCAATCTCTTGAATCTGTCGCTTCGCCACCCACCAAAAGAATAAAAGTTTCAGTGACAGAACCAACACCTTCAACAAGCAAATCTATCACAGAATCTGTCTCTCAGTTTCTTGAGTCAAGCAGCAATGACGAGACCTACGCGATGTCAAAAGATGTAGTAAAAATGATCGAGAGCTATCACCAAGAAAAACGCCTGGCTGCATGTGACAATCCTATTAGTTGGTGGAAAAATACGCAGAATATCTATCCATACTTGAGTAAACTTGCGAGGAAACATTTAGCCTGTCCTCCAACAAACGTACCAAGCGAGAGATTATTTAGCAGTGCTGGATTAATATATGATGAAAAGAGAAACAGACTGGCAGCAGAAAAGGCAGAAAAATTAATGTTCCTTAAGCATAACCTTCCTATAATTAAGTTTGAACATTAAACGATGATCATCTTAGTTTACTTTATTTTAATTACTCATTTATAAATATGCCTAATAAAACTTTAAACTTAATATAAATAGTTATCAAGCTAATTAAAGATCTCTTTCTATAAGGGTGGAGGTTGGGGAAAGAGGTCGGTGGGGTGCATTTGAGTTGGGTTCACGTCCCGCATCCTGGTAACACAATTATGGTTTCTAATTGTGGCTGAAACTCAACAAAATATAACGAATTTATTTGCAGACGAATTCACTAATTGATTTCTATATTAGTTAGATGCTTGATATTATTTTATATGTTCAGAGAAAAGTACAGCAATTATTGTACAATTAATCAATTATACTACATTATAGCTACAGCTCTCTCTATATAATAACTTATTATATATGTTAAACACAACAAATCTCGAATATATCCTAAAAAATAACGAAAATGTAGACATCCGCATCCGCATCCGCATCCGCGGATGTTGAAATCAAACATCCTCATCCGCATCCGCATCCGCGGATGTGAAAAAAATGACATCCGCTACATCACTAATACACAGTATACATCGGGTGATTACAAAAAATTTTCACACTTACATGGGGTTTTATTTTTTTATTTCCAATATATTTGTAAACATTTCTTGTGTTTTGTACGACTGAGAGAGACTGATACACCTCCATCCAGGCCGCAACCTTCCTTTTTTCTTTCAAACTCAGCTTTGTTGCCATTTCAGTTGCTTATTCAGTACTCTTTAATCTTCAAATCCCTGCAACAGAAAAACCGATGTAAGTGTTAACATCTTTTGAATCACCCTGTATATATATATACGGGATGGACTGCACAATTAATTGAACACGTAAAATAAATAAATGATGCACCCCATAAGGAAAAAATGAAAAGCGATTCTAATCCTTTCGTGTAGTCAACATTACACTTCGTCAGGGAATGAAGGGAGAAGTCAAGAAACCGAAAATATATATTTCTGTCCAGCGTAAACAAAATAGTTAAGAGGGATTAGCAAAACATTAACAAATACTTATTAAAGGCAAAAAGTATTTAACAAGATTTGGTCCATTTTATACGTTCCCGAAATGTTACTGAAATTATTTGTAAAATAGATGAATGCACATTCCAAAATATTCCTTTCAATTGTCTTCATTTTAACAACAATTTTAGAAGTCGCCCAACTCTTCAGGGTTGATTTTTTCTCCACATTCCTTGACGAGGTGTACTGTAGGGTGTATCATGCTCCGGTCGAATATTGAAAAACTTGGAATTTCAAGATTGGCAGTATGTATTCCTATGTAAAATTGAATTTTAAGAGGGGTTCGTCTCCTGCAACTTTTGCGAAAAATCGCATTTAAGTGTTCAAAAACGCACTTTTTTGTCGAAAATGGGATTTTTGGCTAATTTCAGACTTGGTAGCCTCAAATGACCTCCATATGTTCTATATTGTTCACATACACCCTTAAGCATTTCTTGGGGCAGGCTTGGACCCATTTAAGATCAGCCAAAGTGGTTCATAACCCCTGAAATAACCAAAATCACCCAAAATGGCCCAAAACTAAGGAATTGTATGATTTTTAGTCTCCTATACACCACATTTCGCGGCTGTTCTCTTCATCAGGCAGAATCTTTTTGTTCTGCTTTCTTGGTCTTGCATTTTCTTTTTTTTAGAAACGCCTCCACCAATTTTTTATTTATTTTCATTTCGGCTTCACTGCGTGTGATTGACGGCAGCTGCCCCGACCTTTCCGCAAGCTGCTGTGACGTTCAACCTTTTTTTTGCAATTGCAATTCTTTTTTAATATTTGTATAAGTCCCTCCTCCACCCCCAGCTTGTAACAATATGCTGGTCAACTGAATGTTTTGAGATTTTTTCTTCTGAAAGCATCTTGATTTGTTTAGCAGGTCTTGTAGAGATCTAAAACATGTTCATAATGTCTTGCTTTGACTTGAAAACTGGCAACAATTCTCTGTGATCGATCCTAGCACGAACAAAACCATCTCTTCTCTCTTGCCCATACACTGCATGAGCTGCAGCTGGAACTTCCTGGACTGCTCTTTCACAGCTTTGAGTGTGAACTGAGAAGTTCTCAACTTCAAGTGGAGACCTGAGAAGCTCCTCAACTTCTACTCTTGACATCTTACAAGTGAAGAGTGGCTCATACAGTTTCTCCTTATCCCAATTAATCAGAGTAATTGGAGAAGTAGCATCAAAATTCAGTTTAGGGTTTCTATGAGTTCTCAGACTCATGTCTCCATACTCAGACTTACCTCTGATCTTCTTGATCATCTCAATCCCCCATGCCCTCTCCTCCTCATCCTCACTGCACAGGAGAGAGGCAATGAGGTTCTCACTGTGAGCATGATATGTTCCACAAACTATCACATGAGTGATTATGTTCCTGACTTCAGAGGTCTGGCTTCTCAGCAGTCCCAGAGCGGTCACAATATGGTGAGGTCCATACCTCATGTGGTGCTTCACCTTGATCTCAAAATACATCTTGAAGTAGAAGTCCAGGCAGAACTTCAGCAGCACCTCCAGCTTCTTCAACACCTCCCCCTTCAGACCATGCTGCCTCATCCACAGCATCAACAGAGCCTCAGCTGTAGTCAGCCAGCGTGACTGATTCAGTGGGCCACACTTCAGACCAGCAACTTCTTTGCTCAAATCTCCTGTCTTGAGAGCTTTGATCAGTAGGTAGCAGTTCTTCTCGTCAGTGCTAAGGTTCTGTACAATATCTTCTGGCAGTTCAATTATATCTTCTTCTCCTGGCAGAGCCTTGAAGCTAAAGTTGACAGGTATGTCATTGATCTTCTGCAAAAGTTTTCCTATTGGGCCACTGAACCCAGACTTGTGCGTGTAGGGACCATCAAGCTTGATGATCATGTGCCTGAGGCTGAGTTCATTAATATGCAACTGGCATATCAGCCAGTGAAACTTGTGACCTAGCAGTCTCTCCAAGTGAGTGATGGCTCCTCCATCAGGTCCTGTGTTTGTGTTGGTGGAGTCACCACCAAGGACCACAATAGTATCTTTAGCACCATGAGCGCTAATCCACTCAAACAGAGCCTGAGCTATCTTCAGTGCAGGTTTCTCATTTCCTTCAGGTTCTTCTGGTGTACAATGGAAGAGATACTTCCCCTCGGGTTCCCAGGTAACACTATTGCGCTCTTCAGTTGTAATATCAGGATGGAAGCGGCCAGTTTCTTCATTGTACCTCATGATCTTTGTCTTCTCATCTTGTTTTCCATCAAAGAAAATTCCCTTGATCTCCTCTCCCTCTGTCCTTTTCTCCAGGGCCTCTACCGAGGCACCTATTACAGACTCCTTGCCCCTCCACATCTTCATCCTGTCAACAGCTAGATATGCCTTATCAACAGATAGATGGCCAGCTTTGATGAGATCTTGCAAGAAATCAGTTGCAATGGCTGCTGCAGGAGTGTTTGCCACCTTGAACCTGACTGCAGCCGCAGCAGTGCTTGAGATATCCATGTAGTTCCTCCTGGCAGGGGTGGAGACTTTGCCAGTGTTGACACTGGAGCTTGTGCCTGGTGCAGTACTGGAAAAATCTGTGTCAGCAGTAGGAGCTGCTCTGCCTGGAGATTCTTGCAAGGAAGTCGCCTCATCTTCATCATCATCACCATCATCAGCTCTAAGCAGTAGCCCCTTTTCTTCTTCCTCTTTTCTGTTTCTCTTCTCAGCTGCCTTCTGTTTTTCCTCCTTCCTCTTAGCAGCCTTCACCTGCTTCACTATGTCCTTCACATCAACAGATGCCATCCGGAAGCCAGAAACTTCTGAGGTTTTGATCCTCTGGTAATGCAGCCACTCTAGTTTTGGAATCTTCTGAGGCAGACGACATTCACAGTTAACATGAACTCTAGCAGCACAGCCAGAGCAGCCAGATGCTTCAGTTCCACAGAGAGTGATATCATGTCTGCAGGTTTGTTATGTCAAACAATGTATCAAGTTCAGGTATTCTCTTCTCTCTCTTTGCAGCCTTCACTCTGCCATTCACTAGGTCAATCATTTCATTCCACCTGACAAGAATCTTCCTGGCAATGGATCTCTCGTGAATGATCACAGGAGGAGTGAACTTGGCATTGCTTTTGCGCCACTGTGCCAGTACCAGTGATGCTAAGTCCTTAGCCAAATCTTGCAGAGGGTACTGAGTTCTCTTCATATCATCCAGAAGTAGTTTCTCTTCCTGGAGGAGGATTCCTCTCTGAAACACAGCTTTCCAGGTTGGAACTTCTGTGCTGTGGGAAATAACTGCTTGCCTGGACCCACCAGATCACTCAGCTTTGAACCAGAACTTTTTCTGGTCTTTCGTCCTTGCTTAGCCATGGTGGCTACACAATCTATCTTCACCAAGCTTTGTATCTGAAACATAGAAAATTATCACAGTGAAACTCTAGTAGCCTATAACAGCTGTTACAATGGTTTTGTTTGGTAAGAAACCGGTCTGTTACATCTGTACTACAGTGTATGTCTTGCACAGCTGTTCTGTACATAACCAGAAAACGAAAAAGTGGAAATTTGAACACTTAAACGTGATTTTTAGCAAAAGTTCAATAAAACAAACCCCTCCTAAAATTTAATTTTACATAGGAATACATACTGCCAATCTTGAAATTCGCGCTTCAATGAGAATGATACACCCTAGTGTACTGTTGAATACACGAAAGACTTTGGAATCGCTTTTCATTTTTCATTTTCTTTGTGGGTGTGCAATACTGTGTATAATATACTGTATACTATATATATATATATATATATATATATGTCTTTCTTCTAACTGGACACTAAAGAAAGGGGGACTAAGAAGGGAACCATATCAACAATAACTACAAAGTTTCTCTAAGATTAATTGGTTTGCACATAACTCAAGTGATTCAGTTCTGTATTTTAACATTTCCCGGTCCTCAGCATGATAATAAATGTCTCGTGTTAATTGTTATGAAGGATTTATTCATTTATTGCAATAATGTGAGTACAGTTATTTCAAATCGAGATTGGTCTCCTTAATCCTAAGTCTGATTTGAGTTTATAATGATTACTATGGTGTTATTGATAAAGTGCATCAAGACTTACTGTAGTTTAAAGACTTAGTGTTAAGATATCCGTACCGACTTGGTACAAATTTTGACTTTCCTATGGAGAATGTTATGTATAGGGATAAGAACAGAACTAATTCAATGATTATCAGAAACTAAAACATTATTAAGAGTAGCGTAACGCAACAAGCTAATTTATCAGTATTAGATACAGTATATAAATACTGAACAAATTCATAGGACGTTACTTGGCAACAAAAGTTATGGAATAAAATAAAGTGTAACAACCATACATACATACATACATACATACACACATACATACATGAAAGAAAGAATCATCAATCTGAAAAGGAAAAAATGAGAAAAAGGTTTTTTTAAATTTATTTAAACGACTCCACCTACTTCAGATGTAAAAACATCATTCCATATAGTCATAAATACATGGAATCAGGCCTGATATTATTCATTCTGCGATATAGTGTAAAGTAGTTGTTATATATAATACCTAGGAAAGTAATAATGGTTCAGAGATACTCGTAAACACTCGCATATATATTTGTATAGGATTAATGTATATTACTATTGTTTATTCATTTCTCGTGTGTAATCTAGGATTAATATACATTACTCGTGATTGTTCAGCTCTTATCTCTCATGTATAATATTAATCTCTTTGTATGGTATTGGTATAATACCTTCAATAATGACTTTGCATTTGTTATATCGATAATTATAATTTAAGATTAATACATACCTTAATTAATAATTCTTATTCATGGTTTATATATTATTACTAATAATAACTTTTATTTTTAATAAGAGCCCAGTAAAGCCTAAAGCTTAAAGGCTAAATAAAATAAAATAAATAGTCCAACTTCATAATTATTTATGTCATTGTAAATTGTAAGGTCAATGTATTTTTATTATTATTAATAATAAAGGTTATTCAATTCAATTCAATTCAAAATTTAAGAGTTCGCAGAAGAAATGAGGCGCTCCGGACCACAACCTGCCAAGCGCTAGTGAGACCAGAATTGAGTTATTTATACCATTATATTCCCCCACCCTTCCTCTGTCCCGTGGGTGAGTCAGACCTGAGTGAATGGACCTGTACGTATGGTCGAAATCAATCAAATATCGTTATTAGTTCAAAAGTAAAGGCATTTTGTAAGTTGACAAACTTTAACTGCATTTTTTTTGTTTTTTAATTGTGGCGCTTGGCAGCTTGTGGTCCGGAGCGCCTCAAATAGTCTACGGAAAGTATAGTGAAAACTTCAAAATCGAAAAAAATTGTAATTAGTCGAAAAATAGCCTCACAGCCAGTTTTCACTTCTTTTATTGCTTGGGTGTTGACCACTGTTCCTCCTTTCAAGAATTAATTCAGGGGTTTGGCGAATTAATTCAGAATTTTATGGCGAATTAATTTGGGTGTTTAGGCGAATTAAATCAGGTGTTCAAAATTTTAAATCGATTTAATAACGTAAATTAGAAGTAGTTTTTGTCATGGACGATACGAACATTACGAGAAACAATGGTTGTAAAATACGGGTCAAAACATTTGAGACAAACGATGTAAGGAACTTTTTCACCTGTAAGATAGTCGAGAGGTGGAACAACCTTGTCTCCTCGCGGTAGTTATGGCGAGCCCTTCCGTTAATATGTTTAAGAATAGGTTGGATAGGTATTTCAGTAGCATAAATTTGCACTGAAGGGTGGCATAAATTGGAGATGTTATTTTCCGTTAGTATCGGGAGTAGCGCGATTTTTGTTCTTGTTTTAAATGTATTTGGAGGTGCTGATCGGGTCTGGTTGCAGAGCACTGCGAGTATATGTATACTGTATATATATATATATATATATATATATATATATATATATATATATATACGTTAAATTTAGACTGTGAAATTGGATGATGATCATCAAGTGCGTGGTGACCTATGTAAGAGTTGGTTGGTTTGCTGAGTGGTAGATTTGTACCGACTGATCTGCTGAGATGTTCGAAAATATAAAATTTTAAATGTCTTTTAGTTTTTCCTATATATGACCCTATGCAGTCGTCACACTTATATTACTAAACTATGGCAGACCTGAGAAGAGTGGGAACAGCGTTTTTATATTTAAATAGGTGAAAGATTGATTTGAATGGGGCCAGGATGGCACGAATGCAAAGCTAAAAATAAAATTCTTTAAGTAATTTGATGAGTTTACTCCTCTTTGAAGCTCAAAGCTTCAGTGAGTGATGAAGAAAGGCATAAGATATTGTCGTGTATTGGTTTTTAAAGAGGAAATTTAATTATGTTTTTTGGAGTGAAGTAAACTGATTTAATTAAATGAAATTATGTATGTAAAATGTAATTGTTTAAAATATAAACTATTAGTTGGCATCATGGAAAGAGCTTTGAAATGCACTGAAGGCCTGAGGCATTCCCAAAAGCGAGTCTTCGACGAGGTGAGATATAAGAAAGAGTGTTTTGTTTGGTTAAGATGTAATTTTGATTTAAAGTTAACTAGAAGCTCTCTCCACGATCTAAATGTTAAATAATAAATTTGCGCTCGCTTTCCCCCGTCATGTTCATTGTTCTAATTAAAAATAAACCGGTGAATAGTGATAAATCATTGTTGTCATTTTTCCCACCCCTCACTTTGTTAAAAAAATGATGGCTACAAGCTCAATGTCAGTTGAGAAACGGCCGCGCTACCCGTTTATATAATACAGAAATCAGTGAAAATAAGTATTAAGAGTGGAAATAACGCAGAGTAGAGAAAACAAAAATTAAAGAGTTTCACGATAACATCTTTGGGGACTGTGGTTGTGTCCTTAGGTATGAGGTCCATCAAAATGTTTAAAACTCTGCTAATTGTAGATTCTATTAGTCTAAAAGGGAAGTTATTCTTGGAGAGAAGTTCTCTTATAGATTCTAATCCATTATGAAGTTTAAAGTAATCTGAGCAGATGTTGAACGCTCTGTTGGTCAGGGTTGAAATCAAGTTCCGTTTAAAATTCAAAGGGATGAAGAACCTGAAATTGGTTTTGTGACCAGTAAACTTACGATAAACGGAGGTTTCAAAAGAAGAATGAGTTTTGGATATTTTAATGTCCAGGAATGATAATTGAATTGTTGGATTCAGTTTCTCAAGTAAATTCAATGTTGGGACGTGTTGAATTCAAGTAATCAAGGAACTGAGGGGCGTGGTTGGGGGATCTGAATAGAGGAAACGTGTCATCAATATATCTTTTGTGAAAAACAGGCTTAAAGCCCCACGGGGAAACATTCAGCCATTTTGTTTCATGATGACAAATGAATGCGTTTGCTAGGGGGGATAATAGGCCCTTTATTTTGAACGAGCGAAACTAACACATATGGAAGTGAGTTACACTCGTGAGAAAAAGGCCTCCGCCGTTTCCTCACGAGTGTAACTCACTTCCATAGTAGCCACTGCGTGTTATTCTACCTGCAACTAAAAAAGGTCCCAAAACAAAGCATCAATTTGAACATTTTAGTTCTAATGTATTACTTTAGTAAATTTAATATAAAATAAATTTTCCTATGAGACCGGACTTATGGGACACCCTGTACAGATATATATGGCAAAATAACATATTAATATTTTAAAATATATATAGTTTAGAATTAACAAAATTACAAAAGCTTATGAAAATAATTAAAATCCGATTGCTCAGAACATTGCGTTCTGCTTCAAAATGTAAAGTATTTTGTGAGATAATCTATAATAACAATGAATAATAGACAAGATTTAACTATATTTAATTCTGCATGTTAAAAAATAAAAATAAAGCATTTAATTTTATAAACAAATTTGGGGTGCTTCAACACCTTCAAGTACCCACTTCTCTACGACGGCCTTGTAATCTCGTTGATCTGTCTATAAGTACAATAATTTCTGTAAATGAACTAACGAGACTGCTCAACATATTTTTCCCTGTTGTCTGAAGTATTGTTTATGATGAATATTGCGTTATAACATAGAGTAATGTCTAACTGTAAAATAATACCTAAATTAGTACCATTTAGTTATTTGCCTTTCGATCAAATGCGTGTGATCAGAATGCAGTTCACTGAACTTGGCAATATCGTTAGCGGAACGCAGTCGATCTGCACAATGTCGACATGCATAAGGTCGAACTACACAATGTCGATATGCATAAGGTCGATTTACATAATGCCGACATGCATAATGGCAATATTAAAAACTTAGTGTAGGTTAAGTTACATTATGCCCGGTTAGGTTACGATACGTTAGGTTAGGTCTGGTTAGATTATGTTAGTCTGGTTAGTTTAGGTTAGTCATTTTTATTGAAAATCTGAAATGTGTATTTGAAATAATTATATTTCTATTTTATTTTCTACAGGCCACAGATGATGATGATGATGATGATGGATGTACGAGAATGTGTGATAGCAGTAACACTACAATAAATGCAAAAAACTTCACTTTTTTCTACGTAAAGGTCAAAATATGAAAATAAAAACCCACTCTAATAGACAGAGTTATTTTCCACAACAGTTTCGACGCCCACTGGCATCCTCCTCGGGTGGATACAGAAAAACGAATGAATCAAAACAAGAGGGAAAAACAGTCCAGGGACCGACCGTTAAGAAATTCGCACCTAGGTTAGATCCCATTCTCCCGACACCGGAAGGGCATTTTCATTAAGTACATTCGCACAAATTTAAAACTATCTTCCTGTTCTAAACATACAGATTCTTTTTTTTTTTTTTTACATAATTATTACATTTATTATTAAATTTATTACATTTAATATTGCATAATTATTTATTACAGAAATTATAAATTTATTATTACATTGGTTATTACCTTGTTGTTTATTATACAGAACTTATAAATCGAAAAACGAATGAAAAAGGCGATTAGGAAACAATCCAGAGACCATTGAGAAATTCGCACATAGGTTAGATACCGTTCTCCCGACACCGGAAGGGCATTTTATTACAGGGTCCGCTTATAAGTACATTCCCACGAATTAAAAATATCTTCTTGTTCTATACATACAGATTCTAATATTTTGACATAATTGCTGCATTTATTATTGCATTTACATTTTTTAACATTTATTATTATTACCTTTACCCTAATTATTAAATTTATAATATTACCTTTATTATTACATCTGTTGCATTTATATTTATTTCCACATTTATTACTTTCATTATTACATTTACTAAAAGCGAGTAAGGAAACAATCCAGAGACTTTTAAGAAATTCACACTTAGGTTCGAACACGTTCCCACGACTCCGTAAGGGATTTTTTGACCAAGAATCTCATTAAAGGGTCTAACTTATAAGTACCTTCGCACAAATTAAAATTATCTACTTTTTCTATACACACAGATTCTATTATTTTTCTTTTGACATAATTATTACATTTATAAAGTACCTTACTTGATTCCCAATCTATAGCATGATTATTTTGGCTGGCGTGATAAAAAATGGCATTATTAGTATTACAACTTCTGAAGGCATATTTGTGTTCTTTAATACGGGTTTCAATATTTCTTCCAGTTTCTCCCACGTATACTAAATCACAACTTTTACAGGGAATGCTGTAGACACAGGCTTGTTCCTCTTTTGCAACGTTATTCCTAACCAATTTACTTTTCACGGTAGACGAATTAACCCGTATTAAAGAACACAAATATGCCTTCAGAAGTTGTAATACTAATAATGCCATTTTTTATCACGCCAGCCAAAATAATCATGCTATAGATTGGGAATCAAGTAAGGTACTTTATAAATGTAATAATTATGTCAAAAGAAAAATAATAGAATCTGTGTGTATAGAAAAAGTAGATAATTTTAATTTGTGCGAAGGTACTTATAAGTTAGACCCTTTAATGAGATTCTTGGTCAAAAAATCCCTTACGGAGTCGTGGGAACGTGTTCGAACCTAAGTGTGAATTTCTTAAAGGTCTCTGGATTGTTTCCTTACTCGCTTTTAGTAAATGTAATAATGGAAGTAATAAATGTGGAAATAAATATAAATGCAACAGATGTAATAATAAAGGTAATATTATAAGTTTAATAATTAGTGTAAAGGTAATAATAATAAATGTTAAAAAAAAAATGTAAATGCAATAATAAATGCAGCAATTATGTCAAAATATTAGAATCTGTATGTATAGAACAAGAAGATAGTTTTAATTTGTGCGAATGTACTTATAAGCGGGACCCTGTAATAAAATGCCCTTCCGGTGTCGGGAGAACGGTATCGAACCTAGGTGCGAATTTCTCAATGGTCTCTGGATTGTTTCCTTCTCGCCTTTTTCATTCGTTTTTCGGTTTATAAGTTCTGTATAATAAACAACAAGGTAATAACCAAGGTAATAATAAATTTATAATTTCTGTAATAAATAATTATGCAATATTAAATGTAATAAATTTAATAATAAATGTAATAATTATGTAAAAAAAAAAAAAAAAAAGAATCTGTATGTTTAGAACAGGAAGATAGTTTTAAATTTGTGCGAATGTACTTAATGAAAATGCCCTTCCGGTGTCGGGAGAATGGGATCTAACCTAGGTGCGAATTTCTTAACGGTCGGTCCCTGGACTGCTTTCCCTCTTGTTTTGATTCGTTCGTTTTTCTGTATCCACCCGAGGAGGATGCCAGTGGGCGTCGAAACTGTTGTGGAAATAAACTCTGTCCATTAGAGTGGGTTTTTATTTTCATATAGTAACACTACGTATTCAAGGGAAGAAGTGCAAACAAATTTGAAAAAAATTCGAAAGATAATTTCACAAACCAGGACCTACAGACAAAGCAATTTTCGAGCTGGTCAATAAGTTTAAAAGAACAGGATCTGTTCATGATGAAGCAAGATCTGGACTTCCAGGTACCTCTCAAGGAAATGTCGAATTGGTAAGAGATGCCTTTGAAACAAATCCTAGAATGTCAACTCGCACAGCATCACGTAGACTGAGCTTGCCAAAAATGACTGCTGTAAGGATTTTAAAATCAACATTAAAAAAGAAAAGTTACCATATTCAAGTGCTACGCGAGTTACATGAAGAGGATTATCCAAGACGAGCCGCCATGTGCGCAGAATTCATTGAAACAGGCTTTGGACAACACGATTTGATTTGGTGTCTACACCATTAGACTTCTTCAAGAGAGGCTTTATAAAGTCTGAGGTTTATAAAACAAGAGTTACAGACCTGCAGGATCTGCGAACCCGCATTGTCGCGACAGTCGCTAAAATAACCCCAGAGATGCTTGAGAATGTGTTCCGCAATGCAGTGGACAGATTTGAGATTTGCAGAGACACTGATGGTGCTCACGTAGAATCTTAGACCAAAGGTTGATAAATAAATAAACATCTAATTATGTTACTATATTTTTATCCTAAAATACTATTATTTCAGCAAAATAGATAGGGACTTTTGGACCACCCTGTACTTGCATAAGGTCAACCGTTGACATTATGAAATTCGATTTTGTTCATGTAACGCTGCAATATATTAAAGTGTTCTACATACTTTACCCGAAGGATCTTTGCATGAGGCAGTAATTTTTCTATTTCTATTTCTGAAATGCTGGTCTTTACCTAGAGTGCGAGAGGGTTAACACGTAAAACGCCTCTGAACGCGAAAGCTTTATGCGTTTCCTAGGTTGTTTAAATATATGACAGGTTTCATTAAATTTTATCCTATCGTAGTGTAGTGGCTAGCGCCATCACCCTTTATTCAAGAGGTGGTGAGTTCGATCCCTGGTTGGGGCGATTTTTTTTTCATATATACACCTTGGTTAGTTAACCTTGGTTTTGCTTCCGCCCGAATTGTTCATTTTGACGAAGGCCAAGCTTGTCACTCCACCTTAGACCTACAGTTTAACGTGGAATCCGAACCACGCCCCACCAGCAGCCCAACGTCTTAACCACTAGGCTGACAGGAAAGATGAAACCAAGTCACTGTGACTTTAATGAACAAAACCTGAAACATTTAAGGCCGTTTTCCAAATTACTCTTAAAAATATATTCAAATTATTTATACAATTAATTATTATAAAAATGAGTAAATTTAAAATTAGTGTTGATTGTAGGTTTAGAAAATAAGGAAACGAGTGGTAAAAAATGCAGAAATAAAGCGATCAACGTAAATTATAACGAACTATGGATTTACGTAGCATGGTTCATTCGTTTCTCATTCAAACATGATGAGAAAAATGAAAAAAAATATTTCTCTCTCTCTAATAACTGAACCAGAAAAGGTAATTTACAAATCCTGCTCTTGTGTTTTTACTTTTATTTGTTGAATTTAGTTTTGGTTTAGCAACGAAGCGTGAAACAATTTCATTTGATCATTACTCGATCGCCAAGATCCGTTCGAAGTATCGACAAACATTCAAACAATCCAAATTGTCGATAGATCAACCCTTCAGTTATCAAATCAGAATTTCTTTTTTTGCCTTATTCCTCCCGATGCTAATGAAGAACAAATATATTTCACGGCAGTGATGCATTTGGAGTCCTGCCTTTTACCAGAAAATTTGGTTCAACCTGTGTTTACATTGATTTGAGGAAGAAAAATGCAGGCAATTAATTGTAACGTGTATAGATTCTTCCATTCCAAGCTTACTTTTAATTTCTAACATATTTTTCTCATAAAATGTTAATATTAAACAGATTTTACATACTCAAACATGAAATAGTTTCCATTCTCCATTTTTAAGTCTGTTTCATACAAGTAATTTTTAATTCGAGTAATTTATTCTGTTAAACATTTTGTAATTTTAGGATTACTTTTAGTTGTTCAAACTTTACAGGTGAGATTAAAACAAACAAAATTTTTTTTTTTTGTTTTGTTCGAAAAATTTCTCTTGATATTTATTTTATTTCATTCTCTCATTTCAATAACTAAACACTAAATTTCTCTTTCCTGTTAGAAGGATTTTAATTTGCCATCAGATCTCATATGCAACGGTTATAAAATGCAACAAAATTTTTTTTTATAGCAGTGTATCTTACACAGACACACGAATTTCGGAATTATCGTGAAGGCTTTCAGTAATAAATTTATTAGTTTTAAAGAAGACGAGTCGTAGCTCAATGGGTAACACCATTTCCCCATAGGCGAAGTTAAGACATTGAGGTTGGAGGATTCAATTCCCGATGGTATTAGTTAGTAATAATCCAGGAGTTATCGCAATGGGGACTCGTTCGTCTGGCCAGGGCGCTGTAACAATTTCTGGCGCTCCTGGCTAATTGCCATTATTATTGCAAGGACACATGACCTTCAACACCACTTCCTCAGGATACCTTAAATATAAATAAATCAGTGTTTGCATTTGGAGAAAAACCATTGAAATTATTAGTGAACTGAAGTACATATTTTCTTTACAAAAAACTAACTGCATTCTCGCGCATAAAGAATGTTTTTACCCTTTATGCAAATATTCTTTGTTTTACTCATTGCTTTGTTCGTTTGTACGTATTTTACCCCGTGAAGTGGTTATCAGACAGAGAGAACATTATAACAAAGTTTTAGGCAGGAAGGAGGGGGCAAGGGCGAATGTCCGCAAAAATGCCACCCCTATACAAAAAGAAGAGCCAAAATCAAGGTTCAGGGTTTTCAAGATGCCTGGACACACTGCCTTTGAAAGATTGGAGGTCATAGACAGGGGAAAATATAGATTGAGGAAGATTATTCCAGAGTTGACAGGTTGAGTAGATGAAAGATTGAAAATACCAATTAACCCTTGCGTTAGAGAGTTGGATAGAAAAAGAATGAGAATGTGTAGAAAGTCGGGTGCTGCGTGCTCTCCTTAAAGGAGGAGGCATGCAGTTAGAGAGTTTAGAAGAGCAGAGTCCGTTATAATAGCGATAGTAAAGAGAGTGAGGCAACATTGTGGCGAAGAGAGAGGGATTGAAGACAGTGAGTAAGAGGCGGGGAATTGATGAGACGAAAAGCTTTTGATTTCACCCGGTCATGTACTGCTGTGTGAGATGAGCCATCCAAAATATGAGAAGCATACTACCATACAGGGGCGGACAATACCCCATTACAGAGAGAGCAACTGAGTGGGGATGAAGAAGCTGCGGAGCCAGTACAACACACCTAACCACTTGAAGCTGTTTTGGAAAGAGAATATATGTGATCTTTCCAGGAAAAATTACGAGAAAAGGAAATGCCAAGAATGTTAAGAGAAGAGGAAGGATTGAGTTGTGTGTTGTTGAAGGTAAGGGGATAGTAGTGTGGAAGATTGTGACGAGTAGACAGACGGAGGAACTGAGTTTTTGAGTCATTGAAAGCCACAAGGTTTTCTCCGCCCTAATCAGATATAGCAGAAAGATCAGAGATCAGGTGTTCCATAGCCGTACTACGCGAATCATGAAGCAACTGCTGTGAGGGACGCTTTGGGAAGCGGGTGGAGAAGTGAAAAGTAGAATCATCGGCATAGGAATGAATAGGAGAGGAAGTGCGAATTAAAAGAGCATTAATAAACAAAAGAAATAGAGTGGGTGACAGAACACAACCCTGAGGAACACCACTGTTAATAGCTTTAGGAGAAGAACAGTAGCCATCTACAACCGCAGCTATAGATCGGCCAGAAAGGAAATTAGAGAAGAAGGCACAGATAGAAGGATAGAAACCGAAGGAGGGTAGTTTGGAAATTAAAGATTTGTGCCAGACTATCAAAAACTTTTGATATGTCAAGAGCAATAGCAAAAGTTTCACCGAAATCCCTAAAAGAGGATCTACAAATCTACAGAAGCTAAGGTTAACAAAGACCCTAAGATTCGCTCTAAGGTTAGCCCGAGAGAAAGAAGAGGGTAGGGGGTTAAAAGAAGAGAATAAGGGGTTAAGTAAGTAGCAAAATCTATCATTCGTTGCAGGAGCGGCTCGCAGGTAGGTACTGTGGAACTGCAGCACCCCCATGATCTTATGATCTTTATATTTAAATATTTAAAATAGCCTCTCTGATTGTTTTTTATCAATGAACTTTGAGTTTTTAAATCAGATTATATCCTTTTTTCCTTAAACTATTTCAATGCCGAACGAATGAATCACGAAAGTAGCTTCAGCCTTCCCGTGGAACTGCGTACTTAACAGTTCCAGATTTTGTTCGAAACGCTTGAAACCTCGGTGGCGGACGTACGAAGAGCGAGTCAGAATCGCGGGTTTAAGAGGATCCAAAGCACTGTGGACAGAGCAGTGCCGATTTGTTTGTTTGACGTGGTAGTTGTGTTGCTGTATCGTTTGCTAATTTGAAATTTAATTTCCGAATTGCATTTATCAATGATTCGTTATCATTTATTTTTTGTCGTGAGATTGAAGTTAATTATATAATAATTGGATTATTTACAATATATAGCTTTCATTTCTTAGAATATTTTCGCTCAGAATAAAAACAGAAGAATGGAATTTGTTTCTAAATAAAATTTTTGGCAAATTCGAAATTACCCGTTAAGCGTAAGTACCCTATAATTGATTTTATGATACTATTTTACTTATTTTTATGACTGAGTAGTGAGTAGTTATCTATTTATCTATTCGACTTTCTCTCTCTCTCATATATATATATAATCGACACAATTGTTCGCAATTTCTGAGGCAGCACCCCCATAACTGAAAGTCACGAGCCGCCACTGAAATTTCGTTGGTTAACTAACATTCATTCAAAAAGAGAGAGAGAAAGACTCACCATCATCATCCGCCAGCCACTACCGACAAGTCGGAAAAATAGTCGAAGAGAATAGGAAAGGGGTGAAAGAAGTAAAATAAGAACGCTTACAAACCATACAAACAGTCTTAACTCAAACACTGTCATACTATGCAAACTACAGACATACAAGTAAAGAGAGGATAAGAAAAGAACAAAAAAAAAAAGTATGAAGCGTATAACAAAAAGTGCGTTAGTTTACAGTACGACCTACATCTAAGTACGTGTTCGTCTATTTTTTTTTAAATATAATTTTGTTGCTGGCATATCACACGCTGGCATGTTACAAGCTGGCATTAATCGTCAACAGACTCAAACTTCCACCATTACCCCCAGAGCTCCTGTTGCTAATTGTTTTATTATTTTAAACGACGTTAATATTTTTAAAATGCCTATCTAAACGTTTTTTAAACATATTAACGCTGGTAGAGTTCACGACAGACGCCGGAAGATTATTACACTTATCAATTACTTTAAACGTAAAAAAGTTTTTAGCGATGTTAGTAATGAAACGCCTACCTGTAATTTAAATCCGTTATTACGAGTATTGCTATTATCGAAAATGAACAAGGTCAAAATTTACGTTATCGATTATTAACGATTTTGAAAACTTCAATAAGCTCCCCCCTTAATCTCCTAGTTTCGAGTGAATACAAGTCTAACTCTTTAATCTTATCTTCGTAAGACTTGTTGCGTAGTGACGGAATTAGTTTCGTGGCGTGTCGCTGAACCCTTTCCAACCTATCAATATTCTCACGCAAATACGAGCACCAAAACTTAATGGCATATTCTAAGTGAGGCCTGACTAGGGACTTGTAAAGGGGCAATATAATATTCTTCGATTTAAATTCGAAATTACGCGCTATGAAGCCTAACATCATATTAGCTTTTGCGCAAGACTCCAGGCACTGGTTCCTAATTTTTAAATCCTTAGATACGCGTACGCCTAAATCTACTTCCTCATCAACGCTCGCTAACCGTCTATCATCCGTCGTGTACGTATAATTGTTGTTACGAGAACCTATATGCAAAACTTTACATTTGTCTACGTTAAATTGCATCTGCCACTTATCCGTCCACTCCATAATCCTATTTACATCGTCTTGGAGCCTAGATTACATGAAGAGTCAGAGATACACGAGAAGATCGCCAGTAGAGGGTCTCTTGCGAAATCCATCCTGACGATCTGAAAGAAGATTGTGAGAAGAAAGGTGTTTAAGAATCTTCCTTTTAAGGATAGATTCAAAACTTTAAAAACGCAAGAAATCAAAACAATTGGACGATAGTTGGAGGGTTGAGAGCGGTCACCCTTCTTTGGGGTATATTGGATGAAAGCGAACTTCCAGCAGGAAGGAAAAGTATCAGATGAAAGACAAAGACGAAAGTGTTTGCCTAGGCAGGGTATCAGCATGGAAGCACAGTTCTTCAGAACAACAGGAGATACATCATCAGGACCGTAGGCCTTTCTAGAGTTGACCCCAGATATGGCAGAAAAAACATCTTTAGAAGAAATTCTAATTTCAGACATAATAAAGTCAGAGGGAGGTGGAGATGGAGGAACTGCACTGGAATCGTCCATGGTTGAGTTGGAGGCGAAAGTTTGAGCGAAGAGTTCAGCTTTGTCAGGAGAAGAGACAGCAAATGCACCCTCGGAATTGAAGAGAGGAGGGAAAGAAGAGGAAGTAAAGTTAGTGGAGAGGTTCTTAGCTAGATGACAGGAGGAGAGAGAAGAATTAGAATTGGATAGGTTTTCACATTTTTGTCGGATGAAGTAATTTTTGGAGAGTTGAAGAACAGATTTTGCAAGATTCCGGGCAGAAATATAAACTGAGTGAAAGTCAGGAGTTGGATGGCGACGGTACCTTCTGAAAGCCTCCTCTCTGTTGCGGATAGCATTTGAACAAGTAAAGTTAAACCAAGGTTTTTTTTTGCATTACTAGAAGGAACAGAATATGGAATGTACACTTCCATGTCTGGGAGAATCATGTCCGTGATGTGCTCAGCGCACCCAGAGGGAACCCAGCCACGGAAGCAGTAATCACTCCATGGGAAATCACAGAAGTACTACCTAAGGCCTTCACAATCAGCGGTGCCAAAGTGTAAAAAGCACTCTTGGGAGTGCTTTTGGGAGGATCCAAAGGCCGAATTGGAGCAAAAGGACAGGAAACAGATACAAGATTGTGGTCGGAGGAGCGCAACGGAGAAAAGTTCCACAGAGAAACTTCTTCCACAGAAGGATGAGAGATGAGAAATATGTCCAGAATTTTGGGCCTATCTCCAAGACGATCGGGGATACGAGTAGGGTGCTGTACAATCTGCTCTAGGTCATTCAGGATAGAAAAGTTCTACAGATCTACATGAGGTAAGGGTAACAAAAACCTAAGATCCACTCTAAGGTTAGCCCGAGAGAAAGAAGAGAGTAGGGAGTAAAAAGAAGAGAATAAGGGGGTTAAGTAAGTTGCAAAACTTGTCATTCATGGGTTAACATTCATTCAGAAAAAGAGAGAGAAAGACTCCCCATCATCATCCGCCGGCCCTGCCGACAAGTCGGAAAAATAGTCGAAGAGAATAGGAAAGGGGTGAAAGATGAAAAGTAGTAAAATAAGAACGTCTAGAAACCATGCAAACACAGCCTTAACTCAAAGAAACACTGTCATACCATGCAAACTACAGACATGCAAGTAGAGAGAGGATGAGAAAAAAAAGTATGAAGAGTATAACAAAAAGTGCCATCTGCCACTTATCCGTCCACTCCATAATCCTATTTACATCGTCTTGGAGCCTATTTCTATCGTCCACGTTAAGAACTTTACCACCTATTTTCATATCGTCCGCGAATTTTGACACATTTCTGGTCAAGCCTACATATATGTTGTTAATGTAGATGTAACGGTCAGACAAAGAATTTCCTTTCCCCGCCATTCTCAACCATGGAATCAAACAAAGGCTACACACGTGGGCATGAAACAGACCCACACAGGAAACACAGATTCTGTGGTTTCCCGAAGGACCACCAGAGGACGTCAACCAAGAGCTATAAAATGCAGCTTCTTTAAATCACTCCTCACTTCTCGCTTGCCATTTTCTCGTCTTGGTCATCACGTCTCATTCTCAGCACCTTCGTCAGTAGCACCACTCTTCACGCTACCCGCTGTTCCTTCAAGGCTTCGGTCGAGCCTACACGAAGTCTATCATCAAGTAAGGCTCTCTACCAAACACTCACTCCGCTCGTATTTTGTTCTCGTGAATCTACTCTCTCCACACAGCGCCATCACGACCTCAGTCGGCCTCAGTCCCAAGTCACACTTCTCTATACAAGAACGAAGCAACATTTGAGGCGATTCTACCATTCCTTCCTGCAAGAAAGATCACCACTGCTGTAGGCTTCCCGCTGGCCTCTCTTCAATAAAAGTCCACCGGCTGTCAACTTTCATCCTCTCGCCGGCAAGGCAAACCTGACTACAGAAGCACCTTTCGAGGCCCAGGTCCGAAAACCTCCTATTAAGCTAAAAGCCACAAACCCATTTCGCTCGTCGCTCATCCTCCACCACAATTCGATCGGCGCCTATTTAACAAGTATTTCAATAGGCCCCCGTACCGTCTTCAAGGTCATCTTTGACGGGTGAAACGCAATACGGTCAAACCTCACCTTGGTCTACAGTCTCCAAGGTCAGCAAGGGCGAACGCAATACGGTCAACCTTCAAGCAGCTCTTCAATTTCCAGAGTATTTATCATTTCGGTAAGCCTACACTCGCCTTCGTGTTAAACAATTTACACGAAGCCTACACAGTGTAATCGTGCGTCACGTTTAGGCTATATCCAAGTGTACGCAAACAAACGAAAACTAACACTCTCATTAAGACCGCAGTAGGCCTATTTCAAGTGTCGTACCAATATTGTAATTTTGTATCACCCTGTTATTGTGATCATTCGTATAATTTACTTATCGTGCATCTTATTGTTTATGTGCTCGTTTATGCATTTCATTCTTGACGACCTAATCCATTTGCTGTACTAACGGTACAGGCATTATTTAACTTATTTCTGATCAATAGGCTTCGTTATTTATTCTGTGTTCACTCGGCATGTCATTAGCTTGCCTAAATTAGTGTTTATCATCATTGTACTTAACAATTAGACTGTATAACCACTTCTTATTGCTAATACTCGTCATCTTTAGCATAATATAAATGCCTTTATATCACTGTTAATCATTATAAATCATTATCGCTGGGAACAAATAACCTATTTATTTTCCTAATTAAACACAAAACAACAAGGGAATTTTTCTCTCCTATTTAAACATTGTTTATTTTGGCAGTAGGCCCCAAATTGGTGACCCTAATTTCATCATTTTATTCAGTAATTATAGTAAGCCTACTTTCTTAGCCACATCAACTCGGTGATCCGTAGGCCACGATAAGTTGGTGACCCTAGAGTGACTATAAATTGGTGACTCCAAACTTATCATTAACCATCAATCATTATCAATCAATTAATCATTATCATTATTATAGTGCCAACTTTACGCTATAAACCGGTAACATCAAATTGGTTAAGATTAGGTTACTATATAGATTACGAATAGCAATGGGCCTAACACTGAACCCTGAGGGACACAGCTACCTACATTCAGCCTCCCTGATTCCCTACCATTAACAACACTGATCTCTGTTTCCTGGCACGAAGCCATTCCTCTAACCAGTTAGCTACCTGACCACGTATACCGTGCGCTTTAACCTTCACAATTAATTTTCTATGCGGAACTGTATCAAACGCTTTTTTAAACTCTAAATAACGTCAGCCGCTCTATGTTTATCGTATTCGCGCACTATTTCGTTATAAAACTCTAACAAATTAGTTAAACAAGATTTATGGCGTCGAAACCCATGCTGACTACTATTAATCACATCGCGACTTTCTAAGTGATCCACGATACGATCCCTAACTACGGATTCCAAAAGTTTGTCGACAATTGACGCTGAGCTAATAGAGCTAATAGGCCTATAATTGCTAGCTACTGTGCGGTCGCCTTTTTTAAAAATGGGCATAATGTTAGCTAATTTGAAATCTTCAGGAATAATCCCCGTTTCCAATGACTTATTAAAAATTTTTGTTAAGGGGCCTACGAAAACGTCTCAAATCTTTCAAATGTCTAGGATAAAGCGTGTCAGGGCCTGGAGCCTTGTTAACTTTTAGCTTATCGATATAATGAGAAATCTCACCTCGTAAATAGTTATTTCATTGAAAATAGTCTCGCTACTAAATGGAACGATATCGTCCACGTCGGGGAAATTATTTACGTCTTCTACAGTAAAAACTGTCGCAAAAAAGTTGTTAAACATACCCGCCATCGCCTGAGCGATGGCGGGTATGTTTAACAACTTTTTTGCAGCTACAAGTATCTCAAAATTACCCTTAGCATTCCTAACATCTTTTAACCTGATGTCTAAGCTCGATATATCTATTAAAGTTAGCTACCGTGCCATTGCGCTTATTAAGTCTGTACGCTCTGTTACGCTCGTTTATAAACTCACCTCTTTCCCTAGTCCACCACTTGGGCTTACCATGATTTCTAGAGTGCTTGGGCCTACGCTGCGGAATAAACTCCCTTTACCAATCGTCAAGGGCGTATAGTTGACCTAACGATTGGTTAGGTTAGGTCGTGATATTTTCGTTAGTTAGCCTTATAAAGCTAACTGAAGAAGGCTGGGGGTGGCTTTCTTTCATTGATCCGTAAATTATCCCAGTCCACTATTCTCATCCTGTCCGCAAAACTATCAAAATTAGCCCTACGAAAATCAGGGACTTTTATTACGTTACTATCCTTACTGTTTTCTATCGATAGCTTAAACCTAATAATTTGGTGATTACTACATCCCAAACTCTCACCTACTTCCAAACCTTCGACTATATTTTCGCCGTTCGTCATCACCACGTCTAAAATATTATCACCGCGCGTTAGTTCGGTAACCATCTGTCGTAAAAAATTATCTTCCATGAACTCGTTAGGGCAGTTAAAGTCTCCAACAACTATACTATCCCGATTTTTAATAAAGTTACCAAGAAGTGGTATTAATTGCCGCAGGAAAATATATCTTAACCTCGATAGCACTAAGTGAATTATGAATGTACAACAAAACGCCGCCACCAATTCTATGTAACCTATCATTAGTAAAAAGTTTGGATCACCTGAAGATCAGGGCCCCCCAGCCTTCTTTAGTTAGCTTTATAAGGCTAACTATCGAAAATATCACGACCTAACCTAACCAATCGTCAAGGGTGTACAGTTGACCTAACGAGTGGTTAGGTTAGGTCGTGATATTTTCGTTAGTTAGCCTTATAAGACTAACTAAAGTAGTCTGGGGGCCCTGATCTTCAGGTGATCCAAAAGTTTAAAACCGCTATATCAAGTTCCCCTAACAAGTCCCGAGTCAAAGTATTTAACCACGTTTCGGTTATAGCAACTGTGTCGTAGTTCCCAGAATGAGTTATCGCCTTAAATTCGTTCAATTTACTTCTAATACTACGTGCGTTACAATAAAAGACGTTTAAATTATTTTTTACCACGGATCGGCGTTTTAAACTATTTTCCACGTCGGGCCGGTGTTTTGGGCCCACAACGTTTAAAGAGGGCTTCCACCTAGGTTAATATGTTTTAAATGACATGGGCTGGACCTGTAAATCAAAATAACTTTTTATGAGGTAGTTTTAGTCGCTTTATTCCAATTTGTTACTCATTTTTTGTGCAAATGATATTAATAGTGAAAATTATGATACTAATAATATATATATATATATATATATTTCATATAAATACACTCATTTTTGGTCGGACGAGTATAATTTTGTGCTATTTGTACAGGGAAATAGTGATGACGGTCATTTTCTATGCGCCGTTCACATGTCTTTCAATCCGAACGTAGCAGATCAGTTTTGTATGATGTTGTGCGAAGGGTGTGAGTTGTCCTACCTTACGACAATTGAACGTTTTGGCCATAATGATCAGGCGTTAGTTTTTCTATTAGGCCTTATATCTTTCCTTAAAATACATTTTTCTAGTGTATTTTGGTGTGCTTTGTTCAAATATAACCTTCATTTCCTGTGCAAATGTAAAGAAATAAGAATTTGTTTACATTATTTCGGAGTCATATTTCGTCATATCGGGAACGAACTTTAGGTTATTAGCGGGGGTCAAGGTGGCGGAGCCCCCTTGTTAGCGTTAGGTTTAGTTTAGTTTTCATAATTTTTGGTTGATATATTGCTATTCACATGACCAGAAATGAAAAAATACGACTCCGAAGTAATGTACAAATAATCATATTGCTTTCCATTTGCACAGGAAATGAAGGTTATATTTGAACAGAGCACACCAAAATACACTAGAAAAATGTATATTTCATTTCAACTTCAGGCCATGTCATTTGTGACATAATTACCTCGACCTATACAGCTTTCGAACGTTCTCATCGATTAACCTACCTAGCCTAGCATTCCCTACTTCATTGAAATGCACCCCCATCTTTTATAAAAGATCCTGACCTCAGCTTTACGAAGGGTACATTTTCCTGAGCACAAATCTCTTCTAGCTTAGTGTTCAAAAATATTGTTTTTGACCTAATCCTAAGACCTAACCGTACCTAGGAGTAATACCTAGAACTAAAGACCTATCTGACCTTGCCTTCAGGGACCTAAATAACCCCTTGTATCTCTCCAAAAGGTCAGGTACTCTCGTATCGGGCCTATACGAATCGTTGCCCAGCCAATTAAAATCGTTTTCCCCTGGTTCCCATCCCTATCCAACTGGGCGAAAGGGTTTGAAACCTCAATAAGGGGGCGGATTCCTATCACCTAACGTACGTGGCCTAGCTCCACCCTTAACTACTCTAAATCCCTCTCCGTCTACTAATCTCGGGACTACCTTAATCCTTTCCTCAACTCTATCTAACCTTCTCGATAAGCTACCTATACTAGAAACCAGGTTCCTAACCTCACCCTTCAACTTATTAACATCTTCAACCATCAAGCGTTGCAAGTCTTCCCGTCACCTCGCATACTCTACGTTTTAAATCAACCACCTCTTCACTTAACTCACAAAAGAAACAAACCGATCTCTCGGTAATCGCCATAGGACCGCCGTTGTAATCTTTAAAATCAGTTTACCACCGATTAACCCCACACCTAGCACACGACGCTTTCTGCAACGGCATCGCGCAAGTTAAAGTAGTTAACGTTTATAACCGTCACGAGTTTAAATTAAATTAAGCCAGCACGCTATGAAAACTTCTAAGTCACTAAAAACCACTAATATTCAGTTACTTAACTATAACAATGCGAATATAAACGCAAGTATATAAAATTCAGAACTTTCCAAAAGTAAATTTATCGGCAATACCAAAAGTAGAAACAATATCAGAGAGCCCAGGGAATGCGTCCGCTCAGTAAGGAGTCTGGCTGTTAGCTAGTTCACCAAGGACGTCAGTGAAATGGGAGGAAAGCCAAATGTTATGGTAAACATTGAAATATCCTGAAATGGAGATTTCAGCAAAGGGGACAGCGGGATAGAGTGTATTCCACTTTGGAAGTGAGGTAGTAAAAAATTTTGGATAGTCAGTAGAATTAGGAGAAAGGTAAAGAGCGCAGATGTACTTAGTTTGAGATTGACATGTAAGCCGTAGGCAGAGATAGGATTCGGAAGATTCGAGTTTGGGAATACGAGAATAAGTTATGTCATTGCATACATATACGCAACATCCACCTTTGGAGTGAAATTGAGTATAGAGAAAGTAAGAAGGCACATAAAAGGGGTTGCTGTCAGTCGTCTCAGACACCTGAGTCTCACTGAGGAAAAGAAGATGAGGTTTAGAGGAGAAGTGGTGTTCAACAGATTGAAAATTTGAGAAACGGCCACGAATGTTGCAGAAGTTTATGGAAAGCGAATGAGGCAGAGGCCCAGAGCATCTCGAATGGGCGGTATCAGATCAGCCCCGCTGCCCGGGTCTGCGTTCCCGGTAGCGGCAGTGGGAGAGCCAGAAGTGGAAACATTAGTGGTCCCCTCCCCAGGGGACTCCGAAGCTCTTGAAGTTGTTGCTCCATTTTTTTTAATTTTAAGATTATGTAGTGTGTAAGAGGCATGTATATGTAGTGAAGAAGGGAAAGAAGTGTGTTTGAGAGCATGCTGAACTGGTCACAGGATAGATGAGACACGGAAAAAGACCAGCTAAGGAGAACAGTGACAGAAGAAACGAGAGTCTCAGCACTCCCTCTCTTCTGTCTAACGTAACCCCCCGGAGTACTTCCCCTGTCGATTGGTGTCTACAATCTCCTTAAAATAAACTTCATCCTCCGCAGATTGTAATCTATACCTCAAAACCAATAAAGGATAAAGGGAACTTCTCGCGAACACTATTTCTTCGACTAATAGTCTGTAGTGGAACCTGTATGTGCATTAGTGATTTCCCTTTATTGAACTTAAATGATGATTTACCTCCATTTGCTATCTATAATAATACACAGTTTCTCTCCTTCTGTCTGGGCTTCTATGTGTCCGGCGTTTTTCTCGGAAACCGCTCAACGTAGGGCATTCTTCCTTACACAGTTGGGAGGATCAAGGGCCGGATTAAGGCTGTGAGGGGCCTAAGACTAATAAGAGGAAAGGGCCTGTATATGTACTTTATATTGTATATAATTCATAAACTCTTCAAACAAATAGAAATGTATATTTATCCAAGTTTAACAACTGACAAAAATGAAAGCTATATACATTAAAAAAAAAGAAAACAGCAAAAACAGCATACAATTCAAATAAAGGATGAGTTCTTCCTTCCTGGCTTTAAATTATGATATCAAACAAAACATCTCCCTTTCTTCGACATGCTGAATGATCATTACTCTAGTCCCAAATTCCCAACGTCTGAAAAACAATTTCGGAAACAGATTAGCCCTTTGAAGCCAATCATACTGTACAAAAATGGATGAAAATCATTTATTCATATCGGCAATAATACACCATAAGATATAATGACAAAAATTTCTTAACTAAAACTAAAATTTCTTATTTTCCACCTCTGAAGATATAATTATGCAGCTATATATGATATTACTTAACCAACCTTGTGACAAAGATTTAGGGTTTATGATATAAAAATTAGGGCCTAAACTCGAGGGCCTAAAAAAATATGAGGGCCTAAGGCTACAGCCTTATTAGCCTAATGGTTAATCCGGCCTTGGAAGGATCTCAAGGATATTTATTTTTTCGTTCGCACACGCGTGAGCGCGTGCACACTTGCAACTTTTAAACGAAGCCAGATAGAGAAAACATTCATAGAATAAAAAATGTTCCTTTTGGGTTGTTTAGGTGGAGGCGGGGATGTGGGGAATTCCACTCCGTCGTTCTTTGGTGGGTAGGGTGTGTGGGGTGTGGGGGTGAAGCATGTGAAAAACGTCAACCCGTAATTTTTTCGCGGATCCCGCCAGCTGAAATTTCAAGGTGCATGAACTATATACAGAAACGCACTTGGTTTCCCCAGTATATGTTTTATTGTTAAATCATGAAGCAGTTTTTAGTTTCATGCGAAAAACTTTTGCAACAATATCTAGCCTATGTTCTGGTTTTTAATAAGCTTCAATGCTTTCAGCGATTTCAATCCATCTTGGATTGCAAGTAAACGCAATAAATAGATCTGGCTTCCGAAATTTTCTTACAATTGCCATAGCGTCTTGATAATTCTGTTTCGGGCTGCATTGATAAAACTACTAATTTGACCGAAGATGTTTTGTATTTATATTACTTAGCTTGTTTTTACACATGAACAGCTTTACGTAGCTTTTTCTGGTGTGAGAAGTTTTGATTCTCTTAAAGTCTTTAGTGAATGAATAACTAGATTGGATAATCATCCTCACAATTTGTCCCATCAGTGTGCTATTCTGGCTTTTGTATTCAGATATATATTGTTGGGATCGCAAAAGAATGAACCTACGCTGGGTATAATGAACTCTATATGCGCCTCGGTGGTGTGGTGGTTAGGGTCGCAGACTACGAATCCATCGGCCCCGGGATTGAGATTCGGTGACGGCAGGCAGCGAGCAGCAAAACCCAGTTGTTCATCCTTCCACATAATAAATAAATTGGTTGGTAGATAAATGGGTACCCTGGGTAGCCTTGTGATTAAGACGCTGGCTGCTGCTGGTGGAGCGTGGTTCGGATTCAACGTTAAACTGTAGGTCTAAGGTGGAGTGACAAGCTTGACTTTCGTCAGAATGAACAATTCGAGCGGAAGAAAAACCAAGATTAACCAAGGTTATAATAGTGGTCCACTATCCAACGATCAATAGGAGGATATCGTAAACACAATCGACCAGGGAAGTAATCGGGGGGGGGGGGGGGCACGTTAGACAAAAGATAGGGAGTGCTGGAACTCCCGTTTCTCCTGTCACTGTCCTCCTTAGCAGATCTTTTTCCGTGTCTCATCTACCTTGTGAGAAGTCCAGCATGCTCTCAAACACACACTTCTCCCTCTATTCCGCACTACACATACATGCATCTTACACACTACAATCTTTTCAAAATAAAAAAGACAACCTTTGAAGAGTCTTAAAGACTTTTATTTTGGCTGTATGTTTTTCTTTCTATGGGGTGGGTAGGGGTATTTTTGCGGGCATTTGCCCTTGGTCCTCTCTTTCCTGCGTTAGAAAAATTGTTTTACGGGGATTAAGCATAATGTAATAGGAATCCTCTATGGACGTCTGAGTCATCGCTGTGTGGGTGGACTAGCTATGTCATGTTGAGTTGCTTGAAGCGAATATCATACCCTACTTTACACTGTAGAACCACAAATACCTATGAGATATAACTGTGCAAAATTGGCGTTTACATCAATTAACCCTTTCAGGACGACCGGTACAAATTGGTAGCGTTTCAAATGCACGCATTCATAATTTAACCCTATAAAAAATTCCGGCCTTTAAGGGTTAAAAAAGTCAACGGTAGATTTCATGTTTGGAGCATTTCTTTGGTTTTTTTAGATTTCTTCTTCGTTTTACACCTCTAGGTGACATTTGCTTCTTCCTATTCTTCACTAGAGATTTCATTTTTCTTTGCCGTTTTTAGGACGCTTTACCGCACATTCTCCTTTTCTCAACATTTTTAGCGACAACAATAATCTTATTTCTCGCACGACGTAATTCTTTTCAAAGCTTCTTTAGGCTTGACACGAGCCTCACATCTTCAACTGTGTTAATACCTAATTGTAGAACTTTCCAAGAGAGATATTTGGCATCACTCTTTAGTAAGGGGACAGTCGTTCGTAGTATAGAAGAAAAGATCGAACCGAGTCCATTACCACGTTGTTATTTCACACTACGGTACTCGACTAAAGGCTTTTGCATCACACTGTAATACGCCGAAAGTGAAATTTCACTTTGACCTACATTCTTATATATATTACGATACTGTTTAGTAGGTTAGAAGCCAACTTTGACGTAATGGGGATTATCATATGTTATACTCAAACTTTTTCCATCATGCTCAGGTAATATGCAGAATGCTTAGCAAACGCACCTGGCTGTCCCCTACAAAATGGTGTGCGGTAAATTCACCGAAATCAATTCACAGACGGAAAATTCACCGACCATCAAATTCACCGACGAACAATTCATCGCTGGAAAATTCACCGACCATTAAATTCACCGACGAGCAAATTTACCGCCAAATACTTGTAATTTATTAATTTACCAATCTGTACAAATATTTCATAATTTATTAAAAGAATATACGCAAAATTAAAAGCTTTATTAAAGAATACTTCATAATTCATTAAGATTCATAGTTTATTAAAAGAATTAAAAGAAATTAAAAGCTTTATGCAAGGTACTTTAACAATCATTAAAATTAAAACGATATATTATGAGCTATGCCTCTTGCAAAGACTGACACACTGGTCAGGTTCGTATTTTAGATCAGAGCTGGGCATTTGCGGCATATTTTGCGGTACTGCGGTACTTGCGGTACCACCGCACTACCACCCAGAGCTGGGCACTTGCGGCATATTTTGCGGTACTGCGGTACTGCGGTACTACCAAACTACCAAACCGGTACCAAACCGGTACGCGGAAATTTGAATGCGGTAGCGGTACTGCGGTACTTTCAGAGATCCTTTGCGGTACTACGTTATGCGGTCCCGGTTTGGTAGTTTGGTAGTACCGCAGTACCGCAAAATATGCCGCAAGTGCCCAGCTCTGCTACCACCCCGGGCCCCCATAACGCAGTACCGCAAAGGATCGCTGAAAGTACCGCAGTACCGCTACCGCATTCAAATTTCCGCGTACCGGTTTGGTACCGGTTTGGTAGTGCAGCAGTACCGCAGTACCGCAATATGCCGCAAGTGCCCAGCTCTGAATTTTTAGTACAATTCTTCTTATTCTTTTTGCATAGTCCCGATATTTTCTTCTCTTTCTCGGTGGCTCTTGACCTGTAATATATTGTTCAATTTTGGCCTCGCTTAAAGTTTGTTCTTTTTTTATGCACTCCACGAATTTCCAAATATTGGGATGGCAGGAAGTTAGCTGCTCTTCAAATCCCCTATGCCAACCTTCGACATTATTATTCGTTTTTGGCAAATCATTTACGATAGCATCGTGAACGTTCCACATCTCATGTGGAAACTGTGGTGGTCGACGCCGTTGCCTTCGATCTGGACGACCAATCCAAGTATCCTCAAAATAATCAATGACTTGTTGAGCTTCAGGAGGCCAAATATCGCTGTCGCACAAAATTTCAAAAGCCTCAACTACATTATGCGGAGGGACAAATGCTAATGCAGATAGCATACGAAACTTTTAAAACTAATTAATTAAGTTGGTTGGTTGGTTTGTCGGTGAATTTAAAGGTCGGTGAATTTTCTGGGGGTGAATTCGAGGGCCGATGATTTTTCCGTCGGTGAATTTGATGGTCGGTGAATTTTCGTAGGTGAATTTTCCATCGGTGAATTGCTTTCAGTGAATTTTCCGGTAATCCTACAAAATGATGTTTCACGATATTGCTGTAAATGTAGCACATTGGCGGTCTCTCTTGCAGCCTTTCCAATTTTAGGTGGTATAATAAGCGAGCCTTATCATCTTGTAGATTTTGAAAAGGACCTCTTTGATCTTAAAAATAGAGCATGTTGCGATTCTACAAACCATGCTACGCGTATGATTTCGAAGACTAGCTCATTTCTAAGTTTAGATTTATCCAAGCTCTTATTTACATCTCTTTACATCTCTCCTGAAACAATCTTTTTGCATTCAATGATCAGTCAAGGCGACGTATATTTAAATCAAGTGAATGTCTCCGCAGGTTCCAATTATTATTACCGTGTATACTTGGAAAATGTTGTTGTAGTGTTCCATTAGTTGTGATAGGCATGATCTGGCCTGACCGAAACCCGTGTTGGTTATCATTGAATTTTTTCTGAGTTTCCAAAAAGTCATAGATTCTCTGTCCAACTATTCTTTCAAATATTTTAGTGAGATGAGATGTAAGCGACACTGGCCTATAGGTTTTGGCCTCGGATTGATGATCTCCTCCTTTATATATTGGGACTATGTTTGCGCTCTTCAGGATGCCCAGTATTTCTCCCGTGTCTAGTGATCGTCTCCACATCCAGTATAGGGGCTTAGTGATTGCATTCTTGCAGTTTTTGATCAGTGTGGCATTCCATTTATCCGGTCCTGCCGCTGAGTGTGTTTTTAGTTTCCCTATGGCTTGTGTAATATCATCCGTCGTAAAGTCGAAATCCGTTATACTTTCTCCTTGTAGTTCCTCTTCAAAGAACTCGTTTCTATCGCATATCAATTTGTCAGTTTTGGGGATACTGAAAGATGATTCGTACTGAGCTCTTAATATTTCAGATACTTCTGTTAGATCATCAGATAAAGCACTGTTCTCATTTTTTAAAGGTCCGATAGTCGCATGGTTTTTCGACTTTCTTTTTGCGAAATTATAGAAGTACTTTGAGTTAGCCTTTATCGCTTCTATAGCGTCGTCGTCTTCTTTTTCTGTATGCTTCTCGATTAGTTCCGGTATGACGACATCGATACTTTGCAGTTTATCATTTAATATTTTTCTGATGTTGTCATCTTTACAATTACTTAATTTTGCAGTCACTCTTTTTCTCTTTCGAAACAATGCCCTCTTTTGTCTCTCGAACCTGCTTCTCTTTCCTCTTTGTTGTATCTCTGGGACATGTTTTTCCACAATTTCTAACGTCTTCTCCTCTAACGTCATTAGCATCACCTCCGTTGTCTTGGCCTCGAAAATGGTTTCCCAATCTATTACTTCCATGCTGGATGTCACATCTTCCCAGTTTATAGCTTTGGAGTGAAAATTAAAAATTTCGAATTTGCTTCTTTCTGTTGTGCGTGTTCTTTCCTTTCCTGTTGCCTTTATATTAGTTGTTATTTCAATGATATTGTGGCCCGATATCATAGTTGCGGATATTTCTACATTATCAATTAGATTACTGTTGTTTGTGAATACCAAATCTAGGCAGTTTTTTTTTTGTGTGTTTTCTGTTATTTCTTGCGTTAACATAAATTCATCAGCTAGAGCTAGTAGCATTTTTACCTGCTCCTGGTCTTCTCGTGTGCCCCCCTTGTCCTGTTGCATACATATATTTTTTCCTAATCTTTTATATTTCATGAATGGGAAATTAAACTCACTACAGAGAAAAATATTTGGGGTTGGAGAGAGTAGATCTTTTACCAAGTTTCTTACCTCTGTAATGGAATCTGAAAATTTTGAGGTTGGCGTGTTTGGGGGTCTGTACATTACAATTAGTACCATATTTAATTTTTCAATTTTTGCTGCTACACATTCTACCTAGCTGTTTGAGATACTTATAGCCATTTCTGCTAGGTGCCTTTCGCGTGTGTAAATAGCACATCCTCCTTTACGTCTCACTGTTCTGTCGGCTCGGAGGATGTTATAGTTGTCAATTTGTATTTCTTTTTTGTCAATACAGGACTCACAATTTTCACAGTTCGCCTGGCAGTCCTTAAGATGAGTTTCCGTGAGGCATGCAAAATCTGCTCCGGCTTCTTGCATGAGTCCTTTCAGGTATACAACTTTGTTCGTGGATTGGTTTGATTTAAGGCCCTGAATGTTGGCTAGGATTATTTTTATTTTTTCTCTTTCGTTTTCGCATACATGTGGTTCCGATTTGTTTTCCAATGGGGGTGCCGGTTTCGTTGCCTTGTGGTCCTCCGAGAATTTACCTCTTTTTATCTTTGTCGGTACCTGTTGTCCCGATAACGCATGAAGTACCTTTGTTCGTACCTTCTGTCCGGCTCTCGGATTCCTATATTTGTCAGCTGGTTTTGTAATTGCTGGATAGTATTTAGCAGCTGAAATGTGTTGGCTGCGTCTAAAAAATTGGCCCTCTTCTTTGATGTTCGTTTTTTCTGTTCACTCGTTGCGTTCCTTTGAGGGTGGTGGTACCGGCATTTTTTTCCGTATTTGCAACTCCCATATCTTGCATAAGTGTTGCAGACCGTACGATGGTTGAACTTGCAGTTCTTAGCAAATTTGCAGTATCCACTTGTGTAATGCGTGTTGCATACTGTGGGATGTGCATATATGCATTGCCCATCCCGATATCTGCAGTTCCCTTTCGCGTAGTATTTACATAAGATATTTTCTACGCTTCTACTTCTTTTCTTATTATTTTCAAAGTTCTTACTTTTGGCATTATCTCTCTCTCTCTCTCTCTCTATATATATATATATATATATATATATAACAATTAATACTAAGCGTAGTTTTCACAAACGTAAAAAAAGAAATGCAATCGCTTTCGTTTTACTTTAAAATAATAAAAACCTGTTTTCAGGTCTTCGATTTCCTCTCGGTTAAAGCCACATCCTTCAGACAACTCCAGAAGAATTTTGCACCGTTACATTCCACCTCATATTACATGGTAAAGATGTCTGCCTTCTCTTTGACAATAAATATCGTCTGCAGTTGACACATTCACTAAAATAAAGCGGCTGAAAATAAATGTAAAATAAAGCGCGCCATATATACACAAAGGAATACAAAGGACACCAAACAGCAACAGACCGGCTGGTCCCTACGAGATTGTCTGTTTAAAAAGGAAGGTTAAAACAAGTAAGAAAATTTTAAAACAAGTGAAAAAATTAAGAAACTGCAAAGACAACATAGAAAAAATATTAAATGCGTCATACGAGGTCTAATTGAGAACCATACAGAGAAAGGAGAAGATGACGCCATAAAAGCGATAAAGGTTAACTCATAATGTTTCTATAATTTTGCAATATGGGAGACAAAAATATCACGTCGCTATCGGACCTCTGAAGAATGAAAACAATGTTTTAACCGATGATCTAAAAGAAGTATACGAAATATTAAGAGCTCAGTATGAATCAGTTTTCAGTATCCCCAAAACTGATAAACTAATATGCGATAGAAACGCGTTCTTTGAAGAAGAATTACAAAGTGAAAGTATAACGGACTTTGACTTCACAACATATGATATTACACAAGCTACAGCGGAACTAAAAGCACACTCGACGGCAGGCCCGGACAAATGGAATGCTACACTGATCAAAAACTGCAAGAATGAAATCGCTAAGATAACATGAGGATGAATAACCTGGTCCCTTCCGATGCTATTGTATTAATAAGCCCTTCGATTAAAGGTTTCGATCTTATAAAAATCTGCGAATTACATTCACAGAACCATGACATTAATTTTAAAGTTACTAAAACTAGGATTTTGCAATTCCATCCTGAAAGCTCAAAGCAAACAGCTAATATTATTTTCATAATAAGAGAGGAACCAATAGAGCAGGTACAAGAATTTAAGTATCTGAGTCAAACTATCACTAGCTCCTTGAGTGACGACTCAGACATAAGAAAACAATATGGAAGTTACTGCGCTAGAGCAAATATGATTATAAAGAACTTCAGATTCTATACAAACGAAACTAAAGACACTCGTTTTTGTACTTTGTGCACTAATATTTGTAGGCAGCAACTCTAGGTTAACTAAGTTATAAAAAAAGGTTCTTGCCGAATTCTAAATTTGCTTTATCGTTTAAATTGCTGTATAAGTTTAGATTGCTTAGATTGTTTAGAGTACTGTATAAGTTACTAAGTTTCCTCCAAGATGCTCGGCTTCTCAAATGTTCGCTAACCGCAACGTTTCGAGCTTCCCTAAGATAACAAGACGCGTTTAATAGTCTAATGCAGTGGTTCCCAAACTTTTCTCCTTCGTTACCCAAACTCTTGATTTCCTCCGTCCGTATTACCCCCTTCAAAGAAAGCACACGCAAAATAATTCATACGTACATATATACACAAAATATACAGGGTGGGCGGAAAGTAGCTCCCTATTTTGGATTGGTAAAAAAATACGTATATTATTCATTTATTTCAAAAAAAATAATATGAAAAGGTAGGCATACATAGTAGGTTTTCTCTAAAATTCAATGTGGGCTCCAACTCTTTCCACCAGCTTCTGGAGCCGCCCAGGAATGGCGTCCACTGACTTTAGCAGGAACTCCGGCGGGATGGAGGACACGACTTCCCGAATTCGGTCCTCCAGTTCTTCCAATGTCCTCGGTTTGGTGCGGTAGACTTCTTCCTTTACCCACCCCCAAAGAAAGAAGTCGCACGGTTACCGCTGAAAAACGGCAGAATCGGTTCAGTGTAACGGTGTGGTGTGGTATGACCTCAGATCAGGTTGTGGGCCCGTTCCTTCTGCGCAACACCATGAATGCTGAGCGGTACCTTGCTATGTTGCGAAACGAGGTCTGGCCGGTTGTCAGCACATGGGAGAACATCGACGATCTGATATTTATGCAAGATGGCGCCCCTCCGCACTTCGCTCTTGTCCGTGAGTGGCTGGATGCCCACTTCCCTGGGCGTTGGATGGGTCGTCGTGGTCCACATCAATGGCCAGCCAGGAGCCCCGACTTGACACCGTGCGACTTCTTTCTTTGGGGGTGGGTAAAGGAAGAAGTCTACCGCACCAAACCGAGGACATTGGAAGAACTGGAGGACCGAATTCGGGAAGTCATGTCCTCCATCCCGCCGGAGTTCCTGCTAAAGTCAGTGGACGCCATTCCTGGGCGGCTCCAGAAGCTGGTGGAAAGAGTTGGAGCCCACATTGAATTTTAGAGAAAACCTACCATGTATGCCTACCTTTTCATATTATTTCTTCTGAAATAAATGGATAATATACGTATTTTTTTACCAATCCAAAATAGGGAGCTACTTTCCGCCCACCCTGTATATAAATATATATATATAAACTTGATAAATATAAGATACGGTATATATTAGCAATGCTCACGTTTCAAACCTCTGTCGAGAACTAAAAAAAATTTACTTGTTTATGGGTGAAGTAAACTTTTGCTTGTTACTAAGCAGGCAAAAAAAAAAAATAATAATAATAATAAATCCAACCAAGCAAACGAAAACAAAATTTCAATGATCCTGCTCTCGAACCCACACACCCACACAATATTTACCAACAGGTAAACAGGAATTATGTATTTCATAATTGTGCTCGCAAGACAGTGGCAAAATTAATTTCCGCGGTTACATTATGTTCAGATTCAGTCTGCGATTTTTTCTTTCCTTTTAACTGCCGCCTCCATTACCCCCCCAAAAATCATTCATTACCCCCCGGGGGTAATTTACCCATAATTTGGGAACCAGTGGTCTAATGCGAAAAACTAAAACTCAGACAATCCAATTGTTCAAACTATTCATCAGTCCTGCTTTTAGTCTTCTAGACTTCTTGGTATGAAGAACGTGCTTGCCTGTAGCTCCACTTAACATCCACATTTGCCTTTTTAATTACACGTACTTTTTTTATTTTAGTATTAGCTTTGGGTAGTTGATATTATTAATTTTATTATTACTCGTTGCCTTACGTGTATTACTACTATTTCTTTTTATAGTCCTAATTTTTTTCTTTTAGTTCTTAAATTTATTGTGTAATTAGTTATATTGTTTATTACCTTGATGGATATTACACTTTTTATGGGATTTGATTCCTGCCAATAAAATTTTTAATTATATATATAATATTTATTCATCGATGGATTGATAGTTTAAGTAGAAGTATAAAGACTCAAACATCTTTTTTAACACATAGCACCATTACGCCCATACGCCCACTTCAGGATACAAGCAGCTCGCAGCAGAATTGCCAAGCAAATAGGAATCACAGTATTGACGAAGCTTTCGTACGTGGTTCATCACTACTGAAAGCAGATATTGCAAACGTAGAAGCCACGCAAAGGACTTTTACATCTAAGATAGAGAAAACAAAAGGTGAAGACCACTGGTCTCGATTACAATCCCTGAAAATCTACTCTCTCGAAAGAAGACGCGAGAGGTACGTAATAATATACATATGGAAAATACTGGAGGGCTCTGTCCCTAAACTTAGGAATGAAATAGAAACAAACTGAAATGAGAGAAGAGGCAGATTTTGTAATGTCACAGCTGCGGTGGGAGAAGGGGCCATGAAAACGAAGATGAAAAATACCCTCAGAATACGAGACCCAAAGCTTTTTAATGTACTGTCAAAAGAAATGATTATCCTCCAACACACCGACCTGAATAGTTTCAAGATCAAGCTTGACTGGTTCTTGTGCAAAGTCCCTGACCAGCCATGCATGGCTGACTACGAAGGCAGGAGGAGATCAGAAAGCAATTCCCTCCTTCACCAAATACCGTAAATGAGGCGCAATGCTGCAGAGGGGTCGACCGCAGGTCGATCCTGAACCGTCGTTCAACCCTCATAAAGTAACATGAATTAACACACACACACACATACACACATATATATATATATATATTGTGAACACAACATTAATATATATATATATAAAGGGTGATCCAGAGAAATGGGACCCAAAAGAAACCCCTGTAACTCTTAAAGTATAAGTCCTTTTATAAAATCATACGGATCATTCGAAAGAGGATAGTTACAAGTTTGTACAGGATTGTATAGGTTTTGACAATACAAGACAAGATAAGATACAAAACAAAATAAAAGTGTTAGTTAAAACTAACCCTTCAAGATGACTGCATGGACTGTGCAACAGCTGCGTTTCATAACTGAGCAATATTATGAGCATGGAAGAAGTGTAGTTTCAGCTCAAAGATCTTTCAAGACAAATTTTCAGATGTCAAAATCACCTTCTAAGAGCTGAAACTACACTTCTTCCATGCTCATAATATTGCTCAGTTATGAAACGCAGCTGTTCCACAGTCCATGCAGTCATCTTGAAGGGTTAGTTTTAACTAACACTTTTATTTTGTTTTGTATCTTATCTTGTCTTGTATTGTCAAAACCTATACAATCCTGTACAAACTTGTAACTATCCTCTTTCGAATGATGCGTATGATTTTATAAAGGGACTTATACTTTAAGAGTTACAGGGGTTTCTTTTGGGTCCCATTTTTCTGGATCACCCCTTATATATATATATATATATATATATATATATATATATATATATATATATATATATATATATATATATATATATATATATATATATATATATATATATATTAGGGTGGTCCAAATCCATAGGGGGAAATTTCAAAATTGTCTTAGATAGTCTCCACAAGTGTGGTTTTTGTCCATTTAGTGTCCACATGGTCTGTACTTTTTCTTCCGTAGGTCCGATGGCTCAAACTCGATCAATTCCAAAAGTTTGGCTTCTAGGGATGGCAACTGGAACTTTATCCACGTCAAGGCTCCCTACATGCCTTGACGCCCTCCTCTTGGGGCAATACCACCACATCAATCAAAAGCAAACCACCTCCGACAGTCTGAACCAGGCATGCCAGAGGGTGATTGAAGTCTGGACCCGAGCGCGGATCCCAACTCAACGGATCGACTCCTGTGTCCGTAAGCTTTCAAAGCTTTTAGACCGCTACAAAACACTCAAGAAGCACAGGACCAGGCAACGTGCCAGCGATAGAATGAATGAAGACATCTTCAAAGCGGACATCCAGGAACTGTTTGAAATCGCAACCAGTGATGCCATGAGCACAATCGTCAACGTTGAGGACCGAAATTTCCTGTCCATGCAGCGCAAGGACGTCAATTCTTGCAGCATGGCTGGCATTGATAAGGAAACGACTACACAAGAGGACAGAAAGCGATCCAGAATGGAGAAGGAAGCCAAGAGGAAGGCAAGGCATGAAGCAACACAGAAAGATTTGGAAGAAGCAGGAGTGTCATCAATTGATCTTTCCTCTTCTTCTTCTTCCCTTTTTTCGCAAGACGACGACGACTATAGACCATCGGTTCCGATTCCTTCTTCGTCTGAAGCTCCGGCACCAAAGCGTCCCAAGAACAAGGTTACGAACATTTTCCAATCTCCAGAAGTCATTGGAGCAATGGATCGCACCAATCTTTCTGACCGGAATGCTGTTTTCGTAAGTGGAGCTGTATTACAGGCCGCGGGGCATGATCTGTCTGGGATGACGTGCTCTCGGAGCTCTATTCATCGCTACAGAGAAAGTGGGCGAGAACAGGCAGCTCGAGAAGACCTAGAATCATTCTCTCTAGAAGACCCTGTCCTTCTCCATTGGGACGGAAAGCTTCTCCCCGGCATTGAAGGGAAGAAGACGAATGTGCATCGGATAGCAATCCTTATAACATTCAATGGACAGGAGAAGCTGCTTGGTATCCCAAAGATGAAACAAGGAACTGGAGAAGCACAGGCCCAGGCATGCCTTCAAACTATGAAATTATGGAACGTGGAACAGCATGTGAGAGGTCTCGTCTTCAATACCACTGCGTCAAACACGGGTTTACATCGCGGAGCCTGTGTCAGGATTGAAGAAGCATTGGGTCACGAGCTAGTTTGGATCGGTTGTCGACATCATATACTTGAAGTCGTACTTGCTGATGTCTTTGCCTCAATTTTGGCTCAACAGGAAGTCCTGAAACAGGCCTTTTTAAGCGATTTCAAAAGGAATGGCCATCTCTCTCCCACGAAGCATTTGTCTCAGCATCGGACAGCTTGTTCGAGAACCCTCAACTCCAAGAGATGAGAAAAGAGATGCTCACTTACTTACCTAACGCTCTTCAGGCAAGCCAACCTCGTGACGACTACAAGGAGTTCCTTGAACTATCTTTGCTCTTCCTGGGGGGAAAGACTGGTGGTCAACTCTTTATCCGAGCTCCGGGTCCCATGCACCACGCGAGATGGATGGCGAAGGCGATTTATGCGCTCAAAATCTACCTCTTTCACTATCAATTCAAGCTCACAGCACGCGAAGAACGAAACGTGACTCAGCTGGCTTTATTTGTCAGTCTGATTTACGTCAAGTACTGGCATGAAGCGCCAATGGGGACACAAGCTCCTCTCAATGATCTCAAAATGCTGCATCTTCTGGAATATATCCACACGGAGGAGCTGCACAAGCGGCGAAGACAGCTCTAAGACGCCACCTGTGGTACTTGTCGGAGCATCTGATTGGACTGGCCTTCTTCGATAATAGGATCGATCCTGATACCAAAAGGAGAATGGTTCAACACCTCCAACATCCCCAAAAGAATGGCTGCCCCCGACGAATCGACATGGCGGAAGCTGGTGTTGAAAATGATGTGGCATCCTTCGTCACGAAAAGGACATTGACCCTCTTTGATGCCTTGAAAGTTGGAGGTAAGGAGGAAGCGCGCCAGTTACTTCAAAAATCCACGGGAATGGCCAAATGACAAGAACTACAGGGAACTTAGAGATCGCGCCTTAAAGATGAAAGTCGTCAATGATGCTGCCGAGCGAGGTATTGCTCTCGCACAACGCTACAATGACACTTTGACACGAAACGAGGACCAGAAGCAGTACCTCCTACAACTCGTAGCCGCCCACCGAAAACAGATACCAATACCATCCAAGGCGACTCTGATGCAGAAGAAATAATGAAGATACACCCATTATCATGTCCTATTGTCTTACTGTTTTCTTTCATATTCTTTGAGAACCAAAAAAAAATTTAGTTATTCAGTTGTCTATATATTTTCCCAAAGTTTCAAAAAGGGGGCAAGTGGGGCGACCCCTAAATATTAACCGAATAACGTGAAACTTTGCACAAATACTGTCCACACCAAGAGGCATAAAACCAACCTTGTGGAGAGAACTTAGTCGATGCTTTAACATTTTGGACCACCCTAATATATATATATATATATATATATATATATATATATATATATATATATATATATATATATATATAGAGTATAATGTGGACACAACATTAATTACTGGTAGAATGTCAAGCAATAAATATATCTGCAAGCTTTGAACAAAGTTTGCTATAATATAAGGACAAGTAGCTTTTACGAGTTGTCATAAATGCTTTTAAGGAGGAGGTGAATGTACAAGGTCGCGGTGGCCCGAAGATTTACCACACAATTTTCACCCTTAATGTTCAGTCTTTAGTCTTTCATGGTGTTTGTTATTATATATTTATAACGCCTTTTTACGATCCACATTTAGATATTATATTTTTAAAATGCGGTTTTATTATTTCATTACGACCATAAGGATTGTTACGTTTTTGTAAGTACGTGAGACAATTCGCATTTGGGAGAACCATTCTTTGTCCTTTCCCTAAAATTTTGAGCAAATCTTAGTTTTTATTTTTGTTTAGAATTACTCACGTGATTATGTGGAACGATTTCGTGTCTTACATTTACGAGTGATAAGTAAACTTTAGGAATTTGTACGAGGATAAAATTTTAAAGGTACTTTGGAGAAATAAATTTTTTTTAACGCCTTAACGAGATCATTAGCATTATACCTTTGTAACGGTTTCGTTGTTAGACTAAAATAGTCCCTACATCCTATTTCGTAAAATTTGAAAGTAGTTTCATTGACTTTTAAATTTGGAATAATATCACTTAGGAATTTTATCCAATTTTCTTTTCTTAATGGATGCTTATATTTGAGTAAGTGAATAAATGAAAATTATTTACTGATAAAAATAAATACAATACAATACAATAAATACAATAAATTACAATACAGTAATCGGATCACCTGAAGATCAGGGCCCCCAGCCTTCTTTAGTTAGCTTTATAAGGCTAACTAACGAAAATATCACGACCTAACCTAACCAATCGTCAAGGGCATACGGTTGACCTAAGATTGGATAGGTTAGGTCGTGATATTTTCGTTAGTTAGCCTTATAAGGCTAACTAAAGAAGGCTGGGGGCCCTGATCTTCAAGTGATCCCAGTAACCCAGTAATTTTAATATAAGACATACTGTACAACTGTTAACTGGACTATTGATGTTTTTTGTTTATTAAATTTGCCCTTTAACCCTTTCGCTCCGGGTGTGGCATATAAACTACACGTCCAATTTGCGCTCAAATCCGGGTGTGGTAAATAAACCAACTCCTAATCTTTTCTGAACTCCGGGTGTAGTTTATAAACCAAGGGCATCATATCCCTCTCTTTCCACCCTTTGTAGTTGAAAATGGGGGGGGGGGGGGACATATGTATTATAATTCGAATTCATACAATCCACTTCAAAGCTATGCCCGTAGTGAAAGGGTTAAGCTTTAGGCTTTACTGGGTCTTCAGATCAATTAAAAAACTAACGTGTCACTTCAGTAAAGCCCCCAAAGTTTGAGGTCCAAATTAAATAAAATGAAGAGTTTAATTAACAATTGTTTATTTTGGATCTTTTCCGTTTGACTGCCGCCATTGAAACATAAGAGGTGAGTGCTCCCAGCCTTCTTTACTTAGCCTTATAAGACTAACTAACGAAAATATCACGACCTAACCTAACCAATCGTTAGGTCAACTGTACGACCTTGACGATTGGTTAGGTTAGGTCGTGATATTTTTGTTAGTTAGCCTTATAAAGCTAACTAAAGAAGGCTGGAGTTTAATTATGTTTCAGTGGCGGCAGTCAAACGGAAAAGATCCTTTATTTTATATTTAAATTATTGTAATATGGCAAAAATTGTAATATGCTATTAATTAGTTTATCAAAAAAGAATTTAAGTTTCAATTTCACACATAACTAACTATGATAAGTAAGTTAAGTAACATAAAAATATCATGAGTAAAAAGTATTAATTTATAATACACAGAAGCGTTTACATGAGAAAAGGATTACCTGAAGATCAGGGGCCCCAGCCTTCTCTAGTTAGCCTTATAAGGCTAACTTCTCTAGTTAGCCTTATAAGGCTAACTAACGAAAATATCACGACCTAATCTAACCAATCGTTAGGTCAACTGTACGCCCTTGACGATTGGTTAGGTTAGGTCGTGAGATTTTTCGTTAGTTAGCCTTATAAAACTAACTAAAGAAGGCTGGGGGGCCCTGATCTTCAGGTGATCCTGAGAAATTAATTACGTAATATTAATTATTAATATTACTAATATTATAGCCTATTATGTTAATATTAATTATATTATATTATATTAATATTATATTAATATTGGATCACCTGAAGATCAGGGCCCCCAGCCTTCTTTAGTTAGCCTTATAAGGCTAACTAATGAAGGCTGGAGGCCCTAATCTTCAGGTGATCCTTAATATTAATTACGCAACATAAATTAAATCATAAAAGTAATTATTATACGTATAATATAAATACAGTGCAAAGAATTGGTAGATGAATACGAGAAATGAGAAGAGTAATGCAGTATGTACAGTTCTCTCCAGTCGCGCTCCACCCCTGCATAGCCCTATCTCTCTCTGAGATGTGGAAGTAATGCAGTCCCTCTTTCTCCCCCACCCTCACTCCCTCCCTCTCCTCCTCCCCCTCACTCCCTCCCTCCCCATCTCGCTATCGCCCCCGTCTGTCCTCCCCCTCTTCTTTCGCTATCCTCTCTCCTCTCCAGAAACTATTGGGTTATATCAGGAGGCAATTTCAGTTTCGGAACAAGGAGATTGTGCTCTCACTGTACAATTCCCTTGTTCGGCCGTACCTGGAGTATGCTGTGCAGTTCTGGTCGCCCACCCTCAGGAAAGATATTGAGAGGCTGGAGCGAGTGCAGGCGAGGGCCACAAAGTTGATCCCTTCCGTTAGGCATATGGGCTACAATCGACGGTACGCGCCCTGAACTTGTTTTCGCTTGAAACTCGGAGGCTGCGCGGTCAACTGATTGAGGTTTTCAAGCTCTTACGAGGGTTCAACGATGTCGATTTTAGAAGTATGTTTAGTTTAAATGATAACCCAACTCGCAACAATGGTTGGAAGTTGGATTTGAAACGGTTTAGGACTAGTGTGTGTGGGAATTACGTTACGTATAAGATCTGTGACACATGGAACAGGTTACCTTCGGAAGTTGTGAACAGTTCCTCTGTGGATCAGTTCAAGAAAAGGTTAGACGAAATCTTGCACACTATTTGAGTGTGTAAAGACATTTAGGACCTCAGTCTGCGGAAATTTCTTTTCCTGTAAAATAGTTGATATCTGGAACCAACTGCAGGAGTTCGCTTGCTCGGTCTCTGTGAGCAAGCTAAATATAGAGCTATTTATATATTCTCCACTTTCCTGTAAAATTTCCTTGGCTACTTTTCCAGGGTCAAGGTATTTTCTTCAACCTTTTTCCGTACCTGCCTCTGGCAGGGAGGGAGCGGAGGGTGGGGAGAGAGCCTTCTACTTTTCTATCCAGTTTTCTACTACTGCTAGCATAGTTGAAAGACAAAATTTTCCCTGGCACCCGTTGCCATTGGTACCTCCTCGGTATGGGCCGCAAGGCCTTTTGAGGTACTTCTTTTCCTTGTAACTCCTTGTAACTCTCTCTCTCTCTCTCTCTCTCTCTCTCTCTCTCTCTCTCTCTCTCTCCGTTTAACTTGGGTAAATGCAAGGTCATGCATATTGACTACGCCAATCCCAAGTCGGACTACTCCATGTTGGGGAGTAATATCGAGGCCACTGATTTCGAAAAGGACTTGGTTGTGCTAATTAGCAGCGACCTTAAGTTTACCAAACAGTACGTAGAGGTGGAAAAGAAAGGCCAGAAGCTGTTGGGTTATATCAGGAGACAATTTTGATTTCGGAACAAGGAGATTGTGCTCTCTCTGTACAATTCCCTGGTTCGGCCGCACCTGGAGTACGCTGTGCAGTTCTGGTCGCCCACCCTCAGGAAAGCTATTGAGAGGCTGGAGCGAGTCCAGGCGAGGGCCACAAAGTTAATCCCTTCTGTTAGGCATATGGGCTAAAATCGACGCTTACATGCCCTGAATTTGTTTTCGCTGGAAACTCGGAGGCTGCGCGGTCAAGTCATCGAGGTTTTCAAGCTCTTACACGGGTTCGACGATGTCGATTTTAGAAGTATGTTTAGTTTAATTAAATGATAACTCAACTCGCAACAATGGTTGGAAGTTGGATTTGAAACGGTTTAGCACTAGAGTGTGTGGGAATTACTTTACCTATAAGATCTGTGACACGTGGAACATGCTACCTTCAGAAATTGTGAACAGTTCCTCTGTGGATCAGTTCAAGAAAAGGTTAGACCGAATCTTGCACACTATTTGAGGGTGTATGAATTTTTCCCTGGCACCCGTTGCCATTGGTACCTCCTCGGTATGAGCCGCAAGGCCTTTTAAGGTATGTCTTGTCCTTGTAACTCCTTGTAACTCTCTCTCTCTCTCGCTCTCTCTCTCTCTCTGTTCTCTCCTCCTACCTCTTTGTTATTTTCTTTCGATTTACTTTCATTCATATTTTCCTTTTTCCTTCTCCTTCACCTCATACTAATACATGACCCTTCTCTTTCCCACTCTGCTCCTCGATAATTATCACCTCCTCCCATGTCTCTCATTCCTCCCACCTTATCAACTACTTCTGTCATTTGTGGTTTGCTTCTTTCACTTTTACCCTCCCCTCCTCAGCCATCCTCGTTTACATAATAACTGACTCACTCATCCACTCACGCGTTTAATTTTTAATAAAACTTCCTCTATTAATACTAAAAAATAAGTTATATTAACAGCTTCCGAAAATGTTCATGTATATCAATAATCTTGTTCCTCTTTTAAATAATACACCAAAACGACGATATTACGAGATCAAACCGTCTACATGGAATCGCACAAAAGCTGAAATTAATCATCATAATATAGAGGAATACAACACTTATTTGTAACTGTTAATATCAAATCACGATATGACAAAAAGTATTGCATCACGAATGATCTCAAAATTCGAAGGACACTGTAATTTGGCGTGTCAGATTACGGTTCGAATAGTATCGAATGTTAAACTATGATTTGAACCCAGCGACGAAATATAGTATAGAAATAGAGAAATATAGAAATATAGTATATGTAAGGTAAAAAAGATGAGGAAAACTCCTTAATTAGCGTTTCGTTTTGACGATCTTTTTCCAGTCCATGTGTAACAGACAACATCAAAACAGATTAAATGTGTGTGCTCCGCAGTAACCCACAAGTCATCTGCAATCACGTGGCATCTGTTCCAAATAGACTACGAGAGGTCATTAATAGTAATGGAGGATGGACCAAGTATTGAGTAATTGTGCATAATAATGTTATGGTTGTGATGTAGTAAATATATATTTATTTACTTGAACAATTGTCAGTTCCTTATAATTTGAACATTATGTTTTGTATATTCTTAAGAAAATCCCTAAATTTACTTGATTTATGTTTATTTTTGTAATAAAAAATTGAACTACAGGGTGTCCCGTAAGTCTGGACCCATAGGGATTTATAATATATTTTTTTATTATGTTATTATTATTATTTTATTATTATTATTTTTTTATTATTTTTTATTATGATTTTTATTTGTGGGGCCACTTGAAAGCCAAAGTGTACGAGGTCAAACTTCAGAACATTTTCCACCTTAAAGCACGCATTGTGGAGGCGTGTCAAGAAATTTCTGCGACTGTGATTCAGAAAGTGCTGTCGCAGTGGAGATTGCGTCTTCAACTATGTGTGCGACACAACGGCGGACACTTTGAACAGATTATGTAATAAATTTTTGGACTATTTTGTAATTTTATTATTTTTCCCTATGGGTCCAGACTTACGGGACACCCTGTATGTTATCATTATCTCTCGATGGATAGGCCTTTTTTTGGATAATCATTTGTTGATGATGCATGGACTTTAAATAGAAATGTTATTGCCTAGAGGAAAAGTCGATACTACAACTTATCTTATACTTTAACTATAGCATGTATCCCACGTTTGTGAAATAACATAACTACTCTATTCCCTAAACTTAGGAATAATGCATAAATAAAATATATAGTCGTCCTAGCATTACCACCAAAACTACAGTGAACAATATATTTATTCAGACATTGGTTTTCAGAAAATAACAGTATTGCCATGACTAGGCTGACCATACGTACCGTTTTGAACGGGACAGTACCATTTTGTATGGGTTTTTGTATGGGTTCTGTCACTGAAGAATAATTGTAAGCTCAATATGTTTATGTACTTACTTTTTCATGAATACAGAATATTACATAACCCCCGTCCCTTTTTTGTCATCCCAATGTCCCATTTTTGTCTCATGGAAATATGGTCAGCCTAACCATCACGAAAGGGAGGGAGTGAGAGTGGGAGAGAAAGAGAGACTGCGTTGCCCCCACATCTCGGAGAGGGTTATAGACTGGTGGAGCGCGACTGTTGCAGGGAACTGTACATTTAATCGTGTGGCTTATACTTAGATGTTTAGGCGATTAATTATAGTAGCCGAAAATCCATATTGGGCTCCAAATAAATCGCCCAACAGAGCATACAACCACATGTAAGTTTTTTGTAAGTTAGGTTAGGTTAGATTTACTTGGAGAACAGTATGGATTTCGGCTAATCGCTCAAATATTTAAATATCTAAGTAGCCCTTACCAAGTTGCGACTTGGAACGCATATCCAGCACGTTTAAGTCTGTTTAAAATAAGGTCTATTTTTCAATGAATTTTAGTCGCAAAATAGCCTCTCTTACAACCGGTGTTCGATACACTGCACCAGCTGGTCCCATGTTCAACTATTATTTATAGATTTATCTACAATTTCTATTTAATAAAACCATTTATTCATAGCATAAAAGGCTATTTGGAATTTATTGATCATTGTATTTTATTTTTTAAAATAAAATAAAAAACTTGTCCACTATTATTAACTTTTACCCGACATTAATACGAAGATTTATCAGTAATCCTTAACTGAAGAAGATTTTAACTTTTTGGAATCACTTAAATTAGTAATATTTTTGGATCACCTGAAGATCAGGACCCCCAGCCTTCTTTAGTTAGCCTTATAAGGCTAACTAACGAAAATATCACGACCTAACCTAACCAATCGTTAGGTCGACTGTACGCCCTTGGGCCTTGACGATTGGTTAGGTTAGGTCGTGATATTTTCGTTAGTTAGCCTTATAAAGCTAACTAATGAAGGCTGGGGGCCCTGATCTTCAGGTGATCCACTACACTTGCTCCAAGATGCTGTTCAAAGTGCTGTCAGCGGAATTGATCGATGAGAAACGATGCTTAGATACTGATTACGACGTAACCCAAGTATAGATGTTACTGTGATGTCAGTTTACCTCATAACACGTTATTTGGGACAAAACTTTTCAATTAGTAGTAATTGTAACTAAATTCCATCGTTAATATTGTTTTAAGACGTACATTTAATGACTTCTTCCACCCTTAATACAAGTTTTAGTATTTAATTTGATTAATTTTACCCTTTCCACCATAGTTTTAAACCGAAAAATACTCCTTTCATCTCGTGTCTGTTGAAACGCCCGTAAAGTGAAAGCACCATGATTAAACTTACTCGAAATGATGTTTTCCTTTACTAACAGAAATCAAACCTAACAAATGCTTTCTTATCATCCTTAACTTTACTCGCACTTTGTCAATGATCTTGAACATCATTCAGTTAAGATCCATTCTCTTTCATTCGAAGCTTTTCCATTTTTAAGCTTCAAAAGAAGCGCTCACAACAAACTTTTTAATTCAATAATGGCATGGAGCATATACTCTAAAAATGAATAAACTGAACCAGACTATATACACAGTATATACACTCTCTCTCTCTCTCTCTCTCTCTCTCTCTCTCTCTTTCTCTCTCTCTCTCTTGATAATAAACAAAGGCTTCACTGTTTCACAAAGCACCACTCCGTCCATACAACCCATTCAGGGTACGAGCAACTCACAGCATCAATGTCAAGTATATAGAGGATGAACGTTAAATGTACATTAAATAAAACTGATTTAATTTAATTTAAACAAAAATTTTGTTTGGAATTTAGAGGGACAAAGAACTATGTTCAACATTACGAAACAGAATTTTGTTAAAACTGAACCAAATCAATGAAGTTATTTCCAAATAAATACATATAATATTATATTTACTTAAAATTGGAATTGATTTCATGTAGGAAAATTGAAAATGGTTGACTCCAAGTAAAGATACTCATATTTGTTTAATTCGAGCCAAATTTATTTTGAAGTAACGTCATTTATTTATTTAAATTTTAACAAAATTGGGCCTTACAGTTTTGAACACGGTGCCAGATCTGTTCGTCAAAAAAAAATAAATAAAAATTAAATAGCGCTTTTGAGTGTACTATCGAAATGTACTATGTTGCTCATCACCACTGGAAGCAATAATGCTTTGAATTATTATCCAATAAACGGTCTAATTCATAATCATTTCCGTGCTTGTGTTTTCAGTTTGTATTGCAAATACTACTGACTTTATGTCTGTCTCATCAAGCTTCCCTTCATCTGGGAACTCCCAGTGCTGTAAAACCAGACCCTGCAAGCGCCTCCTACTATATTTATTGCAAAAGGAAACATTCCTACTTCTACTCTATCCTAACTAGCCCTCCCTCTAGCAGCTCCATTTTAATAATGAACAGAGAAAGGGAAGGAGCAAACGAAAGAAAGAAAAAGGGGAACAGGAGTGGCTCCGCAAAATATTTTAACCCTCTAGCGCTCGGAGGTCTTTACTGAGAATAAATAAAATCGTCTGGCGTTAGCCAGAACAAAATCAGTAGAGTAACACTGGGTGCTAGAGGGTTAATAAAGCTATTAGGAGGTTTTGAGTCCCCTGAACTTTCATCCGTTAATTAGGTTGTTGGGAAGGATACTCGGTAGTCCGGAAAATTTACTACTCCGGTATGCCTCCGGAACCACTTGTGCCGGACTAGAGAGAGGATAGTATATATATATATATATATATATATATATATATGGTGTGTGTGTGTGTGTGTGTGTGTGTGTGTGTGTGTGTGTGTGTGTAAGATGTACGAAACGAAGGACTAAACTAGAATACAAATAATTCTGCTATTGCAGTCCTTTTTATAAGCAGTTTTTAATTAATGATTTCATTTTAATATCACGTATTATCACGGACAAAAGACAAAAGATCTCCTTTGTTTTTGATTCAATGAAATCCTCGATTCTTGCCTGGCATGCAGAGTAACAACGGTTTCCATGGTAACCTTTCAATAAGATCAATCTGTCGGAAACGTTATTGGTAAAATATGCAGAATGCTATAAAAGTCCTCCCTCCCCCCCTGCCCCAGTAACATATTATTTTAGGCCCTAAATTTTTCTTAGGTTTACACACACACACACACACACATAATAGTAAAAAATGGTAAAAAAATGGTAAAAAAAGGTGGGAGAAAAAGCAAAATATGAATAACATTTTTTGCTAAATTTGAACATTTTCATTATTTCATCCTACTTCTACAACTTTACACTGCAGATTTTATTTGAGAAAACACAGAATTACGAGTCATGAGAAGAGTCATGAGTGGTTGATTTTAGCTGACCATGGATGGGTTCTGAAACGACTGTTACAGCCTTTCCGAAACTGTTATGAGAAGAAAAATGTGGAAACTAAATTTTACTCTACTGTATCAAACAGCGATGACTGGTGGGCCATAAACCGGGCGTTGCAGTTATTGCATTATTAATCCTAAATGACTCGTAAAGATTTTTGACACTTACAGTGTATTGTTGCACTATTGACTTGGACCATCATAATAAAAAACTACTGTAACTAAAATACCCGAACCCACATCGGGCGTTACATGAACAAAATCGAATTTTATAATGTCGACATTCGACCTTATGCAAGTCGACATTATAAAATTGAATTTTATAATGTCGACATTCGACCTTATGCAAGTCGATATTATTCCGGATACATTTCAGATTTCAACTAAAAATGAAAAGTTTATTTAATAGATTAACAAAGTGACTAAATTGTCGAATATGAAGAATATATTTAAAATAAAGTTCATTTTCCCATTTTTCACGAAACCAAAAAGAAACTTTGGATTGCAAAGTTTTGTAATGAGTGGTATGACAAAGTTTGCAATATAATACTGGCTCATTCTAATGTTATGATTATAGATATATTTGTTTTTTAATTATGATATTAATGAAAATGAAAATGAAAATGAAAAGGTTTATTGGCAGACTATAGTCCATATGACAAATATTATTAATACAATGACAGTTCATATACTAAGGATAGAAATATACGCAATTGATTAGAAATAATACTGCACTGTCGAAGTTAAGTGGAGCTACAGACAGACGTTTTCGTACCAAGAAGTCCATAGCTTAGAGGATAAATGGCAGGACTCATGGATAGCTTGGATGATCGGGTTGGTTGATTTTTTAATTCTTTGCTTTAGACTGTGTTGAGCAAGTCTTGTTACCTCCGGGAAGCTCGGGACATTGCGGGTAGCAAACATTTGCGAAGCTGAGCATCTCGGGGGTAATTTATGTAAGAGTCTAAAAGACCTGTTGTACAACAAATTTAGGTTTCTGCCAGAACCTTTTTTATAATTCACCCACAGTTGCTGACCGTATATATTACTGCAGAAAGTACGAAAGAGTGTGTCTTTAGCTTCACTTGGACATAAACGAAAGTTCCTTATGGTCATATTCGCTTTAGCACACAGGCAGCGAGATTGTTTTCTTATATCGGAGTCATCACTCAAAGAGCTGGTAATAGTTTGACCCAAATACTTAAACTCTTGTACTTCCTCAATTACTTCACCATTCATTTTAAACCATATATCAGCTGGCTGATTACAGCTTTTAGGATGAAATTGCATAACCTTAGTTTTTGTAACATTAAAAAGAATATCATGTTTATGCGAATACACTTCGCAGACATTTAGTAGCCGATCCAGACCTTTAACAGAGGGACTTATTAACACCATATCATCGGCATAAACTAAGTTATTTATCCTTGTGTTATCTATACAACATCCTACTTTTGCCTCATTAAGTGAAGCAATTAATCCATCAATATACACATTAAACAGCAAAGGGGAGAGCACGGAGCCTTGTCTCACCCCGCAAGAGGAGCCAAAACATTCGGATAGTACATTGCCCCATCTAACAGTGAAAGATTGGTGGGAATACCAAAATTTCAATAAATTTAATATGTACATGGGAACCTTCCTGTCTTCTAGTTTTTCAAATAAAATATTGTGGTTCACCCTATCATATGCCTTACTTATATCAAGGAAACAGCTATAAATGGTTGAATTACTGTCAATGTATTTAGATATTGTTTCTTTAAGTACATAGATACACAGGTCAGTTGAGTGGGACCTTTTAAAGCCAAACTGATTAGGAGATGTCCATAGGAAATCATTTAATCGGAGTAACAAGAGTTTTTCTAGTAGTTTCGAGAAGCAGGAAGCGACAGCAATAGGCCTGTAATTATTGCTAGACAGAATGTCTCCGTACTTATTTTTGACCAGGGGCAAGAATATAGGGATATAGCTATCAGCAAGCATGGCTGATAGGAGCAATGATATATGCAGACATACTACGTCATTTGCATATTTTAAGTGCTCATTCGATAAGTCATCTACCCCTGACGCAAAACCAGTCTTTAACTCTTTAATTAACCTCTTTATTTCAGAAAATGATATCAAAGTATTTTCCCTTGTCCCTCCCACAATCGTTTCGCTGCAATCTATCTTAAGATTATCCCGACTCACACTGTTAAGAATGTTAGAATAGTGGTTTTTCCACAGCTTTGCAATTTTATTCTCCCCCGACACCCCATCGATTGTCGGAGGGAGGACATTTTTGACACCCGTTTGATTCTTAACAAATTTCCAAAATTTGTTATTATCGTTATTTATGCGAGCTTCACAGGCTTTTATGCTCGAATAGACTCTTCTTCCTGTTTACATCGCCTTATGGCCGCCTTATACTGACCCCGACTTCTACACATATTTATGTATACTGGTCCTAATCTGGGTTTACCATGAAAGCACCACAAATCATAGGCGTCTTTCGATTCCCTCTTCAGGGGGGCAATAAAATCATTCCATCCAGGAATAACCTTAGTATGATAGTTGTAACATTTAATCAAGGGGCTTCCTGCTTCTCTTAACAGGGATATTATCTTACTATAATACCTATCTATGAGTTTACAGTGAGAATCATTTGAGCAAGGATTATTACAGGCAAGGTGCAAAATTTCTAAATTATTAAAGAGGTGACATGTTCTGTGTTTGTATTCTATTCTCTGCTGCATATTAACATTGGACCAATCGACGCGATTATTCTTACCTATTGAGTTCTTGTTAAGTCGTGTTGTGCATAAATTGGTAACGTTAATTAATATTTCTAATGGTCTATGATCAGAAAGAAGGAAATCATGCAAAATATGAACTCTAACAATTCGATCCTTTAGATTATTACTAGTGAGACAATGATCAATCCACCTGGTGGTACCACTTATATCACTAACGTATGTAAAATTACCACTGGCTACCCCTAATACATCTACATCACTTATACTTAAATTAGCCGACTCGCACATGTTACCCAATTCTCCAAAGAATTCCGAGTTCACATGTGCGTTTAATAAAGTCCCCCATTATTATACAGTGAGAATATTTGGGGTTATCTGATAATGACTTAATTTTGTACAGCAAATCAATATATTCATCTAGATTACTGCCGTGTATTAATGTATATATTAATGTATATATTAATGTATATATTATGTATATATTAATGTATATATTATTGATTTTAGTAGTGAAAACACTGTAAATGGTTTAAATTAATTTTAAAAGAAATGTCTAATGAATGTTTTTCTGCCAATACAAACAAAATATGATATTTGTTTTTCATATCCAACAGAACACTCCATGTAAATTAACTGTCTATATTTGCTAGCTCTCTTTACGTATGCATATTAAACTTTTTTACTTTTGAGTAATATATTATATATATATATATATATATATATATATATATTACCGGCAACTAGGCAACTAGTTAATTCAGGCATTTCATTAAATGCCTAAAATTTCTAGCCATTATATTAAATGACTACTGATTTTAGGCATTTTATGAAGTGACTGGAATTGATAGACATTTAATTTAATGTCTGAAAAAAAGCGAAGGAAATTTAAGAAATCGGCTGATGCTGGTTATGACTTTATTATACAAAATGAAGAATAAAAAATTACTATAAGGGGGTCATTCAAAAACCACGTGGTCCTTTTTCGGGTGGTTTTCAAACCCGTTTCCCCTCTTGTGGTCATTTGTGGCCAATGACTTAAACCTCCCTCCAAAACCACGTGGTCTTCTGATGTCACCCCGACCCGTTCTTAATCTTATGTAAATTAAAATGCAAATTAAAATAAAGTGAATTAAAAATAATGAAATTAAAAGTATGGCGAATTTGTGTTCCATGAACGTTAAAGATTCGAATCTTCTTGAATTTTCCGAAATAAAGGTACAACGAATTTGTTTTTTTATAAAGATTCGAGTCTTCTGGAATTTTCTGGAGTTTACGATATATATATATATATATATATATATATATATATATATATATATATAATATGATAAGGGGAGGGGCGACAAGCTTGACCTTCGTGAAATGAGGAATCATCGCACGAAACCTTTGAAAGGTTGAAAAGTATATGATAAACAATATTATAAACAGGATATTTTGATGATTAGTTTGGCTACGTGGTTAAACGTCAAGACCCCCACTCCTCCATGTGGCCCTTGGTGGTCAAATAAGGAACCCTCCCTTTAAGGACCACGTGGTTTTTGAATGGCCCCTAAATACAATAAACTTATTTCATAGGTTCTATTTATTTTTACAATTCAGGTTGGGATGACATCTGCTATTACATAGTTGGCCAGATTTCTTACAAAGGCATCGCTATGAGCAACAACGTGTCTTAAGATCTGAAGCACAGTTGCATTTTGAAAACCCTTGACCCGAGCAATTCGACTGCATTCTCACAACTTGTCTGAGGGACAATTCGTCATCTATGTATACTGTGTTGAATGAGAGAAAAGAATTATCACAAAGTTCAAAATGTGTACGCAAATCGTGACCACTAAGGACTCCATCCTTTGCAGCAAGTTTGTAACCGCTTTCTGATCTATTAATCACAAGAGCCATAATATTTCGGGTGCCCCCTCTTCCTCTGTCTACATGGGGGATCGGTAGCAGAACACTGGTTGCAATCTCTTCCTCTTTGAGAATTTTGTTTGAATTGTTTGTCATCTTCTGATCCTGTTTCTTTAACCCTTTTGCAACTGTTTTTCTCTCATTTAATATTACGTTTTCCTTCTTATCTACTATGTCTTCAGCTTCCTCCTCTCTCTCTTCTACATCTCCTCTCTCTCCTCTACCTTCTCTCTCTCCTCCTCCTCCTGTCTCTCCTCTCTACACCTTCCTCCTCTCTCTCTCTCTCTCTCTCTCTCTCTCTCTCTCTCTCTCTTTCTCTACACCTTCCTCCTCCTCTCTCTCCTCTCTACATTCTCCTCCTCCTTCTCCTCACCATTCAGTCACTGGACCCTCATCCTCATAATGTACTCCACCAGTGCCTCTTCTGTTTCTAGAGTTGCAAGAATTTCTTGACGAGGACGCTAGTCCCATTCTGGCATCACACCCATACATAGCTTTGTACGGTGACCGTTGTATACCGGAGTGGTAGCTATTGTTTTTTGCCAACAGCCCAATTTTTCGTATTGTTGTCTCTCATCCAGGCTATTAGCATGTCCTTTATATCTGCATCCACAATCTCAGGGAAGTGTTGAACGTGCAACTGTTCAACACTTCCCTGAGATTGTGGATGCCGAGGTTTACCATAAACGATTACGCACGTTGGCCACAAATCTTTCGTATCGTGTAGCTAAAAAATTTTGGTGAGGGAGGGTGGGCAAAGGCCCACATTTTCCGACAAACGGGCGTGACAAAAATACCGTTTGTCAATCATCTATCTCATCAAGCATAGCATAACAATTTACAGGCAATATTCTATTAAGTGCGAGGAACACATATGATAACACACCCGCATTAGTATTCAGTAATGCAGTACAAAAGCCGAATACACTACCATTAAATGAAAGAAAATGATTCACGAGGGAAAACACACAATGTGCGTAACAACGGACCAGAAAATTTGCAACATTATATATTATACTGCCCACCATAAAAGAATGAAAAAAATAATGATTCAACAACAAAAACCATATATTGAAAATACGTACAAATTAATTGGAGCTCTTCTTTTAAGTACAAATACAAGTGAAACAAAAAAAAACAAAGGAAGTGTTATTCAAATTTGGGAAAATAAAGAGTAAGAAAAAGAAACTCGAAGTTTTCCAAACGGAGAGGGAAGAGGGAGGTCACAGTGGCAAGACATGATATGAACCGTACGTGTCTAAACGTACTAAGTGTGGGAGGAATTTATGGTCACACAAACAAACGACAGACGCACTCACACATCAAATTTTCTGACAGAGGGAGAAATTTTCCGACAAAATCCTTTCTGAGGCTTGGTGGGGGGCGGTGGCATCCCCGGCCCCCCTCTAGCTACGCAACTGTTGATCACCGAAGCTGTTAACTCCCGACCATTTTCGTTTTGGAGGATATGAGGCGCTCCGAAAAGTAAGAATATGTCTAGAAGTTGGTATGCCGCTTGGCAGCGAGTTTTGACTTCAATGGTCGAACCACAGAGAACTTTGTAAAATAGTATTGATAATGCAGGATAAATTTATAGCCCTCAAATTTTATTGATTGCATATCAGTGAGATCGATTTGACCTCTCCAGTTAAGTTCTTTGGACATTAGAGGTTTAACAATACTTTTGTTAGAAATTTTTCTTTTTATGAGCTGACACTCTTCACATAGTTCTTTGAACAATGTTAAAACTTCCTTTGTAATGTTTGCATACTTTTTCTTCATTTCTTTAATCATTTTACCCCTTCCGCCATGTCCGGTATTGACATGCGTTTCATGAACAACCTTGTAGACAGCTGCACTTTATAGGCTTTATAATAAAAAAAACGATAGATCTCTCAACAAAAAGGTAACTGCATAGGGTATAGGGCATATCAAAGTAAAGTCATTGGTAACTCATAATAGTGACTCATTGGTGAATGTTTCTTAGATTATTTCACGGCTTTCAGTACTTCTTCATATTTGGTTCTTGGCCATATCATGTTTTTCTTGTTTTCTTCTATAATTTTTAGAATCTTAGCAGTAAATTTCTGCTTCATGTCTTTCAAGCTAATCAAAGTTAAATAACTTTAAACTTAAACTAAGTAGATATGTACACAAAAATTGGCACTAAATATGGTTTCCAAAATCAAAAGCAATTCCAGTGAGTTTCACTTGGGAAGGAATTAGTAGTTTAAACTCTTTAAATCGAAGATAACTTATAAAGTAAGGAATTGCAGTGAAATATCCTTACGTTAGATGTTCTTTAAAACTTGACAAATTCTTATACGGAAGACCAATATGAACTGAATCCGGATTGACCATCCCGAAACGAGGTAACTCAATGTTCAATTTTAAGTAGTTTTTAAAATTTTGTACCGCTTTTTGCAGCAGCCGTTACCATGGTGACTGTTTACACTAGCGTTGAAATGTACAAACGAATGTACTTACCATCAATTGCAGTCGCCCAGAAATGTAATTACGTCCAATAATTTTGGACATCAAGCAGTATGTTAAAAAACACCGACAAATTTCAGTCATTAAATTAAATGCCTTGTAAATTTTAGGCACTAAGTTAACTGCCAGATCAATTCAGGCATTTTATTAAATGGCTGAAAATTTATCCATTAAACAAAATACCTAAATTAAGTAATTGCCGGTAACAGATATATATTATATATATTTATATTATAATAGATGGTGTATAGTGGTTGCGCCTCGGTGGTATAGTAGTTAACGTCTCTGACTACGAATCCATAGGCACCGGGATCGAGACCCGGTGACGGGAGGCAGCGCGCAGAAAAACCCAGCTGTTCATCCTTTCACACAATAAAAAAAATATGGTTGGTAGACAAATGGGTACCTTGAGTAGCCTAGTGGTTAAGACGTTAGGCTGCTAGTGGGCTGTGGTTCGGATTCCACGTTAAACTGGAGGTTTAATTAAGGTGGAGTGAGAAGCTCAGTGGTGTAGTGCTGTGGGAACGCGTGGGAACGGCGTTCCCTTACTTTTTTTGGTAGACGGAACGGCGTTCCCTCACTATTTCAAATAAATCCGAACTTACAAATCTCTAACGTCATGAAATTTTAATTCCCACCCCTAGAAGAAATATGAGAAAGAATCATTAACTGTTTCATTTCTTTTAGCTTCGACTGAGGCAATGCTAGCCTATAAAGATCTGGTGAAACAGTCACCACGGCGTACCAGTTGTTAACTTTCTTTTTAGTTAATCATTCCAGTTGTTAGCTATTTTTATTGATCGTACTGGATGTCGTATATCTAATGACACTGGAAATACTGCATCTTCAACCTTGGAATATATCCTAATATCCAGTGCATATGACCTCAAAATATCCCTGAAATTGGTCAGATTTCAAAAGATTTCCCAGGGGCTTACAGTGCCCCCGGACCCCCAGCTGTATGGGCTCGCCGCGCTCGCCATTGTCTCCCCCCCCGCATCTGAGTAACACTTTCAAAATGCGTTCCCTCACTTCTTTATTTAGCACTACACCACTGGAGAAGCTTGACATTCGTCAGAATGAACATTTCGGGCAGAAGCAAAATCAAGGTTAACCAATATATACTGTATAATGTCTTGTTTTAAGGAAATTAAACGGACTTTTGTTTCAATTAGTTTTATTTCTCTTCATACCTATTGTTCGTTCGTATAGTAAATATCCGTTCGTTCTTTTCACATGATGTTTGAGAATCACTTCAGGCTATAATATGAATCTAGATTTCTTGATGAAACGCTCCCACTTCTTTTGCCCGAAGCAGTTGTAATTTTCAGAATAGGGAATAAAACAAGAATACAAGCATCGACAAACTTAGATAAACACTGGTGTACAATCATCAGCAAAGCAACGTATTGTGAATGCAGAACCTGTTGTGACGGGAACCAGTAGTCATTGCAACAAAGACAATGGAACGTTCATTTAAAAACCTCCTCAATGCTGAATATAGTTTGAGCATATTCCTTTAAGCACACACACACATACACACACACACACACACACACATATATATATATATATATATATGAAAATTAGTTCACGAAAGTAACACGTGGAAAATATTTATGATGAATAAAACCACGAAGGAAAGGAAACACAGAGTGGTGCTCAAGCGCTTTCGTCTAATGACATCCTCAGGAACACTGAAGTAAATAAAGAGTTCAAGACTATATATAGGTTACAAAAAAATAAAAAAAAATATATATATATATATATATAGTAAATATGGAAATAAAAATTGTGGGAGGAGCATACAAATTTGTAAGGAAAACTACCAATTTTAGCACTTTGCCCGAATTCAACACAAGATCAAATGGATTGTTTACGACCAATTTTATAGATAATGCCTGAATGATATATAGGTCACAAAAAAGAGAATAAAATAAAAAAATAAAAATAAATTGAAAAATAAAAATTGTAAGAGGAGTATACAAATTTATAAGGGAAAATTACCAAAGGTTTAGCACTCTGCCCTTCTTGTCTAAATCCGTTCTGAACGAATTCAAAACAACGGGATCGAGTTGAAAAAGACCTTTGCTCATGTGAAAGTTATTTGTAAGTTGAATAATAGCAGACTCAAGAATATTTCTATTAACAATGTTGCTAGAGTGAAAAAAAACTGAAGCATTATTCAAATCAATACAATGGGATAACTCTGACAAATGGACAAAAAGGGCACTGGACGACTGTCCCGTTCTAACGGAATATTGATGCTGTTTTACACGCGTGTGCAAATCCTTTCCCGTCTGACCAATGTAAAGGGAATCACATTGTTTACAACCAATTTTATAGATAATGCCTGAATTATTTGTAGGGCTATTTTTTACTATTTTTCACGATATTGTTATATGAAAATACTACATTTTCTTCACTGTTTCTCCGCGCTCTTAGGATCGCCAGTCCGGAATACATCGATGCCGAATTGGAAAAAATCAACGGTATTGGAAGTGATCTGTGCAACCCACCTGCATTTATGGAATCTTGTCTTAACAAGGCAAAACGAACCTTCTATCGTGTGAATAATAACACTCGCACTTTGTCAAAGGATATTTTAGTACTTCCATTTTTCCCGGGCTTTTTAGGCATTGCTAATGTACTTAAACTTTTGGATATTAATGTAGTATTCTCATATAACAATATTGTGAAAAATATCATAGTAAAAAATAGCCCTACCAATAATTCAGGCATTATCTATAAAATTGGTTCTAAACAATGTGATCCCTTTTACATTGGTCATACGGGAAAGAATTTGCACACGCGTGTAAAACAGCATCAATATTCCGTTAGAACGGGACAGTCGTCCAGTGCCCTATTTGTCCATTTGTCAGAGTTATCCCATTGTATTGATTGGAATAATGCTTCAGTTTTGTTTCACTCTAGCAACATTGTTAATAGAAATATTCTTGAGTCTGCTATTATTCAACTTACAAATAACTTTAACATGAGCAAAGGTCTTTTTCAACTCGATCCCGTTGTTTTGAATTCGTTCAGAACAGATTTAGACAGGAAGGGCAGAGTGCTAAACCTTCGGTAATTTTCCCTCATAAATTTGTATGCTCCTCTTACAATTTTTATTTTTCAATTTATTTTTATTTTTTATTTTATTCTTTTTTTTGTGACCTATATATCATTCAGGCATTATCTATAATTGGTTGTAAACAATCCATTTGATCTTGTGTTGAATTCGGGCAAAGTGCTAAAATTGGTAGTTTTCCTTACAAATTTGTATGCTCCTCCCACAATTTTTATTTCTATATTTACTATATATATTATATATATATTTTTTTTTTGTAACCTATATATAGTCTTGAACTCTTTATTTACTTCAGTGTTCCTGAGGATGTCATTAGACGAAAGCGCTTGAGCACCACTCTGTGTTTCCTTTCCTTCGTGGTTTTATTCATCACATATATATATATATATATATATATATATATATATGAAAAGAAGGATCAACACAACGGCAAACATTTTCATTTATTTGTACTTCAGACGTTTCGACAAATCTTTTGTCATCATCAGTGAATTAAGTCTTAAAACCTTAAAACAAAAGTAAAAAGTGAAAATTACATCAATACAATATTAAAACCATTAAAATTAAAACCTTAAAGCAAAATGAAAATTGCATCAATACAAAATTAAAATCATTTAAATTTCATCACTATAAAAACTAAAATTAAATTAAATTACCTCAATAGGTAAATACACAATGTTTACATCCACCTCCATACTTGGCAAAGTCTAAGAGAACACTGGATGGTCAGAGGATTAGAAAGGGTATGTGTGAGAGAATCGGTTGGTTAGTTAAAAGAGTTGTAATTTGTAGGATGAGCTATTATTATTAAGGGAGGGTTTGTTTCTATAGATGTACAAAGATTCTAAAATTCGGAGTTCTGTAAGGTTATTGGATCTAGTTAAAATTTCAAACTGAGTTTTGTGAAGGGGATGGTCGTTTTCATTACTATGGTTTCTAATTGCGGATTGTGGAGGGTTACTGAGGGGACGGTTGGTACGGACTGACAAGCCCAAATGTTGAGAAAAGCGCACCTCCAGTTGGAGTTGAGTGCTGCCAATATACGCAGCCTTACAGCTGTCGCACGTGTATTTGTAAACAACATTGGGGCATACAGTTTTGGGGAATTCATCTTTGAACTTTAAAAAATTTGATAATAATTTAAGTGGGTTGACGAAGGCGAATCTAAAATTTATTTGGGGATAACTAGACTTGAGCAGTTTGGACAATTCGCCTCGAATACGCAATGATAAATAACCATAAAAAGGTAATTTAATATATCTGGTTTCTTTTTGTACTGTAGTTATGGGGAGTTTAGTATCAAAAGTGTTATTTAAAAATTTCTTTAATTGGTTATCGAATAGATGAGAAGGGTAGTAATTGTTAATAAAGTACTGTTTTAAAAATTTAAATTCTTCGTTTAACGAAAAGTAATCCGAACAAATACGGTAACTTCTTGTTAATAATGTTACTATAGCACTAATCTTATATTTATAAAACATACAACTTAAATAATTTGTTCCCAAGCCAGTAAAAGTTTGTTTTCGAAATAGTCGTTTTTTAATAATCCAGATAATTTTATTTTTAATTTCTCTAATAGAGTTTTAAGTATTAGAGAGAAAGAAATATTGTCGTTAGGCTTAAATTTTGATCTACCTCATTATAAACTAAATTTTTATAAATTTTTCTCTGGCTTTGAAAATCTTCTCATGAATATTAAGAATTGTGAGATCCGACCAAATTTCTCGTTTCATAACTTGGTAAAACAAGTGGAGAGCATCTCTTTTAAGAATTTTTATAATTTTAAACCCCATAAGGTGTTTTCTCCCCTCTTTAATAAGCAAGATTTTAAAATTCTTAATAATTTGAAAAAGGATAACTCTGTCATCATTACAAAACCGGATAAGGGTAAAGGAGTAGTGCTGATTGATTCAACAGTTTACATAAATAGAATGGAGACAATTTTGTCGGATACGTCTAAATTTAAAAAGGTAAAAGAGAATGTTCTGTCTAAATTACTAAAACTCGAAGATAAACTTAATAGGTGTTTACGTAAATTAAAAAAGAGTAATATTATTGCTGACAATACATACAATTTTTTATTTGCTTCTGGTTCCAATCCAGGAATTCTATATGGTTTACCTAAAGTCCATAAGCCAAATTTCCCACTAAGACCTATTCTTTCGGCATGTGGTACATTCAATTATAATTTAGCCAAATTCTTCGTTCCCTTGCTCTCAAAACTCACCTTTAATGATTATTCTATTAACAACTCGTTTGATTTTGCTTAAGAGATAAAAGAGATCAATCATGCCGATTCTCTTACTATGGCCAGTTTTGATGTGTCGTCATTGTTTACTAATGTCCCGTTAAAAGAAACATTAAATATCATACTAAATAAGTTATTCACAACTGATAATACTCTTATTAATGGCCTCACTCAGACTCAATTTAAAAACCTTCTCGAAATAGTGTGTTTTGATAATCTTTTCTTATTTAATAGCAACCTTTACAGCCAAATTGATGGGGTAGCTATGTGTTCCCCGTTAAGCCCAACACTAGCAAGTGCATTTCTTTGCCATTACGAAGAAATTTGGTTGAAAAGTTGTCCTAGTAGTTTTAAACCCATATATTACAGAAGATACGTGGATGACACTTTCTTAATATTTAACCATCCTTCACACGTAAAACTTTTTCTTGATTATCTTAATAAACAACATAGTAATATTAAGTACACGTGTGAAAACGAAACAAATAATAGTTTACCTTTCCTGGATGTTTTAGTTAAACGGGCTCATAATAAGTTCCATACTTCACTATTTCGAAAACAAACTTTTACTGGCTTGGGAACCAATTATTTAAGTTGTATGTTTTATAAATATAAGATTAGTGCTATAGTAACATTATTAACAAGAAGTTACCGTATTTGTTCGGATTACTTTTCGTTAAACGAAGAATTTAAATTTTTAAAACAGTACTTTATTAACAATTACTACCCTTCTCATCTATTCGATAACCAATTAAAGAAATTTTTAAATAACACTTTTGATACTAAACTCCCCATAACTACAGTACAAAAAGAAACCAGATATATTAAATTACCTTTTTATGGTTATTTATCATTGCGTATTCGAGGCGAATTGTCCAAACTGCTCAAGTCTAGTTATCCCCAAATAAATTTTAGATTCGCCTTCGTCAACCCATTTAAATTATCAAATTTTTTAAAGTTCAAAGATGAATTTCCCAAAACTGTATGCCCCAATGTTGTTTACAAATACACGTGCGACAGCTGTAAGGCTGCGTATATTGGCAGCACTCAACTCCAACTGGAGGTGCGCCTTTCTCAACATTTGGGCTTGTCAGTCCGTACCAACCGTCCCCTCAGTAGCCCTCCACAATCCGCAATTAGAAACCATAGTAATGAAAACGACCATCCCCTTCACAAAACTCAGTTTGAAATTTTAACTAGATCCAATAACCTTACAGAACTCCGAATTTTAGAATCTTTGTACATCTATAGAAACAAACCCTCCCTTAATAATAATAGCTCATCCTACAAATTACAACTCTTTTAACTAACCAACCGATTCTCACACATACCCTTTCTAATCCTCTGACCATCCAGTGTTCTCTTAGACTTTGCCAAGTATGGAGGTGGATGTAAACATTGTGTATTTACCTATTGAGGTAATTTAATTTAATTTTAGTTTTTAGTGATGAAATTTAAATGATTTTAATTTTGTATTGATGCAATTTTCATTTTTCTTTAAGGTTTTAATTTTAATGGTTTTAATATTGTATTGATGTAATTTTCACTTTTTACTTTTGTTTTAAGGTTTTAAGACTTAATTCACTGATGATGACAAAAGATTTGTCGAAACGTCTGAAGTACAAATAAATGAAAATGTTTGCCGTTGTGTTGATCCTTCTTTTCATCTGTAAGCTCCGTTTTCCTAAGGAGAAGTCAATAGCTTTGATATATATATATATAAATAATGCAACGTGTTTAATTGTGAAATTCATCCCATATATATATATATATATATATATATATATATATATATATACACACACGGACCTCTATATGGACCATGAGGACTGAAAATTATAAAGGTTATAACATATGACGCGTTCGGTGGAGAAGGGGCGAACGCAACATTTTCGAATTATGCCACAAAATGCAGTTAAAGTTTGTAAACTTTAAACCTTTGTATTTTTCTGGTTTATTGAAATGTTGTATGAACTTCAACACATATTTGAGTAAAATATTGTTGTGTAATATGTCGATATAATAAAACGCCAAGAAATTTTACATTATTATTTATTGATAGCTTCTGATGTTAACTGGTGTAATCCATTATTTGGTCCTCTTCGTCGAATGTTGTATTACCTGCTTCAACTGTTTCGGTTTCTTCCAGTTCCTTTAACAATCTTGTATAATAGTTCACTGCAGTTGCAGGCATTAGGTCTGATAATTCTTTGAGATCTTTTATTTTTTCCTTAGTTATTGGCAGCAATTGGGAATACTTTGGTTGCAGTGTCTGCTGGGCTAGATTGAATAAACTGACACTGTAGGATTTTTTCCCTTTCTGCAGTCTGACGGGATGGCTATTATCTGGGGTTGCGCGTTATGCAGTAGATATTATGTAGCCTTCTTTGTGTTGAAAGTCAAATATTAACTTTCTTGCATCTGTAAATTTAGTAGTTGTTGATTTCCTAATGACAATGCACGTTTTTAGGACGTCAAAATCGAGAAAATCAGCCTGTTTCATTTCTACAACTAGGAAGCGCTGCGAAACGGCTGTAGTTATGGCCGAAACATAATCTTTTTTGTAAATAATATTGCTGTAATTATTTTTTATATTTTGTTTAATTTGGCCAAATTGAGCATCACAGGGCATTGTCGAGTGACCAGAAAGTAGATAGATGTGTTCAATGTGAAGCAATGATGCGGAGTGAATTTCTCTGAGATACATTAAAACCTAAATTTTACCGTGAAAGAGTGCAGACTAACATCTAATTTTTTGCATAGGTAAAGCAAAGGTTTTAAAGGATAATTATACGACAAAAAACTCATTTTTCGAATTTTGTGGCGTTCGCCCCTTCTCCACCGAACGCGTCATATATTCTGCTCGATTTTTTAGTTCATTCAGAACAAAAATTAAAGGACTTACTCTATAAGGACAAATTTGCTCTAATTTTTTGTTTATTCACAACAAAAATTAAATGACATAATGACAAATTAATCATCAATATAATTCCCTTCTTTTTCTATAACCTCCTCCCACCTGTAGAAAAGTTTTTTTATGCCACGTTCGAAGAAATCCCTTGGTTTCAAGTTAAAAAAAGCGATCACTTCGTTTTCGATAGCTTCCCTGGATTCCAACTTTTGTCCATCTAGGTGGTTTTGCAGACTTCTGAATAAATGGTAGTCTGAAGGTGCGATGTCCGGAGAATAAGGTAGATGAGGCATTTTTTCCCAACCAAATGCCTCCAATTGGGCAGTGGTGATTCGAGCAGTGTGAGGGCGCGCGTTATCCTGGTGGAATAGAACACCTCTGCGATTAATTAATGCAGGACGTTTTTCATGTAATGCCATCTTCAGTTGTTGGCATTAGACTTCAGCTGTGATTGTTTGGTTATCTGGCAGAAGCTCAAAATGAATAATTCCTTGCATATCCCACCAAACGCATAGCAAAATTTTCTTTGGATGGGGTCCATTCCTTGGCTGAGGTTCAGGCTTTGTTTCACGGCTAAGCCACTGATGTCGACGCTTAATATTGTTATAGAGGACCCATTTTTCATCTCCAGTGACGATCCGATTCAAAAACCGTGCCTGCAGTTGCCGAGAATGCAGTGATGTGCAAATATCGATTCGATGTTGAAGATTCGCTTGTGACAAATCATGTGGAACCCATTTTCCAACCTTCACTACTTTTCCTAACAGCTTCAAATGACGATGAATGGTCATATGGCTAACGCAGAGTTGCAGGCCAAGTTCTCTTACAGTTACCGTTGGGTTTTCCTCCATTGTTGTTTCCAGCAACTCTTCATCTAACTCATTTGGTCGTCCTGTTCGTTGATAATCTTTCAGACTGAAGTCTCCATTTCTGAACTTCTCAAACAATCTCCTACACATCCATTCGCTCAAAACATCATTTCCATAAAGTCTTTGAATGTTTTTTTGCGGATTCACTAGTGTTAGATCCTTTTTGGAACTCATACAGCATCACATGTCGAATATGCTCTTTCGTGGGCTCCATGTTTTTTCAATTACTGTAATATCGTAGGGGTGGCGTTGTAACTGTATGAAAAACACCAGAGAAAATATTCATTAGCCTAATCCTACATTAGCCTAAGTGATTCTGTATCATTCTGTATCGTGATAAAACCTGTGCGAACCTGTCGCCGCGTGTATTTTGCAACATTTCTAAAACTATTTCACATTATCTTGAGGTTATTCTATTATTTATCTATCGTCTGTTTTCTAATCGAGCAGAATTTATGTTACAACCTGATACAATATTTGCAAAATTTAGCTACGGAAACCAGCATGAATATCATATGCCGAACGGAAACACACTTACATAAGTGCGAAAAAGGCTGTGAAAACTGCATCGAGAATACTGAAATAGCATTGCTGGACTACAACATATACAGAGCAGATAGAGTGGCTAGACGAAGGGGAGGGTGTTGTATCTACTTGGAAAACACATATACATGTGAGGTGAAGGTAAACAAGTCAAACAGCACAGTCGAAATTATTATTTTAGAAGTAAAAGAACTGAACCTAACCATTATGGACGTCTACAGACCACCAAACACCACAGAAAATTAATTCCAATTTGCCACTAATGAAATACAAAATATGTTAAAATTACTTGAAACTTCAGCAACAAATATTCTAATTTGTGGAGATTTTAATTTCCCATTCATAACATGGAAGAAAAATGACGAAGTCATGTATGTTGAGAAGTTTCATGACAACATTACAAAAGATGACAGAACCCAAGCAATAATACTATTAGATATGATGGAACATTACGCCCTTACTCAGGAAACCTGTGAAGCCACTAGGAAAGAGAACGTTTTGGATTTAATTTTGACAAATAACAATAAGATAATAATAAATAAAAAGGTAACGCACACAAATTTCTCCGACCATAACCTAATCGATATACAATTGAAGTTTGCACTCAGAGGTTCGAAAACGCATCCCAGAGAGGCAGAAGGAATATTTGAAGGCTTAATTAAACATAAATTCAAGGAAAGTAGATTGGGAAAGCGTAAATAAAGATTTAAAGGAAGTAAATTGGGAACTACTACTTCATGAGAAGACTCCAGAACAAATACTAGGTATAATGGAGTCTGAAACCAAACCTATATTACTGAAACATGTTCCAGAGAGACAAAAGAGAAAACGTAGCAAGCTCGAGAGAAAAATCAGGACACTATTTAGACAACGGAAGCAAACCGTAAAACATCTCAACAGATGCAAAACTGATGCAAGGAGACTCAAACTAGAGAGGAAACTAGGCGAAAGAGAAATGGACCTAAAGCAAACATTCATACATAAGACAAACGAGGAGGAAAACAAGGTAGCAGAAAACATAAAAAATAACCCAAAATACTTCCATACTTTTGCGAAAAGGAAAATGCAGTGCAAAGAGAGTATTGGTCCGTTAATAGACAGGGAAGCCAAACACACAAATGACCCCAAAAAAATGAGCGAACTGCTTAAGGAACAATTTAACTCTGTGTTTAGCACCCCTAAGTCCGAGATGAAAGTAGAAAACGCAGACGAATTTTTCGACATTGATGCAATTCAACCAAGGACAAATTCTGGCACAAACCTATTAATGGATTTAGAGTTCTCGGAAGGTGATGTAATTAAGGCTCTATCACAGATGCGAGACAATTGGGCACCAGGGCCAGACACATGGAGTGCCACATTTCTGAAGAAATGTAAAGAGAGTATTGCCAAACCGCTATACTTACTATGCAGGAAATCACTCGACACAGGGCAAATTCCACTGCCATTAAAGAACGCGAACATTGCCTCTTTATTCAAAGGTGGTAACAGAGCCAACGCCGAAGAATTATCGGCCGGTAGCTCTCACCTCACACCTTATAAAGTGCTTTGAATGTATAATTAGAAGCAAAACTACCTACTACCTACAAGAAAAGAACTTATACAACCCGAATCAACATGGTTTCAGGGCTAGAAGATCATACCTATCACAGCTATTAGACCACCAGGAGAAAATATTGGAAACACTGTGTCGAGGACAAAACATAGATGTAGTATATGCGGACTTTGCTAAAGCCTTCGATAAATGTGACCATGGAATTAGAACACATAAACTTAAGAATATAGCAATTACTGGAAAGCTGGGAAGATGGATATCTAATTTCTTGACGCAAAGAACACAAAGAGTAGTGGTAAATGGAGTTAAATCGGAAGTCTCGGAAGTAGAGAGCTCTGTCTCACAAGGGACAGTACTAGCTCCCTTGCTGTTCATAATAATGATTGCAGATATTGATGCAGATATCAATGACAGTATTGTATCATGTTTCGCAGATGACACAAAGATATGCAAGGAACTATTGAACGAAGGTGACATAGAAAGATTACAAAACGACATTGAAACATTATTCCAGTGGGCAGAAGACAACAATATGAAGTTCAACGAATAAAAATTCCAACTTCTAAAATATGGTAATAACAAGGAGCTACAGAAAAAAGGGTACAAAACTCTGCAAGCCAAAAAGATAACACCGAATCCACAAGTCAGGGATCTTGAAGCAATAATGGCGTCGGATGCAGAATTCAGAGCACTATAACATCAAAATTACAACGGCTAGAAAAATAATGGGAATCATCTGGAGGAGCTTCCGCAGCAGAAAAGCAAAGATCATGCTCAAATTCTGGAAGAGTCTAGTCCGACCAATAATTGAGTATTGCTCTGTATTCACAAGCCCATACAGAAAACGAGACATTGCGAACATTGAAGCTATACAAAGGACTTTTACGTCTAAGATAGAGGAAACGGAAGGTGAAGACTACTGGTCTCGACTACAATCACTGGAATTCTACTCTCTCGAAAGAAGGCGCGAGCGGTACACAATAATATACATATAGAAAATATTTGAGGGCTCTGTCCCTAACCTTAGAAATGACATAGAAACAAACTGGAATGAGAGAAGAGGCAGATTTTGTACGATCCCAGCTGCGGTGGGACAAGGGGCCACGAAAACGAGGATGGAAAATACCCTCAGAATACGAGGCCCAAAGCTTTTCAATGTTCTACCAAAGGAAGTGAGGAATCTCCAGCACACCGACCTGAATAACTTCAAGAACCAGCTGGACAGATTCCTGTGCAAAGTCTCTGACCAGCCATACGTGGCTGGCTACGAGGGCAGGAGGAGATCAGACAGCAATTCCCTCCTTCACCAAATCCCGCAAATGAGGCGGGATGCTGCAGAGGGGTCGACCGTAGGTCGATCCTGAACCGTCGTTCGAACTCACTTGAAGTAACCTAAAGTAAGTAAGTATATATATATATATATATATATATATAGTGGAGCTAGTTTTAGCCGTTTAAGGTGATAATGATTTAATTGTATGCAACGATTGATTAAGGCAATGACTGATTGCTTTATAATGATAGGCTGGGTTAATAATTTATATGTAATACAGTATCACCGATTGGAATGAATGGTATTTGATTAGGTCCACCATACTATTGGAAGTGACCGAAATGGCAGCGAGGTCACCAGCTTGATTTACGCTCAAGCAAATTAATATTAAGGTTATGAAAGACACCTTACTTTTGTAGTTTATTATGAAAATAAATCCGTTATTTTATTCACTGTGATATAACAAAGAATTGACAGTAATTAATTGGTAGTTTTACGTTATGCTTATGGCATAGGCTTAGCTAATAAGATGAAATGTTAATAGCTTAATTGACACGTAATAAATAATGTAATACTCATCGATGGTATGTAAATGGCATGCGACATGTAACATTGAATAGGCCTAGTTAATGATATAAAGAATGCACGTGCGTTTGGTACATTGAATGGAAACTTGACACTGATTAAGTAGGCTAAATGATTGCATGGATGCACATAGAATAATTGATGTGGCCTAATAATAATGGATTGAAATGCTTGCACAGTATCATTTATATAAAACATTATGTGATGTTAAATGATTACGTCAAGAGAATATTTAACACACAAATATGACTTGAACATAATGACGGATGATACGCGGAATAAGGTATTGAAATGACACTTGAATTGGATGATAGGCCTACTGCGTTCTTTCACGAGAGTCAGTTGGAACGCGTAAATACACAATTTGGGAGTATAGCCTACCGTTCGGTGGTAGGCTAATGTAGGCTTCAAGAGTACTTAGAATAGGGGGTACTTAGCTTATGGTGACGTAAACTTGTTGAAGCGGGTTGAAGACGAACCTATTACGCAGATTCTGGTTGTCGTTGTCCATTAAGCCTCTTGAGATGATGGATGTAGGCTTCGTGGAGGCCTGAGGTGATGTTACTTCTCGAGGTGCAGGCTGGCCTTGTGATATTGCAGGCGTAGGCCTGTGGTGCGGAAGATATCTCGAGGAACGTGGAGAAACTTGAAGGCCGACCCGGCAAACCGCAGGCCCGAAGTGATTCCGGTTGGGCCTCGTTGGATTGCTTCTGCAGGTGGTCTTTAGATCTTACGTGAAGACAAATTGTAGGCCCTGAAGAAAGTAGCGGCCGTGGCCCCTCGGCCAGGGGGCCGGAAAGCGGTTGGTGGACGTTCGATGGTGAGCGTACGGGTGAGTGAGAGTGAGTATAAGTGGAAGCTCCTTTTATACCGTAGGCCTGTGACGTAGACTTCATTCTTAAGACGCTTTGTCCACGCGTCTTTTAGTTGTTAACGGTTTTTGTTCGCTCCCATTGGGGAAAAATAGACGCTCCATTGTTTGACTCTTGCCCACGTGTGTTCCAAACTGTTTTATGGTAGCGTGGAAAGAAAGTATGTCTGTCGATTTGTTGGTCTATTTCTTGTCGATACGCTACAAGTAGTTCCCTCTCAGAGACGAAGGAACGATACTGAGAAGAAATACCATTCTGTTGGGAGACCTGATGAGGCCACTCCGAGATTTGACGCTGGCCTGGTATGTCGTGGAATCCTGACGCAGGAAGGAATGAAGGGTCGTCAGATGCTCGGAAGAGGAAACGCTGGTGTATGGGGTGGGGGTTCCGCAGGGGGGTGGGGTTGGGGTACGGCAGGAATGGGGGACAGTGAGGAGCGAACGGAGGAAACGAGAGGGGCGGGGGGACTGTGTTGGAGGTCGAATGCTGTGCCCGTAACTCGTCGCGTGGTTGTTCTCGTTGAGGTCGCTCCTGCCGCAGGGGTTGGACTTCGGCAGGAATGTGGAGCAATGAAGAGTGGACGAAGGAAACGAGAGGGGCCGGGGAACTGTCTGAGTTCGAATGCTGTGCCCGTAACTCGTCGTGTGGATGTTGTCGTCGAGGTCGCTCCTGCCGAAGGGAGAAAAAGAAACGTCGTTCGAGTCCACGAGCAGCAGGAAGTAATCCACGGAATGATGCAAAGAGACAGTTGATGAAGGCAGGGGATCGCCAACCCTGTGCCTGAAGTGTTTTTTTGCGTGGATGCATGTGTGCGCTCTGCTCGTTGATTGAAGAATGCTTTCTTTTTAGGCCTTCCCGTAGGGAATGGGGAAGGGAAAACCCGTCGTGCTTACGGAAAAAAATTCGCTGATCAATGAGGCGCGTCACCAGATTTATCGCCAAATGATTTACCGTACAACGGCCGAGACGGGACCGTTGAATATTTTGGACGAGGTGGTGACGAAAGAATGCGCCGTTTGAAACGAATTTGGGACTGACTGCAGCGCTGGGGGGGTGGGGGGTGAGTGTTGTCCTGAGGCGTTAGGTGGTGATTTCGTGAGTCCCTCCACGATCCGTTTGACGACGGAGCAGGACCCAATGCCAGTGGTGGCTTCTCCAAGGGGTCGCCGCGCCCCTGCCGTCAGGAGGCAGTGAGACTCGACTCAGGGGGACGCACTCGGGAATTTGAAAGTTGCGGTGATTGTGCGACGGCACATGACCGCGAGACAGTAAGGCATTAAAGTACCGCGCGGAACGAATATCACTGTTTGCAAGTAGGCCTATTAATTTCACTGAATTTATGAAACCGTACGTACATAGAAATTTGATATGGCTGCAGAAAATCACATTGAATTTATGAATACCGTATTTACATAGAAATTATTTAATGTGGCTGCAAAAAAAGAAATGGTCAATAATAGCTAAACACAAGGATCGCTGTGAATAAATAACGTAAAATAAGTTCGAGTCACTCCGGGGTTACACCAATTTATAGTGGAGCTAGTTTTAGCCGTTTAAGGTGATAATGATTTAATTGTATGCAACGATTGATTAAGGCAATGACTGATTGCTTTATAATGATAGGCTGGGTTAATAATTTATATGTAATACAGTATCACCGATTGGAATGAATGGTTATTTGATTAGGTCCACCATACTATTGGAAGTGACCGAAATGGCAGCGAGGTCACCAGCTTGATTTACGCCAAGCAAATTAATATTAAGGTTATGAAAGACACCTTACTTTTGTAGTTTATTATGAAAATAAATCCGTTATTTTATTCACTGTGATATAACAAAGAATTGACAGTAATTAATTGGTAGTTTTACGTTATGCTTATGGCATAGGCTTAGCTAATAAGATGAAATGTTAATAGCTTAATTGACACGTAATAAATAATGTAATACTCATCGATGGTATGTAAATGGCATGCGACATGTAACATTGAATAGGCCTAGTTAATGATATAAAGAATGCACGTGCGTTTGGTACATTGAATGGAAACTGACACTGATTAAGTAGGCTAAATGATTGCATGGATGCACATAGAATAATTGATGTGGCCTAATAATAATGGATTGAAATGCTTGCACAGTATCATTTATATAAGAACATCATGTGATGTTAAATGATTACGTCAAGAGAATATTTAACACACAAATATGACTTGAACATAATGACGGATGATACGCGGAAATAAGGTATTGAAATGACACTTGAATTGGATGATAGGCCTACTGCGTTCTTTCACGAGAGTCAGTTGGAACGCGTAAATACACAATTTGGGAGTATAGCCTACCGTTCGGTGGTAGGCTACTGTAGGCTTCAAGAGTACTTAGAATAGGGGGTACTTAGCTTATGGTGACGTAAACTTTGTTTGAAAGCGGGTTGACGACGAACCTATTACGCAGATTCTGGTTGTCGTTGTCCATTAAGCCTCTTGAGATGATGGATGTAGGCTTCGTGGAGGGCCTGAGGTGATGTTACCTCTCGAGGTGCAGGCTGGCTTGTGATATTGCAGGCGTAGGCCTGTGGTGCGGAAGATATCTCGAGGAACGTGGAGAAACTTGAAGGCCGACCCGGCAAACCGCAGGCCCGAAGTGATTCTGGTTGGGCCTCGTTGGATTGCTTCGGCAGGTGGTCTTTAGATCTTACGTGAAGACAAATTGTAGGCCCTGAAGAAAGTAGCGGCCGTGGCCCCTCGGCCAGGGGGCCGGAAAGCGGTTGGTGGACGTTCGATGGTGAGCGTACGGGTGAGTGAGAGTGAGTATAAGTGGAAGCTCCTTTTATACCGTAGGCCTGTGACGTAGACTTCATTCTTAAGACGCTTTGTCCACGCGTCTTTAGTTGTTAACGGTTTTTGTTCGCTCCCATTGGGGAAAAATAGACGCTCCATTGTTTGACTCTTGCCCACGTGTGTTCCAAACTGTTTTATGGTAGCGTGGAAAGAAAGTATGTCTGTCGATTTGTTGGTCTATTTCTTGTCGATACGCTACAAGTAGTTCCCTCTCAGAGACGAAGGAACGATACTAAGAAGAAATACCATTCTGTTGGGAGACCTGATGAGGCCACTCCGAGATTTGACGCTGGGCCTGGTATGTCGTGGATATCCTGACGCAGGAAGGAATGAAGGGTCGTCAGATGCTCGGAAGAGGAAGCGCTGGTGTATGGGGTGGGGTTCCGCAGGGGGGTGGGGTTGGGGTACGGCATGAATGGGGACAGTGAGGAGCGAACGGAGGAAACGAGAGGGGCGGGGGGACTGTGTTGGAGGTCGAATGCTGTGCCCGTAACTCGTCGCGTGGTTGTTCTCGTTGAGGTCGCTCCTGCCGCAGGGGTTGGGCTTCGGCAGGAATGTGGAGCAATGAAGAGTGGACGAAGGAAACGAGAGGGGCCGGGGAACTGTCTGAGTTCGAATGCTGTGCCCGTAACTCGTCGTGTGGATGTTGTCGTCGAGGTCGCTCCTGCCGAAGGGAGAAAAAGAAACGTCGTTCGAGTCCACGAGCAGCAGGAAGTAATCCACGGAATGATGCAGAGACAGTTGATGAAGGCAGGGGATCGCCAACCCTGTGCCTGAAGTGTTTGTTTTGCGTGGATGCATGTGTGCGCTCTGCTCGTTGATTGAAGAATGCTTTCTTTTTAGGCCTTCCCGTAGGGAATGGGGAAGGGAAAACCCGTCGTGCTTACGGAAAAAAATTCGCTGATCAATGAGGCGCGTCACCAGATTTATCGCCAAATGATTTACCGTACAACGGCCGAGACGGGACCGTTGAATATTTTGGACGAGGTGGTGACGAAAGAATGCGCCGTTTGAAACGAATTTGGGACTGACTGCAGCGCTGGGGGGTGGGGGGTGAGTGGTCCTGAGGCGTTAGGTGGTGGATTTCGTGAGTCCCTCTACGACCCGTTTGACGACGGAGCAGGACCCAATGCCAGTGGTGGCTTCTCCAAGGGGTCGCCGCGCCCCTGCCGTCAGGAGGCAGTGAGACTCGACTCAGGGGGACGCACTCGGGAATTTGAAAGTTGCGGTGATTGTGCGACGGCACATGACCGCGAGACAGTAAGGCATTAAAATACCGCGCGGAACGAATATCACTGTTTGCAAGTAGGCCTAGATAATTTCACTGAATTTATGAAACCGTACGTACATAGAAATTTGATATGGCTGCAGAAAATCACATTGAATTTATGAATACCGTATTTACATAGAAATTATTTAATGTGGCTGCAAAAAAACGAAATGGTCAATAATAGCTAAACACAAGGATCGCTGTGAATAAATAACGTAAAATAAATTCGAGTCACTCCGGGGTTACACCAATTTATAGTGGAGCTAGTTTTAGCCGTTTAAGGTGATAATGATTTAATTGTATGCAACGATTGATTAAGGCAATGACTGATTGCTTTATAATGATAGGCTGGGTTAATTATTTATATTGTAATACAGTATCACCGATTGGAATGAATGGATATTTGATTAGGTCCACCATACTATTGGAAGTGACCGAAATGGCAGCGAAGGTCACCAGCTTGATTTACGCTCAAGCAAATTAATGTTAAGGTTATAAAAGACACCTTACTTTTGTAGTTTATTATGAAAATAAATCCGTTATTTTATTCACTGTGATATAACAAAGAATTGACAGTAATTAATTGGTAGTTTTACGTTATGCTTATGGCATAGGCTTAGCTAATAAGATGAAATGTTAATAGCTTAATTGACACGTAATAAATAAGGTAATACTCATCGATGGTATGTAAATGGCATGCGACATGTAACACTGAATAGGCCTAGTTAATGATATAAAGAATGCACGTGCGTTTGGTACATTGAATGGAATACTTGACACTGATTAAGTGGGCTAAATGATTGCATGGATGCACATAGAATAATTGATGTGGCCTAATAATAATGGATTGAAATGCTTGCACAGTATCATTTATATAAGAACATCATGTGATGTTAAATGATTACGTCAAGAGAATATTTAACACACAAATATGACTTGAACATAATGACGGATGATACGCGAAATAAGGTATTGAAATGACACTTGAATTGGATGATAGGCCTACTGCGTTCTTTCACGAGAGTCAGTTGGAACGCGTAAATACACAATTTGGGAGTATAGCCTACCGTTCGGTGGTAGGCTAATGTAGGCTTCAAGAGTACTTAGAATAGGGGGTACTTAGCTTATGGTGACGTAAACTTTGTTGAAAGCGGGTTGACGACGAACCTATTACGCAGATTCTGGTTGTCGTTGTCCATTAAGCCTCTTGAGATGATGGATGTAGGCTTCGTGGAGGCCTGAGGTGATGTTACCTCTCGAGGTGCAGGCTGGCCTTGTGATATTGCAGGCGTAGGCCTGTGGTGCGGAAGATATCTCGAGGAACGTGGAGAAACTTGAAGGCCGACCCGGCAAACCGCAGGCCCGAAGTGATTCTGGTTGGGCCTCGTTGGATTGCTTCGGCAGGTGGTCTTTAGATCTTACGTGAAGACAAATTGTAGGCCCTGAAGAAAGTAGCGGCCGTGGCCCCTCGGCCAGGGGGCCGGAAAGCGGTTGGTGGACGTTCGATGGTGAGCGTACGGGTGAGTGAGAGTGAGTATAAGTGGAAGCTCCTTTTATACCGTAGGCCTGTGACGTAGACTTCATTCTTAAGACGCTTTGTCCACGCGTCTTTTAGTTGTTAACGGTTTTTGTTCGCTCCCATTGGGGAAAAATAGACGCTCCATTGTTTGACTCTTGCCCACGTGTGTTCCAAACTGTTTTATGGTAGCGTGGAAAGAAAGTATGTCTGTCGATTTGTTGGTCTATTTCTTGTCGATACGCTACATATATATATATATATATATATATATATATATATATATATATATATATAAAGATGGCATTTATGCAATGATTTAATTTGGATTTACATAATGCGTCGATTCATGGTTTTTGTTTATTATTTTAATGATATTTGTTACATAAGAAGTAAAGTGTACTGCAAATTTTAACATTTCTTCTATACTGAATTTTGTTTAACTGCACTGATTCGGGTAGCGGCTGTCTGGTTTGGTGTAACGGAGGGGAGGCCGAAATACGAATTACATTTTGTATGCTTTTATTTTCGACCACGATCCCAAGCTCACATCCGATGAGGCGCGCCCCAGGTGCCAGGCTATCAACTGGCTATTGTTTAAAATTTTCTTCTCTCAGCATTTACTATAAAACATAACAAATTTCATTAATAATCCTATTCTGATAATATATATATATATATATATATATATATACAGAGAGAGAGAGAGAGAGAGAGAGAGAGAGAGAGAGAGAAAAATTTAAGTTTGAACTATCAGAGCTATTAAATTAGAGGCACCCTTTTCATAAGCACTGTACCCCTTTATATTTGATCACACAAGGAGATCGCAAGAACTGGAGTCTTTAAGAGCTCCAAACCATTCACTTTCATACTAAATAGTTTATTCACAGCCTCTAAAACAGCCTTTATAACTAATAATAATTAAATTCATCCTTAAAATAAGTAATTGGCTTGAATATTCCATTGGTTTAAATATCTGGATTAGTACATTTTCATTGCATAGACACGTACAGTGTTTGGGTGGGATTAAATTCAAAGCGCATAAAAACAGCTATAAATTTCATATCTAAAAACGAGAAAAAAGTTATATATTATTGAAATTTTCTCATGACACCGATTAAAATATTAATTTTGGGTGCAAACACGAGGATCAGGGTGATGTAAAGGAGATTATAGGTTTCTATCTCCTTTTTGTGGGTTCGGTCTTTCGGCTGTTGGGGGATTGTTCCTTGAGACTGATAAGTAGTAGTCACTGACGGATAGGATAGGTCCTTAGTTGGTATTGTTAACACTCTATGTTTCGAGGGATGATACGAGTCGAAGCTTATAACGTTTAATGTGATTCAGTGAATTATGTGGTTGAACCTGAACCTGAATCTAATTTCTTAGCAATTGTGTCCTATAACCATTACTGTCTACCAGGTCACTCCCGACTCTTGCAGACGACCATTAATCGAGACCTCGTAGTGAGCCAATTTCGGAGAGCCACCCGTCCTGGTTCCAAATCTCTGAACATGGGTGTAGCGCGTGGCCTTATATATGCACGCGTAAGCCGTGGGATTTACGGGAGAATTAAGTAATGCGAGGAAATGATGAATTGTCGCATGAGGCCTTATGATTAAGGGGGCTATTTATTACCTCATAACTTCATAAGGCGTTTTATAACAAGGGAATAAGTTTGAAAACGTGTGTGTGTATGTGTGTGTGTGTGTGTGTGTGAGAGAGAGAGAGAGAGAGAGAGAGAGAGAGAGAGAGAGAGAGAGAGTTTTTGTTACTGGTACGTTTAAAATAATCACCATAGTGTCAGAAAACAATGTTATTGTCTGAAATGTCATAATTTCTACTGGAAAGAGCAAAGTATGATTCTTTGAAATTCAATGAATATAAAAACTGAATGAATTATAATTAAATAAATGATAATCTTCATTACATACTCTCTCAATTTTTCTGAATAAATTTCATAACTTGCAAGTAAAAAAAATTGCATTTTATGCAAAGAAGCATTCAGGGACGTACTAAGCTGTCGGCCAATCGGGTATGGACCGAGAGCCCGGGCCATTAGGGGCCCCGGCGGCCCCGGCCCGCAGTCATCATAAAACAGCGAGTGTTCTCAATTGGGTCCAGTGCCTAATCGAACTGTAATATGAAAAGAATCGGATTTCAAGGGACCCAGGATCTCATTATGCCCGAGAGCCCAGTTGCTGCCATTCCGCCCGTGGAAGCATTTCATTCCTCTTCTCAATTGTTGACATCCTTCCTGAAATGCGCTTTTGTGATTTATCATCTATTGCCTGAAAGAGCTGCGAAGGCTGAAAAAGTTAGTTATAGTCCTAAATAATAAAGAATAGGCCTGCTAATGTATTATTTTAGTTAAAAAGAAATGTTATTTAGTTCATTAACTAGGCTTCGAAGGATAGATATTCATTACCCAGTTCTCCCAATTAGCAAAAAAAAAAAAGAAAAAAAAAAAAAAAAAAAAAAAATATATATATATATATATATATACATATACAGGGTGTCCCATAAGTCCGGCATCATAGGAGAAATTCATATTTTTCTATTTCTATAAACCATAATTCATATTTTTCTCTTTCTACAGGCTATAATGTCTGTGAGCAAGGAAGAACGAATCCAGAGCCAATAACACAGAATTGTGTTAGCAGACTTGTTGCAAAGTTTAAGGAAACGGGATCCATAGAAGATAAACCACGCAGTGGACCTTCAAGGAGGTCCACTGACGATGATACAGCGACTGCTATCCTGGCTCATTTTAACAGAAGTCCCAATAAGTCTCTTCGGCGATTGTCCGCCGAGACAGGAGTGTCGAAAAGTAGCATCCATCGCATTCTTCAGGCTCACAAATGGCATCCATATAAACTTCAGATCCTACAGAAATTAAGCGAAGATGATCCCGACCGGCGGATGGAATTTTGTGAATGGGCTACGAAACAATACATATTGAGCACGTTCTGTAAATAAAAGCTTTTGTTTTGCCTTTTTTTATTATTTTTCCTATGATGCCGGACTTATGGGACACCCTGTATAATGTAATAACCACGTTTTTTTGAAAAATCAGAAAAGGCAATTATCAAGAAATTGGAGCGCGGCGTTGCTCAGTATCAATTCCGGACTCTAAAAAGAAACGGTTCAGACTCGATGAAGTTTTAACAGTGTTTGGCCATGTTCGACCCTATTATTTTCTGGTCTCAATATAATATACGTATATAGATTTTAGTTTAACCCTTTCACTGCGGGCATAGCTTTGAAGCGAATTATACGAATTCCAATTATTGAATTCGAATTATAATACATATATCCCCCCATTTTCAACCCCAGAGGGTGGAAAGAGAGGGATATACCATTGATTTATAAACTACACCCGGAGTTCAGAAAAGTTAGATAGCGAGATAACTGAATAATTGAATGGATTTGTTTGAGCATTTTAGAAAAAATTTTGCAGTGTTTGTTTATCTTCTCATCTGTTATTGTGGTATTAGCTTATTAACTATTTATATGTGTTAATAAAATGTGAAAGGCAATTTCAGTCGTCCTTCCTTTGTTTACCGCTATTTGTTTTTAATTATTATATTAAACGTGAATAATTAGTGTAGAGTGTATGATTGTGGTTCGTTTCTCTGGCGTTGCAACATCGAGGCCGCTGAGACCAGATTTTCCACAAATAATAAGGATAAAATAAATATACGAGTATAATTAATGATAAAAAATGAAGGAACATAATATGATGAGAAAATGAAAATGAATGCAATGAATAAATGAATGAATGGAATTAATAAAGTGAAATGCATTGAGCTAAAAATTTTCAGTGTTAAAAGGATGCGAAAGGAGGGATCAGGTCAGAGCCCTCAACGAACTTTAAAACGTCATTTCCAGGTAGCAAGCAGCTACACCAAGCAGCATGTTACTCGGCAAGATAACTCGATCGCTGGAAGATATCTCGACCGGAAAGTGACACATAGTTAAGGGAACAAGACCATCGTCGCAATTAAGTGAAGGGTCCCTCTTCATTATACGAGTATATCCAAGAGTTAGGCAGGTATTTGTCTATCTGAATGCAGGGAAGGGCCATCCCTCACCTTTGAGACAGGAGTAAGCTTAGGGATGGTCCACTCCGTAACTTCTCACATCTTTTGGAGGCCAACAATTGCATCACGAAGTCGCTGCCAAACGTTACGAACAGCATCCCTAAACTCTGTAAGGAGAAGGCAGTCAGCTGTAGGCGGGCGGGGCGCAATAGATTTTGCTGCCTGATCCGCATCTTTATTGCCTCGAGCCACAATGTGTGCAGTAAAAATAGATGCAGCACTGCAGCAGTAAGTGGGTTCCCGCTGTGGGTAAACTTATCATCACACCATCGCCGCCTGGAAGTGCACGCAAACTGACGAAACATCAGAAAAGAACCTTAACTTCTACTCTGTTTTCATTCCTCGACAATTCCAGAGTAGCTGACGGCTGCGAAAACCCTACTTGTAAACTTCGCCCAAGGACCTCAGTTAAAGAAATAATTTTAAGAAAGGTATGTCCGTTACCTTTTGGTACACTGTTGGTGCTGATTCCTCGTTACATCATCTCTTGCTGGTTTCGCCAAATTGAATAAAGCTAATGATTCAAATATGGGCAGTTTGGTGCTTCGAATAACACTTTGATTCCCTCAAAATTATATTGTAAATATTCTGTTGTAAAACAACTACCAACGAAATGGAACGATGAACGCAAAACTTTAAGATAACTTAATGCAGATCGTACATACACGACACTATCACACTGAGGAGTAGGCTAATAGCCCATTTGCCTACGTGTCTACGCAATTTGTGCACATAGTAGTATAAGTACGAGTGGGAGGAGGGGGAGTAGGCGGAGTGGGCGACGCCCGCCAAGCCACTAAAGAGAGTGAGGGGGAAAGGGGGGAGAGGAAAAGAGGGGAATGGGGGAGTGCCAGTGCCAAGGTTGGTAAGAGCCAACCAACCAGCCAATCAACCAATTAACGAACCAACCGGGAGTACCAAGGATTAAAGCCAAAGGTTTAGGGGGCGCCATGAATAGAGGGTGACCTAACCTAACCTAATGTGTGGAGCAGAAGACTACAGCAAACCGTCTCATCTTGAAAAAATAAAAATATAAAGAACCTAACCTAACCTATTTTACAACGTCTCGGCTCATTGTGTGTAGGAGATAATTAACCTTTACCCTTTCACAGCGTCTTGGCTCATTGTGTGCAGGAGATAATTAAATATTTACAGCGTCTCGGCTCTTTGTGTGGAGGAGATAATTACATTACAGCGTATTATATAGATATATTTTAAAAATGAATAAGGATTAAATAGAAACACATCTGCACTCAGTATTTATTAATATGTCATGAGCAGAGGCGGATTAAGACACCTCGGGGCCCAGGGGCAATGAAGAATATGAGGTCCTTTTCTATAATTTTTTATTAACAATATATGTACATGTACAGTACATCGTACATTTGCACGAATTATATGTACAGTGCTCAGGCTAATTGAGAAATAAACTTAAAAGAACCTTAACACAGTGTATTTTGCCGTTTGCCAAACCAAACAGTATTAAACAAACTTTACTTTAGTGCCTATAAAACATAAAATAAAACAGGGAATTTGTCAGTTTGCGTACTCTGTCATATTTAATCAAAGAAGTTTGCGAAATCTCGAATTATATCATCGAAACTCAGTTGACTGGGGGGGCCCCTCAAGCATGGGAGCCTGAGGCTTCAGCCTCAATAGCCTCAGGGATAATCCGCCACTGGTCATGAGATTATTTTTATTAGTAAATTAGAGATAATGGTTGTATTAATTACATTCTCATAACTTTATACAATACATTCAACATAAAATTTATAAATAATAATATATATACACAAACAATCAATATTTATTAACATATCAAGACATTATATTCTTTGTTGGTAAACTTATAAATAATTTTGAATTAATTTCATGTCTCATAACTTTGTATAATACCGTCAACATAAAATTAGAAATAGTACATTTACTATTTATTAACATGTAAAGACAGTATTTCTTTGTCAGTATTGCAAACTCGCAAATAATGGTGGAAATAGATACATTCTCATTACTTTGTACTGCGCACCCAATTCTTTTCATAAATAATGACTCGCTGAATGCATGAGACTTTCTATACTCGATATATTTTTTCATGCAGAAAGGAGGGGCCAAGGGCGAGCGCCCGCAAAAATGGCTACCTTTCTTAAGAAAGAGAGAGCCGAAATCAAGGTCTTCGAGGCTCACCGTGCTTTTTTTATATATAGATTTTTAAAACAATGTGTAGTGTGTAAAATGCATGTATGTGTAGTGAAGAATAGAGGGAGAAGTGTGTGTTTGAGAGTATGCTGGACTACTCACAAGGTAGGTAGGACACGGAAAAAGATCAGCTAAAGAGGACAGTGGCAGGAGAAACGGGAGTTCTAGCACTCCTTCTCTCCTTCCTAACTTCTCCCCCGTCCCGGGGATTACTTCCCTGGTCGATTGGTGTCTACAATCTCCTCCCGTAAGCCCTTAAGATAGTTTAAGATTATTTTTGTTTCTACTTTACAATTGGGAGTAGTATTTTGAATTTATTTTATCTTTGAACATATAGATTCAAAAGCCTGCTCGAGTAAACGATTCGTTATTGCTATAGTATCATTATATTCTAATTTACGAGTATGTACAACCCGTTCTAAACGCGCATTTATCCTCTTTTCACCTTTTTCAATTGAAAACTGATCAACTTTCATAACAATGGGTGAAGAAATCTTCTAAATCGTAACAATAGTTGTGTCTTATATAAAGATATAATTCTTGCGGATGAACGGTGAATGCAAGGGAGGGTTTGTAGTGCTCTAGACCGCCGTCCCAAAGCGGCGTCCCCCTTCTCGGCGGAGGTGTCTTCTAAATATGCTCTAAGTTCCATCCTATTCTCACTTTGTTCGTCTCTACATTTCATAAAATCGTCATTTAACACAGTGTAGCCATGTTCAAGGATGGTATCAAAATAATGCATGTTAACAACACGAGCATCTAATAAAGCTTTCAGTTTGCAGAAGGTAGCTATTTCAAATATTCTATCAAGGATGAATCGGTGTCGTATAGGTGCTAGTCCATTATTAACACTGTTATTACTATAAGTTTTTAGATTGGATTTCCACATTAGTAGAACAGTATCACAACTCAGTTAACATATAAATAATGGCGTATGAGGAGGTGTCACTGACCGTCACTCTTGTGGCACTCGCGGTAGCTGGTATTTTATAATTCTCTTCCACCCACTTCTCAACCAACAAAGATTTTCACTATCTCATCATTTAAATAAATAACATTACGTTTGGCGGGGTCTGTACGTTTGTATTTTGTAACGAGCACGTAATTTATCGCGCCACTGCTACGTTTGCAAACTCTCACTCTCACACTCTCAGCTCCTCAGTCTAACCTGGTGATGAGTCATGCGACCTAGTTAGGATCGAAGAGGTACCCACTGTTGTCGGGTCAGCGACACGAATGTGATGGACGAATCATGAAAGGATATGCAACAACATGAAAACAGTTTCGGACGGCGAAAAATTATGTACACAAAATTACGTCATATTAAATGATTCGAGAATAAGTGATTAACACTATAGTGTTCTACTCGATAAATAAACGTGACCATTAACAAAGTGCAGAATCCTTTAGCAATAATCTCACTAGTCACTTCATCGTGATAAACGTTAATGTAGTGTTAAAAATATTTTAAATTATCCATCACTAGGGTCACGTTTTTTGCTGTTGGGATGTAATCGGTGAGATGTGACATAACGTAATAAAGTTTTCTCATACCATTCGTCAACCAGTTTCATAATCCCGTCTCTGTTTTTCTTCACTGAGCGCCGATTCCTTCACCTCACATTGTGCGTATTCTTTCATATAGTTTAAATTGGATACATAATCCAAGACGTGTTTATCATTATGATACCCTGTATTACTTTCGTTAGAATAATAATAAAACACTTGAATATCCTGTTTCGCGTCGTCTTGCGTGAATTAAAGACGATTTAAAAATTTCAAACGATTTTACAGAGTACCATTTTAAAAAAGTACTGCGAGCAATATCAGAGGCTGCCATTGTTCTTAAAAAGTCAAATCTGGGTGAGGGTATAAACACACGTAGTTAATTAGAAGCAAAACTCTTCAACAGGTGAGTATGTGTCCACGTCAGCAGTGGTTGCGAATGACTAACAAGATTAAGCACAGCGAAAGATGTTAACATCAGCTTGTGAGCAGAGTTTATACACAGTGTCCAGACAGGAAAACTAAATCAAGCGCTGCTATGCTATTCGTGCACATATCTTACAGTGGGAGAAACTTACCCACCATGTACAGGCAGGAATATCTCTCTCTCGCTCTCTCTCTCTTTCTCACACACACACACACACACACACACACACACACACACACACACACCTATGCTGTTAGAAAATGAAACACACAACTTAAATACGTAAAATAATTTAGTTAAAGTATACGAATTAAATAAACATGTACAAGTAAATAAACAATCAGTAATAACAATAACAAGTAAATAAATAAATAGAGATTGGGGGTTTCTATTCCACACATGCATATACGGTATACCTACATATTTCTAATGGCTGAACCCTCAAACAGCGATGACGCGTTTGCAGTTGGAACAGAAAATCAAAATTGTTGAGAGGTTTCATTTGACAAATTCTGCGACACAGGGGCAGAGGAACATTTGCGGAAAATATAGAGGCAGATATCTATCGATAGAAAGCCAATATCACGAATTGTTAGAAAATTTCAAACAAAAGCAAATATAAGCAGTCAACATAACGATCCACAAGAACTGTGAAACACGTAAATATGGTTTATGAAATTATTGCGCGCAGTCCGCAGAAGTCAGTTCTACGTTTGTCAGAAGAAGTAGGTATTTCACGAACATTATGCTGGCACTCCGATGGAGTTTCCACGTAGTGTTGCTAAACTCGACATTTGGGTCGCTGTTGGGTGGTATGGTGTAGTAGGTCCCTACTTCTTTCAGAATGAAACTGGGAAAACAGTAATGGTAACGCAAAATTCATATCGTCAGATGCTACAAGATTTCTACTTATCACAACAAATTAGTTTGCCACGCAAAAGAAATAACCGCATTACTCCAGATTCACAGTGGTTTCAGCAGGATGGAGCACCTCCACACACTGCTTGTGAAACTCGCAACTTTTTGAGGAAGCATTTTTCCGGGTGACTAATCTCTCTTTATGAGCCAGTGGAATGGACCAACTCACCTGACTTCACATCCCGACATTGTTTTTCGGGGTTACATAAAAGACAGGATCTGTTTTACCAAGCCTAAGACACTTGAAGATCTATGAAGGCTATGAGGTAATCAACAACGTCCCAGCTCAGCTATTGCCAAATATTATGTGAAACATTTGTGTAAGGTTGAATATTGTGTTAGAAACAAAATGGTGATTACACTTCACATGTTGTTTAATTAGGTTAATAAACTTCTATGTGTTACGTACCTGTTGCGCTTATATTTGTATCTAACTTCCTCGTTTTTAGCTTAGAACATTTATTTAAAAATAAGGACTTTTTGGGGGACACCTGGTGTATTATGAATCTGTCATTCCTCAACTTCTCTCATGAAAAATACAGACAAATTTTAATTACAGTAAATGTATACCGTTAAATTTCTGAATTGAAAGTAAAACATAAAACAATGAAATAGTTTTGAAAAATGTAATAAAATTAAAATTGAATTATGTGACCTAATACTATTTTAATATTATTTATTAATTCTATTAATTACGGAAGGGCTGACTACCCGAAATATATTTTTTCCCATACTCGAAATTGACTTCTTCGATATTTTTACTTTGATGTAATTTTTAAAAGTATTTTCAGGTAAAATGGATGAAACTTTTAAAACAATAATACTGAAATCCCAAAATGGCAGAAAATGGAAATAGAAATTTCGTAAATAAAATGGTGAATGGTTTCAACCAAAACTTTTAAATGGAATCGGAACCACATTGGATTTTTTTTTTTTTTGGTAAAAATGAATTGGAATTGGAATCTATTCCTTTAAGGGTCAGAATCGTTTGCCTATAATATACAACTGATTAAATACGATGATTTATATATAGATCAAAGCTCTCGTGTATTACGCAATAAAAAATCAAATGATAATTGATTAATAATTATTAATCAGGAATGATCAAATTTGCTTCTGTTCTTTTTATCCAATCTGTATGTTTATCATTTAATTAATTACGGAATCATCATCTTTGTAAACTGTAATACCGTCATTATCCTCCGTTCGCGAATGGATATACAGAGTTTAGTTTCATTTTTCTTAATTAAAAGCATTTTGAATTTGTTAAGCCTTTTTACTCATGATTTATAATGAAATGATGTATCGTTACATTAAAGATGTACAGTTTGGAAAAAGTTCATCTAAAAATACAAAATATTTTAAAAACCATAAAATATAACTAATTGGTAATATTTTGTTTTTCCTCTGGTATTTTATTTCTTTTGTTAAGAGTAATAAGTTTCAAAAACAAAACCCAGTTTTTACTCATTAGTAATTTTCTATGCTTTTTAGAAATTTTTACGTTTATAGGCGAATCTTTTTCCCAAACTGTACATTAAATTCTTTAGTGATCATTTTCACTAATTGGTAATTTCGACTAAAGTTTAGGAGGTTTATTGCATTTGCTTTGGATCAACAGATTAGCATGAGAGCATATAATTAGGTGTCCTAAGATATCAGTCAGTTTAAGCAACTATTGCAGACAGTTGGCCAAAGTCGACTCCATCTCTAAATTATCATACAAAGAAGGAAGTTTGATTCCTGGTGGAGGATAATATATATATATGATGAAAATAACCAGGAAGGAAAAAAGGAAATACAGAATGGTGCCCAAGCGCTTTCGTCTAATGACATCCTCAGGAACACTCAGGAAAGCGCTTGAGCACCATTCTGTTTTTTCTTCCTTCGTGGTTATTTTCATCATAAATATTACTTTCGTGTTACTTTCGTGAAATAATTTTCACACACACACACACACACACACACACATATATATATATATATATATATATATATGATGCAAATAAAGGCCATTCAATTGTCTGTGTAGTACAACGGCATTTTTTTTTAGCTCTATAGAGGCAATTGACAATTCAGGCAGAAATCCCGAACACCGTTCCACTGTATTTTCCTGAAAAGTAAGTAAAATGCTTTCATAAATTTTCACTTGAGCTTAAACCCAGATTTCTTTATGCATATTTTGGTGAAGACTAAGTTATAGGTATAACCAATGCAAGAAAATTTCTTTTCAGTGTATCCAACAAAGAAAAATATATATATATTTTTTATATTTAGTCTTAGTATGACTGCATCCCGTAAAAAATAAGATGCAATCGTACTAAGACTATTTGTAAAATATATATAAAAGAATTTACATAAAAACATATAAACGATATCAGCCTTGACACATATCGTGGTAGATAATCTCATCACGATTCAAAATTATTTCAAAAATGTTTCTGACATCACACGTCCTCTGTACATAAAGCGAATTGTCGCAACAACATTATCCCCATTACAGTAACAGTTTTTAATGGTGTCCTTTAGTTATTAGATTAAAATATTATGTTACAAGATAATATATTAAAAATTAATAGATAACAAACAAATTTCTTTTAATACAATGGTCACTATATTATTAAACTAAAACAGTCAAAAAAGAACTTATTGTAAGTAATTTATGTATGTATGTAAATTTACTAAAGTTTAAACACTATAATGGAAAAGTCTCTGGTTAAACCTCTGGTAAAACTCTGGTAAAATCTCAGAACAATACGCACTATTACAGGTATGACATCACTGTACGCCAGAGCTGGGCACTTGCGTTTTTTTTTGCGGTACTGCGGTACTGCGGTACTACCGCACTACCAAACCGGTACCGCATAACGCAGTACCGCAAAGGATCGCTGAAAGTACAGCCTGTACTTTCAGCGATCCTTTGCGGTACTGCGTTATGCGGTACCGGTTTGGTAGTGCGGTAGTACCGCAGTACCGCAGTACCGCAAAAAAAACCGCAAGTGCCCAGCTCTGCCTGTACCACATTCCATATATAAATGCAAATACTTAATACTTTTTTTTATGTAGGAAGGGCGAATGCCCGCAAAAACGCCCCCCTGATAGAGGAAGAAGAGAGCCATAATCAAGGTCCAAGATTTTCGAGATGCCTTGACATACTGCATTTGAAAGACAGTCATAGACAAGGGGAAAGATGGAATAAGGAGGACTGTTCCAGAGTTGACCAGTTGAGTGGGTGAAAGACTGAAAATAAAGATTAACTCTTGCGTTAGAGTTGGACAGAAAAGGAATGATAATGTGTCGAAAGTCTTGTACTGCGTATTCTCCTTAAAGGAGGAGACATTCAGCGAGCGAGTTCAGAAGAGCAATGTCCGTTATGATAGCGATAGCAAAGAGAGAGTGAGGCAACATTGCGGCAAAGAGAGAATGATTGAAGACAGTTAGTAAGAGGCGGAGAATTGATGAGATGAAAAGCCTTTGATTCCACCCGGTCAAGTAGAGCTGTGAGGGTTGAACCACCCCATACATGAGAAGCTTACTCCATACAGGGGCGGACAAGACCACTGTACAGAGACAGCAACTGAAAGTTGGGGTGAAGAAAATGCGGATCCGGTACAACACACTTAACCTCTTGAAGCTGTTTTAGAAAAAGAGTACATGCAGACATGGGCAGTAAATACTTTAGATGTATTTAAATAATAAATACATTACTTGAAAATAAAAGTAATTAAATACTAAATAAAATTCAGGTTTTCAGAAAGTATTTAAATACTAGATACATTACTCCTAAAATGTATTTAAATACACTTCAAATACAATTTAGATACTTTTCAAAACGCACATAAAATCACTAACATCAGCTTAGAGTCAAATAAAATCGAGAAGTCGCATAAGTAGACGCTGCAGTTGTTTTGTGACACAGAAGACATAAAGTTTTCACTTTACTACCATCTTTGGAAGTTATTCGGAAATATTTTCCATCAAAAAGTGGGTGCAGGTATGATTCGCTATTTTTATTTTCACTTCCACCATCAACAACTTCTATTTTACCACCTTCTTTTCCACCACTTCCACTTGCTGCAGTCATGTTACAAATGTTGTCCTCGTCTAATATGATCAATAGACTAAGGCTAATTGCACAGTTAGCGCTGAACTTTACACAACCACATATGACGATGCCTCAGGATAGACTGCCGGCTGCTGCACTGCAGCTGTGAGTCTGTGACAATCGCCACTAGAGCAGGCTGGAAGTTCCATTTTTCAAGGTGCTTCCAGAAAGTTCTAGCCTGCTGAGCCTGGAATTTTCTGGAAGCACAAGCACCTTGAAAAATGTTTTACTGTGTTTCGTGGTACCAGCTAAATACTGGGTGGTTAGTACTGTACATCCTCGCAAAATTGAACAGTTCACAAAAAAGTATTTTAAAAATGTATTTAAAAACAGGTATTTACAAATACTAAATACTTTTCGAAAGTATTTAAATACATAATTAAATATACTCTCCAAAAAGTATTTATAAATACATGTATTTAAATACATATTTAAGTATTTTCAAATACATTACTGCCCATGTCTGAGTACATGTGATCTTTCCAGGAAAGATTAGGGAAAAGGAAACGCCAAGAATGTTAAGAGAAGAGGAAAGATTGAGTTGTGTGTTGTTGATGGTAGGTAAGGTAAGGGAATAGTCGTGTGGAAGATTGTCACGAGTAGACAGGTGAAGGAACTGAGTTTTTGAAGTACTGGAAAGCACAAGGTTTTCTTTGCCCCAATCAGAGATACTAAAAAGATCATAGATTGATGCACCATAGCCGACATATGCGAAACATGGCGTGACTGTTGAGAGGGACGTTTTGTGAAGTGGGTGGAGAAGTAGAATCATCGGCATAGGAGTGGATAGGACAGGAAGTGCGACTTAATAGATCATTGATAAATAAAAAGAAAAAAAAAAAGAGTGGGTGACAGAACAGAACCCTGAAGAACACCACCATTAATAGCTTTAGGACAAGAACAGTGACCATCTACAACTGCAGCTATAGATCGGCCAGAAAGGAAACCAGATGAAGGCACAGATAGAAAAATAGAAACCGAAGGAGGGCAGTTTGAAAATTAGGTATTTGTGCCAGACTCTATCAAAAGCTTTTAACGCAATAACAAAAGTTTCATCGAGATCCCGAAAGGAGGATGACCAAGAGTCAGAAAGATATGCAAGAAGATCGCCAATACAGCGTCCCTTGCGGAACCCATATCGACGATTTGAAAGAAGACTGTGAGAAGAGAGGTGTTTAAGAATATTCCTATTAAGGATAGATTCAAAATTTTAGAAAGACAAGAAATCAAAGCAATTCGGTGATAGTTGGAGGCTTGAGAGCGGTTACCCTTCTTTGGGACAGTCTAAATGAAAACGAATTTCCAGCAGGAAGGAAAAGTACCAGATGAAAGACAGAGGCGAAAGAGTTTGCCTTGCCAAGGTGTCAGCACAGTACGCCTTCCTAGAGTTGAGTTCAGATAGGGCAGAAAAACATCTTTAGAAGAAATTCTAATTTCAGACCTAATTAAGTCAGAGGGAAGAGATGAAGGAACAGCACCGGAATCGTCCATGGTTGAGTTGGAGACGAAAGTTTGAGCGAAAAGTTCAGCTTTATCAGGAAAAGAGACAGCAACCGAGCCATCGGAATGGAAAAGAGGAGGGAAATAAGAAGTAAATTTTATGGAGAGGTTCATGTCTAGATGCCAGAAAGAACAAGAAGAATTAGAATTAGATAGATTTTTACATTTTTGTCTAATGAAAGAATTTTTGGCGAGTCGAAGAGCAGATTTTGCACGATTTCGGGCAGAAATATAAACTATGTGAGAGACAGGAGTTGGACGACGACGGTACCTTCTGAAAGCCTCCTCTCTGTTGCGGATAACATTAGAACAAGTAAGGTTAAATCAGTGATATTTGTATTAGGAGAAGGAATAGAATATGGAATGTACGCTTCCATACCCAAGAGAATCACCTCCGTAATGCGCACAGCGCACCCGGAGGGAACCCAGCCACAGAAGCAGTAATCATTCCATGGGAAATCAGAGAAGTATTGCCTTAGGGCCTCCCAGTAGGCGGCGCCAAAGTGCCAAAGGCGTCTCCTCTTGGGAGGATCCAAAGCCGAACTGGAGCAATAGAATAGGAAACTGATGTAAGATCGTGGTTGGAGGAGAACAACGGAGAAAAAGTTTGACAAAGTAAGAAGAAGGATGAGAGGTGAGAAATAAATCCAGAATGTTGGGAATATCTGCAAGGCGATCGGGGATACGAGTAGGGTGCTTTACAATCTGCTCTAGGTCATTCAGGATTGAAAAGTTGTAAGCTAGTTCACTAGGGATGTTAGTGAAATGTGTGTGATTAAAGCCAAAAGTGGTGGTGAACATTGAAATATCCTACAATGGAGATTTCAGCGAAACGAGAGTGAGATGTATTTAGTTTGAGATTGGCATGCAAGCTGTAGCAAGAGGGTGTAGAATTCAGAGGATTCCAGTTCGGGAATACGAGAGCAAGTTAGGTCATTGCGTACATATACGCAACATCCACCTTTGGAGTGAAATTGATTGTAGAGAAAGTAAGAGGGTTCTAGACACCTGAGTTTCAGTGAGGAAAAGAAGATGAGGTTTAGAGGAGGAGAGGTGGTGTTCAGCAGATTGAAAATTTGAAGAAAAGCCACGAATGTTGCAGAAATTTATGAAAAGTAAATGAGGCAGAGCCCCAGAACATCTCGAATGGGCAGTAATAGAACCAGGGAACTCAGAGGCTCTTGAAGTCGTTGTCTTTTTTATTAAATTTTGAAAAGATTATGTAGTGTGTAAGATGCATGTATGTGTAGTGAAGAATAGCGAGAGAAGTTTGTGTTTGAGAGTATGCTCGACTGTTCACAAGGTAGATGAGACACGGAAAAAGATCAGCTAAGGAGGACAGTGACAGGAGAAATGGGAGTTTCAGCACTCCCTATCTTCTGTCTAACGTTCTCCCAGAGTACTTTCCTGGTCGATTAGTGTTTACAATGAAGCTATTACACAATTCATTATCAAGATTATTACACACATTGACTGAATTGCTGTATAATTAATCAGTCATCTTGCGTGACTGGAGAATCCTTGTTCCATTCATTTCATGAAATGACTAAAAATTTTTATTATTTCATGAAGTAACTAAGAGACACAGGCATTATGCGAAAATATATATATATATATATATATATATATATATATATATATATATATATATATATATATATATATATATATATATATATATATATATATATTAGGGTTATAACTTTTAGACTTTTTTCAAATAAAAGATCTCCTGTATCATAAATCGATGAACTTTTGCTTAAAAACAATGAAAAAGACCCTAATTCCTCTCAGTTTTTAAAAAGGTCACCCCCAAATCAAAAGTTTGAATCACCATAACCATATATTTACGTTACTACTCATAAGTATATAAATATATTATTATTAGAGGGCGGACTTTTAGGTTTTAACCTAAAAAATATTTTCGAATTTTTCAGTACGCTAATATATCGTGAGATCGCCCGAAAAATCACTTCCGGTGCTCAAATTCGATGACTAATATCAATCCACCCATACAAGAAAATTCTAGAACACACGACATTGTTCTTCATGCACTCGCAAATAGTATAAAAGCACGAAATGAAATCAACCGAATCACTTGTGTCCAGTATTGCGCAATAGTTACTCAACTGTTCAGTTCAACTCAACTTCAGGTAAGCTTTTATTATTTGTAATATGTTCGCTTAATTAAAAAACGTAGCGAAATGTGGAATTCGCTTCTGCACTCTTGAACATTCCAGAACATTTTTAAAATTTATTAACCATAATAATTTGTTGAATTTTTCTTCCATTTTAACACGTAAACAAAAGCGTATCCAGAATGTTTTGTTGAGGGGAGTCAAACTCAAAAAATATATAGAGCCCAAAATATTTGGTGATAAATATTTTCGTGAGACGTTCTATGGATGTTCTAAAAATATTTTCCAAACTTTTATCACCTAAAAAATAAATATTTGGTCATATTTTTTCACCTAAAAATCCGCCCTCTAATTATTATATTATTTCTATATATTATATTAATATTATATACAGGGTGGGCCGAAAGTCTGGATCCATAGGAAAATATTTATTTTAATACATAAATTACAACAAATGGTAAATACTTAAAATGAATATCAACTTTAACTCGTAAATGCGTATCCGTGATACTGTACAGTGGTTCGTACTCCAGTATAAACAACAAATTATAACAAATGCTCAAATTGGCGGCCTCTGACATCGAGACACTTAGGGATGGAATTTATGATTTTTAATAATTCTTCGAATTGACGTTCTCGAGATGCGTGTTTCATTTGATAATCTTCTCTTTTGACTTTACTGGACTATTCGTTAAAGTTTCACATACCATTGCAGAGGTATTTTCATCAGTTGCAGTTTTTGGACGACCAGAACGCCGTCGATCATGTACACTTCCTGTTTCTTTGAAACGTTTAAACAACTTGCCAACAGTCGCATGTGTTACTGGATGCTTATCAGGATGATTTCTATTGAATTCGGTAGCAACTTCTCTGTGTGTAGCGCCTGTCTTGCGTACATGAGCACAAGTTCTACCCGGTCTTCTGTTGTTAGATTCGAAGCCATTTCTGGGCTGAAATAAAAAAGTATTTGAGTATTTATACTGGAGTACGAACTACTGTACAGTATCACGGATACGCATTTACGAGTTAAAGTTGATATTCATTTAAAGTATTTACCATTTGTTGTAATTTATGTATTAAAATAAATATTTTCCTATGGATCCAGACTTTCGGCCCACCCTGTATATATAATATATATATAAACAAACAAACAAATCAACTTAATTCCTTTTTATATCTGTTTCAGAAGCAATATAATGTCACACAAGAAAAGTGATACTACCATACAGAAGAACAAGGATATCTGGACCAATAATCTGGTGAGATTCCAGCAGTCACATAGAAGAAGAGGAAGTGTGCCTTTAGAAGAATCTTCACTAGAAGAAAAATGCAGAATGCCACTCCAAATCCAAATCATTGGACGGTACCAGTTTCTTGGAACAGAAATCAAAGGAAGAAAGGAGCGAATAGTGTAAATTTCCAAAGAAGTTACAAAATTATGGAAGAATAAATTGAATTTTCCGCATGTGTCAGATCAAGTAATACGAGCAAAGCTTGACAAGGTGATGAAGACTTATGATGAATGTGTCAGGAGGGGAAAATATGATGCCCTGAATGAACTTTTTGATATCACTAAAGTAAATGGCCAATGGTTATCCTCGGAAGACAAACGACTGTACCACCTTCAAGTGGAAAGCAAAGGAGAAGTGGGGTACTCTACAGGTCAAGTTGCAAGTGAAGAAACGATTCATCCTTCAAAGAGACGAAAATTGCTTGCTGAATCAGCATCAACATCTTACAATCATGTATCTGGTGGTAGTGGTACTGAATCTGAAGAGAGCGAGCATGAAGATGAAGATGAGAGTATTACTCCACCAACCAGAAGACATAACAAAAGTAAAGTTGCAACCAACTTGGTGACATCCACAGGAGTATCAACAAGTAAAGCCGCTAAAATATGCAAACAGTTGTCACTTGATGGTATTGACATTCCAATACCAAGTCAAGCAGCAATTTACAAGTCAGCATACAAAGAGGCTGCTAAATTGAAGGAGGAAATGATTGAAAATTTACAGATGGAAGAGTGGTCTTTACATTTTGATGGAAAGCGCATTGAGGAAAATGAGTATCAAGTAGTGGTACTTAAAAATGAAAGAACCGAAGTAAAATTGGATGCATTGCGTCTGAAAGATGGCAAAGCTGAAACTATTGCTGAAGGAATTGCAAAAGTTATTGATGAATACACCTTATGGAATGCAATAAAGATGATCGTTGCTGATACAACAAGTGTTAACACTGGGAAAAAGAGTGGAGTTGTTGTCAAATTGCAACGAATGTTCTCAGAGAAGGGTATCTGCAAACCACAATTTATCAGTTGTCAGCATCACATTCTGGACAGGATTCTCCGTTTGGTAATGGACGAAGATCTTGGTGCTAACACCAGTTCTCCAAACATCGAATATCCATTTGTATCCCAACTGGTGAAGAATTATGAGGAACTAAAGGCACAGTTTGTTAATGGAACAGAAGAGGTCCTCGAGAAATCAGGATGGAGAGATGATATTAAGTTTTTGTACCATCTAACACGGGTGTTTAGATTCTTTGAAGAAAAAGGGAATTTTCCTTTGATTAACTTTCAGAAAATTCCAAACATCAGCAATGCGAGGTGGCATTCAAGAGCCATTCTAGCTATCCTTGCATTTATTCTTATACCTACAACAAGGAAGACTTTGGAGAAGGTATGAAGATTCATTTCATACAACTGGGCAGAATATTGGTTTACTAATCAGATGTACAGTACAATGAAAATGACTTCAAGAACTTGTCAGAAATATTGAAACCTTACAAAAAAGCATTGAACTCATTGGAAAATCACTGGAAGCAGGAGCCATCCCCACTCAAGATACCAAGAAGTAATCAGTGTGCAGAACGTGCAATCAAAGTTATGCAGGAACTGTATGCTGCCTGCAGAAACAAAAACAAACTGCAACTTCGGTTTATTCTAAGCAATAAGCAGTAATATATGTACAAGTATTATAACGATTATGTTGTGAGTTCTTTTATTATATTACATGGAATATGCAAAAAAGTTACGTATGCAATAATCGATTTTTTTATTTCGGGGTGACCTTTTCTAAAAAGATATTAAAATGAAAGTTCATTTCTTTGTTTTTAGGCAAAGGTTCATCGAATTAAAGTACAGGAATATTATGTTGTAAAAAAGTTATAACCCTAATATATATATATATATAGTATATTACACTATATGAGCAATAAATTTAGTCTCACTTAAAGCCTTAAGATTTATTTCTAATCATCTTAAAATGATGTCATTCGCTTTCAGAGTTTGCAAGACACATTATACATTTGTTCTGTTACTTCGAGATTCATTAATAAAAGCTCATTCATAAAAGACGTTAACATTTTTAGAAACCAGCATCAAATTTATTGCCATGCATAAATTTGGTATATAGCATATGTACCTACCTATATATATATATATATATATATATATATAGAGAGAAGAGAGAGAGAGAGAGAGAGAGAGAGAGAGAGAGAGAGAGAGAGAGAGGTGTCAATAGAGGTGGGGTCACGAGCCTGACCTCTTTGTGGTGAGGAAATCAAAGATTTTTTTTGTTCAGGAAGGAGGAGTCAAAGGCGAATGCCAGCAAAAATGCTCACCCATAGAAGGAGAGAACCGAAATTAAGCTCCAGAGTTTTCGTGATGCCTGAACACTGCGTTTGAAAGATTGGAGGTCATAGACAGCGGGAAAGATGAACTGAGGAATGTTGTTCCAGAGTTGACCCGTTGAGTCGATGAAAGATTGATAATATCGTAACTTCGCATTCCGTTGATCAGCGAAGTTAAGCGACATTGGGTTGGATAGTAGTTGGATGGGAGCCAGCCCTCTGCGTCCAGACTATGTAGCGACCCATGGTTCGGAAACATTTTTTTCATTATAAGATATGAAACGTAACAAACTACAGTATTCTTAGAAAATGTCATCAGTTCTTATGCAAACGAATTATATTTAATTTTGTTACCGCTGTTGTAAAGATATAAAAAGTTTTGATGCTGTCGTAAAATTTCTTTGACTAACCTGGGTCTACGTTAACCTAACATAATTAGGTTAAATCTAATACAGGTTTAATGAAAAAAACAGTACAACTTGCCTTCAGGCCTCAAAACCGAATAAGCCCATTTGCAATTTAACTTTGGATTAGGACATTATTATTATTATTATTAAACATTTTTCAGAGGTTGGAAAAGGGGCAGCGGAAAATGTTCCCTTATCCCCCAATTCCTTCGGAGATTTAATGGGACGTCTCCTGTTCTTGTGTTATGGCTATGCATACTTTTCATAACTGCCATAACGGAACCAGTTATCAGTATGTAGATGACACAACACTTCTCATATCTGATAAAGACTTAGGTATTTTACAAGAAAAAACATGGAACTTATTCTTATTTGTAAGTGGCTGAATGAAATAAATTATTGTCAGGTCACTCAAAGACCTCATACATGATTACACTATAGCAAAGAGATAACAGAATATAATTTAAATATACATATGGGTAATACTGTAATAAATAGAGTACTTACTGGAATAAAAAGTATTAAGTGTAATTTTAGATGAATAAATTTCAAAGGACACATGAAACATTTTGTCAAAATTCACTTATTATCTTGCATAAATTAAAACACCATATTTCCAAATATTTACTGCTCTGTAATACAGCATTGCACATCCTCACATACAGGGTGTCCACAATATCTTGTCATCCCAGTAAAATACTAACTGATTTTCGTTTATCTTTCAGACGTAATGCACACTATTGTTGTCTGGTAGATGCCCTGCCAGATCTTGGTTTATCTTTTATAATTCCTGTTGTGAATAGTTTATTTTCCCATCTCAACAGTTCTTTTTGGAGGAACTGCACGATTGAATCGGTCCTGGAAGTGTGCACGAATATTTTCAATGGTTTTGCCATTACGTGGTAGCTCATAGACACAGGTACTAGCCAATATGCTTTGTTCAATCATACAGTTGCTGCTACCGCGCATTTGAAATGGGTCTAAAAGAAAAACGAAAATCAGTTAGTATTTTACTGGTAACAAGACATTGTGGATACCCTGTACTATATAACAGCAGTTTAGTAAATAAGGGGTTCCAAAAAACCTTAGCCCCTCCCCCCCATTTGCAGCTTACATGTTTTACTTATATCGAAATAGTTTTTAGTGATTATAAAAATATATAAAATTCTTTATTTATTGCAGGTAGTAAAATTACTTTAGCTGATAAAGTGATAATATAATGGCTTCTCAATTAATTGGTGATTCGGAGAGGCAACGTGTGATAGATCGCATACGAGCAATAACATTTCGGGAAGCTCGTGAGGCTGGAGCTACCTTTATAACACGTTTCATAGTTCATGGGTTGCCAAAAAGTTGCGAAGAAGTGAGGACTTCGTCAAAAGAAATTGGAATAAACTTTGGATGAATGTGAAATGGATACAACCAAATCTGGGCGCCCAAATTTGCCACTCTCTCAGGAAACAAAGGACATCATTGAAAGCGGTACGCGTAAGCGGAAAAACAGCTGTGCTAAACTTTCTAGATAGATCGAAGTGTTGAGAGGAAAGATCGTTAGTGGTGAGATCATTCGACTGTACCGTCATAGGCAAGGTTTAAAGCCTTGGCGTGAACTTCCAAAGCCAAGAAAAACTCAACTTAACATCGATGACAGAATGTGGTTTGCCATTATCTTGAAGATTGGGATGTGGATGATTTCATGCATTTAGCTGTCTCCGATGAATTTTTTGTTTACGTAACACGTCGGCCTAACTACCAAAATGATCGAGTGTGGGCCACAACACCAGATGAAATCGATGGCAATGAACATTATCGCGAATTATTATAAAGTCCAGACTGTGTTGGTGTGTTTGTTTTGTTCACTGCAAAGAAGCTCATGTCGGTGCTGAAGCCAAATGGTCAGAGTTGGGATGGACAGTGTTTTCGTGATATTATTTTATCCCAGCATGTCATTCCTTTTCTAAGAAACCCAAACAATGTTATGGATGTCGATCAGGTCACACTTCTGCATGATAAGGCACCCTGCTTTAAGGCATTAGCCACTCAACAGTTGTTGCGGAACCATGAGATCGATTTCTTTGGAAATGAAGAATGGCCAGGAAATTCTCCTGACCTGAACGTCTGTGAACACATCGGATCAGTTATAAAGGACAAGGTTGAATGTCTCTCGTTTCAAGAACCTGCAGCAAATCGATTTTCGAAGGATACAGTGACGCAACACATTGAAACTGTTTTAGCAAATTTACATAACGATCAAAATCTATTCACGTCACTTTTGGCAAGCTACCCAAAGCGAATTCAGGCTGTCTTGGAAGCGAATGGCGGGAACACCAAGTTTTAATTGTTTCTCATTAAATGCAGGATTAAATTCTCTTTTGTAAGGTATGTTTAGTTTTACTGTACCTCTAATGGTTTAGGCCATGGGCAGGGGGGGGGGGGCTAAGGTTTATTGGAGCCCCGTACAAGCCATTATATTACACTTCCCAACACCAATTTTGCTGATTTAATTCTAACACCTGTTTTTAGGTAACTTTGGTGTGCTGATTTCAAAAATCACCTTAGTTTTTGCCTATCACGTCAGGTTTTCGAGCAATCAAATATGGATATTTTGGAAATATCGCATTTTGGCAGGGTTATGCCCAATTTTTTTTCTTTTCAAAAAATAAGTTTTTACATACTCAGAATCAGCATGGAAAAGTAAACAATTGTGCAGGGAGTGAACTTTAATATACAATGGTAATATTGACACATAAAGTGATTAGAAGTGTTTAAATAAGCAAAAAATGAATCCATATTAAAGCAAGCACGGGACCAGTTTTCTTAACATTGTCTTTTTCTTGTTTTCTTACTTTTCAGTGCTGATAAATTTTCTCTTATAGGACTTCCTAGAATGAGAGATGTCAAGACAATCTCTTTGCAGGCTCCAGCAGTAGTCAGCCATCATATGGGTATCCCATCTTCCTTGGTATCGTTCTTCCATCACTTTGATATCTTGGTGGAACCTTTCACCTTGCTCTTCACTAATATCACCAAGATTTTCTGGAAATTTATCCAGATGACTGTTGAGATAGTGAACTTTAATGCTCATGTTGCAACCCAACTGCTGAAAGTTTACAAGTAAATCCTTTACAAGATCTTTATAATTTTCAGACTTTTTGTTTCCTAGGAAGTTCTTAACTACTGTCACAAAAGCATTCCAAGCTCTTGCCTCCGTTTCGGTCATTGAGTTACCGAACTGCGGATCTTTCATCAGTTTTCTTATCCACAGATAAAATTTTAACAGCAAACAGCTGTTAACAGGTCTCAAAAATCATCAATTTTGATAAGCGCCCTTCATGGATCACCCAAAATAGGCATATTGCATTGCACGAAAACCTGATGTGATGGACAAAATCTAAGGTGATTTTTGAAATCAGCACATCAATATTATCCAGAACAGATCTTAGAATTAAATCAGCAGCAAAAAAGTTTTTTTTGTTGGGCCGTGTTATTTATCCATTAAACGTATTGCGTAAAAAAAAATTGTCAGAATAATATCAAGTGCTAAAACGACTCAACAATATACAACTCCTATATTCAAACCTCCAAACTATCATAAGCTTAGTGACCCCAACAAACTGAATATCTTCTCACGTATTCAAAAAATATTCTATAAAGAAGCCCCTTTGTTAATTATGGAAATCATGTGAGGCGTATGGAATAGAAAGGGCGTACGCCCGAAAATCAAGTTATTACTCGTTCGTTAACGTTATTATGCGTTATTACTCGTTAACGACTGAACCGAGTTTCATGGTTTTGGTCCCAAGCCCGTATGGGGCGCGTCACACCCACGGAATACAGCGTGCTGATTGGTTACTGCGCAAAACGGGATATCGGAAACCGGGGGATACGCCTATGCTATTCTAATGGCCTCATATCAAACAACCAAATGAACCATTCAGTGAATGTAAGACAATAACTTATTACTTCCAAACATATTTTCACACTTGAAAATATCAAGGAGCTCTCTCTCATTTTCTCATACGAAGGAGTTGATATTTGGAATAATCTTGACGCAAATTTAAAAGTGATCCTTTCTCATAGAAATTTTTGTAAATTAATTTATGATTTCAGCAATGAATCCAAACTACTGTACAGTATATTATACTGTAAATATCGTGATCATACGTATATTATTGTGTATAATGTGTACGTAAGTAATATATATGTATTGCTGGAAGTAACTCTCACTGCCTCATATTTGGCAGTTCTTACTTAAAATTCTCGCCTTTAAACCAAAAAGAAGATTACAATTTTGAACAATACAGAATCCGAATTATTATTATTATTATCATTATTATTATTATTATTATTATTAACCAAACTAAAAATTAGGGGCCAGTATAAGGATCAAATTTACTCTGGTTGTGCTTCATTATTTCAACAGAAATGCCTTTTATTAAAAGGATAATAATGCAATGCAATATTGGATCTTAGAAGTATGATTAATTTGTAAAAATTATTGAGAGGCTTATTGAGAGGTCGTTGCATTAAAATCCTTATTTATTAATAGGAGACTGGAAAGTTATTAGATTTTAGTAGGGGGTGTATAGACCGACAAACGTATGTTGTTGATGAACGGGGGTTTTTGTAGAAACGCACAAGTTAATTAGTACCCGCTCATCTGCCATACAACACAATTATATCACACTGGTAGAAGTTTGTATTTGAGAGCCTTTCCAATAATTTATTCTAACCTATCCTATATTTAGCCTATACAATACAAGAATCTAAGAAATTCCCTGTACCAGTTGTCATAAACCATATACACATATTGGTCAAGCCTTTTTATCTGTCCTCAATCGCCTTCAGTCTTTAGTTGGAGCTTGAAAGAAGGAGGTTGGTTTTCTAGGACCATTCCGCAGTGTTGGGCACTAAGCGTTAATCCGATAACAGTTAATTAACGAAGTTAACTTTTTTTAACGGACATTAACGGAAGTTAATTTCCATTTATCGTTATCGGACCAGTTAACTTCCGATAACTCGATATTTAGTCTGTTAAAGTCCGTTAACACGTTAACTGCGAGGAGTCATTCACGGAAGATCACCGCTCCGCGAATGAATTCAAACCGCCATAACTTCAGTCTGCTTCCAGATCTCGCAAGGGGAGGTTGTGCGCTTTTTATTGAAGGTAAGAAGGTTCTTTTAACGTTAGTAAAAGTCCTATAATATTATATATATATTAATACGTATGGAGATACGTATGGTAAAATGTACAGTTGAGAAAAATTAATTTATAGTAATGACTAATGAATAAGTATTTTTACACTGCGTTAGTAAATCTCCAAAAAAGTATATATAGTATGTAAAATTTGAATAATAGTTTTTATTCACTGAACCCTCCTTCCCACAGTGGCCATCACCCTCATGAAGCTCAGGTACATGAGGAGCAGCTTGGCCGTCTGCAAGCACTGGTCGACGCTCTGGTAGCAGCCGTCACCACCCGGTTCAACCACTACCTGAACGACCGGGACTGCCAGCTGGCAGCTGCCTTCCACCCAAAGTTCCGGCTCCACTGGCTGCGCAGGTTCGACAGCGACCAAACTGTCTCTGTCAGGGCCGCCATGGAGGACGAGGTCGAGAGAGCACTGAGGAACCGGAACGTTGACAGCACAACCAGCTCTAGCGACAGCAGCATGCCTGACGACCTCTTCGCTGGGTGGACGGCCGGTGGCTCAAGTACCAGTGTCAAGCAGAAGGCCAAGAGACTTGTCGACACTTGGCTGGACACTGATGGGAAGGTAGACATGGCCGACTCTGACTTCATGTGGGAGCAGATCTTCATCAACCTCTTCCTGAAGTACAATACGCCAATTCCGTCCTCTGCCGCAGTGGAACGGCTCTTCTCTCTCGGCAAGGACATCCTGAGGCCCAAGAGGTCAAGACTGGCAGTTGGGCCTAACTTTGAGAAGTTGGTCTTTCTGAAGGGCAACCAGCACATTGTGTCATAGTCTTTAATAAATGTGCCTAAAATTTAATTTTACCTTTCAGTTCCCGCCATAATAATTCTCTGGTAAATTAAAATTTAGTTAATGGTTAGTGGTTACAAGGGTTTCAAAACATGTAACCAGTACATTTTTTATTAAAAATAAAAAAAAAAGTTATTAAGCAAAAAAGTTGCAAAACTTGATAAAAATACAGTTAAATACCTATTTATTGTTGGATTTTGCATAAATAAACATTTTCTATGGGTTTTAAAGCTTTTTTCCTTGATTTCTTTAAATGTTAGTAAAGAAATAGTTATCGTTAACGGATTATCGTTAACTTCCGTTAACTTTGTAGTAAAATTATCGTTATCGTTATCGGAGTTAAAAATTGGGGTTAACGGATTATCGTTATCGAAGTTAACTTTTTGGTTAACGGTGCCCACCACTGCCATTCAGTAACTCCGAGAAGAAGAGTTTACTCGTTCTCCTCTGTATAAGTGTTTCTGACTCATCTTTGTTACAATAAGAACAATCAAAATTTTGGTGTCTACAAAACTGAATGTGAAGATTGCCAGAGGTGTTACAAGTAACCTCAAATATCGTATTTATAAAGAGGGATACAGTGTTCGCACTGGGGATATTATTAGCTCCATTTTTAGACACATTAAGGATTGATCATTGTGCGTTCGACTGAGGTGATTTTCTCTTCTAACAACTTTAATAGACGACGGCTGGTCGAATCGCTTTTAATCATTAATGTGACTAATTTTCATATTGACAAATCCTTCTATAACATATCTTATTTTTAACATGAGCCCCAACATGGATGCCTTGCCTTCAAGTTTTAGACCGCATTAATTTTGTTTTGTTCTGTTTGTTTTCGTGACGTCATCAAGTGATTGGAACCTAGATGATGGTTTAGTCCAAAACACACAGAGTTAACAATCCCATAAGACCTATTGTTAGGTATGTAAACTCCGTAACCTATAAGCTATCGAAATGGTTAGTCAGTTTTATTGACTCCTTGGATCACCTGAAGATCACGGCCCCCAGCCTTCTTTAGTTAGCTTTATAAGGCTAACTAACGAAAATATCACGACCTAACCTAACCAATCGTCATGGGCGTACAGTTGACCTAATGATTGGTTAGGTTAGGTCGTGATATTTTCGTTAGTTAGCCTTAGAAGGCTAACTAAAGGAGGCTGGGGGCCCTGATCTTCAGGTGATCCGACTCCTTTAGTTGGATTGATTTTGGAATCACATACTGTAAATAGCATGAATCTTATTAACCAACAGAAGTTTCCTAATGATACTAATTCAAATTGGTTAGTTTTGATGTATGCTCTTTATTCACAAAAGTCCCTGTTGTTCACTTGCTTGCTTGTTCACTTGCTTCACTTATTACCTACAAAATAACATTTCAGAATATTCTTTCCCTGTTGAATACAACACTCTTACTGAATTACTTAAGCTTTGCGTCAAAGGTTGTAAATTTCAGTTTGAAAATAACTTTTGTGCTATGTCGTTTAGATTGGCTGCGGACACTCCCCTCTCACCTGTGTTAGCTATTTTATATATGGAATTTTTTGAAAGTAGAAAGTAAAATACCACTCTCCCTTATTGTTTGCATTTACATATATTGAACTTATTTTTTATATATTTTATAGTTTTTATTCTGACAGTAATATTATATAGTTTAGAATAAAAATATCAATAATTTTATACAAAGGAACGAAAACAACAATATGATTTTCGTAATAAACTGATATACTTATGATAGCTCAGGGGGGAAGCCCACTATCCCGACTCTTTTGCTATTTCGAGCCTCTGATTGCTACATTAAGTCTGATTAGCGAGACTTACTGTAGTTTAAATTCTATAAGTCAAGGTAGCAAACCGCCCTTAATTAGAAGAGTTTTTCAACAGGGTGTTCTTTATTTTATTTCGCGCAGTAATTGCTCTAAAAAACTACATTGGTGAGACTATTGATTTAAAACGACGAACTTATCAGCGTTGTTATACAAGTCTTAGAACCAGCAATAATAATACTTGTTTAGTGAAAAATCGTACTCATGTTGATCATAGAAATTTCGTTTATATTGAAATCTTGGCAAATATCCTAATTTGGAAGGAAGAAATATTTTAAAATCATATTTTATTCGTGAAATTGAAAATTTTTACGCGCAAAATTCTTGGTATGAGATTTTTTCTATAAGATTTTGAAACACAAAAGAAAAGAATAACATGTTATGATTCGTTCACCCCCTTTTTTCTTCATTTTTGCTTAACATTATTTTTAACATTTTACTTGTCTTCTTTTCCTTGTTGCTTGTCAGTTTTGTGAGTGTCTTCTCGCTGTGAGATTCCTTTGTTTTAGTCAAAGATTCCTGACTTATTGTTCTAAATTGGTAGAAAATGTGGTTCCTTAGAGCTGATGTGACAACCCCAGCAGTGTTTTAGGCTAATGAGATACTTACGCATTTGCAAAGAAATTAAATTTATACTAAAATACCACAAAATTAATGTTTGCATTCGAGGAATGGTTTTCAATAGAAATTAATAACAATAAACAATAGCAAATATAAATCACCAAATTGGTCAATCTTGAATAAGATCAGTTATTATAAAGTAGGACCTCACTTACGATTAACCTACTCAATTTTATAGTAAATAAGCCAATGCCAAATTTAAATCGCCCAATAGTCTAATCCTGCATATAATGTGAAATAAATTATGTTCAACTTATGTTCAAATTTAGTTAGTAGTTACGCAAAAATTAAATATATCCTAATACCCATTTTGATCAATCTTTAATTACGTTAATCGGAGCTATTGAAGAATAGGGACCCCAGCCTTCTTTAGTTAGGCTTATAAGGCTAACTAACGAAAATATCACGACCTAACCCAACCAATCGTTAGGTTAACTATACGCCCTTGATGATTGGTTAGGTTAGGTCATGATATTTTCGTTAGTTAGCCTTATAAAGCTAACTAAAGAAGGCTGGGGTCCCTATTCTTCAATAGCTCCCGTTAATCTACAGATTCAACATATATCGAACGCCATACATCTTTGACCATCTCAATATTCAGTAAAAAATTTATTATCCCTTCTCCCCTAATGAAGTACATTATGCACACCTGAAATTAACTTCATTCATCACTATCTCAAGTACGGTTCCAATCCTGGATATCGACGATAATTTATTTTTACCTAATTTCCACCACACTAAATTCCCTTGGGCCAAGTCACCCTTTATACAGAGGGTTCACTGAAGTAAATAGACACCTCTGTTCTCTTGCAAATTTTTTATTTGATTGTACAGGTCAATAAACAATAAAGAAATTATTGAATCAGTGAATGCAAAAGGGGAAACGAACGCAATTTTAAATATATTGATTCAATTACCGTATTTGACGGCTTACAAGACGCTGCGCCGTGAAAGACGCACCTTAATTTTGGAAAGGTAAATTCAAGAAAAAAAGTTTTTGATGCACTTTATTGTTAATACAATGGATATGTAAAATTAAATAAAAAGAAAACCCAAAAGCCAATAAAGAAAGATAATATGATTATTACTCTTATTATTTGTTATTAATCAACTTCAGATTCATTACTGACATTATCATCATTATCCCCATCATCATAATCATCATCATCTTCACTTGTATCACTGTCACTCTCATACAATAAATGATCTTCAGTGCCATCTATTGCATTACTTATACCACATTTTTTAAAGGACTTGACCACAATTTCAGTCTTAACATCATGCCATGACTTCAGCACCCATTCACACACTTGTGCTATTGATGAACGTTTCATCCTTCCCCACTTTCGGCTTCTAAGACGCAGGGCGATTTTTTAAGGTATTTATAAGGAAAAAAGTGCGTCTTATAAGCCGACAAATACGGTAATTTATTATTTATTGATTTTTATAATCAAATAAAATTTGTTTTAAAAAAAAAGGGTGGGGGAAAGAAGCTGTCTATTTACTTTTGTCAACCATCTGCCTATAACAAGCGAACTTATTCGTTTCGTTCCCATTACTGGCACCTTCTTACAGATACTACATAATAAAATTCATGTACATTGTTCAACTTGCTGACACTACTGAGAAGTTCCCACTGGCCTTGCCACTTAACTGTTCTCAAATTTGTGCCAGTTTCCAGCCTTTGCCCGGTAGGCTTAGTTATTCCTGAGTGGAAATTTATCTCACACTCAAGGTTGTGAGTGGACTCACTGCAGACATCTACACCCGGTAAAACTTGGTTTTCGGGCAGACTTCACATGCTCTATATATTATATATATATATATATATATATATATATATATATATATAATCATGCGGGTTGCTTCTACAGAGCTTCAATTTAATATTTAGGAGAAATCCAATGACAAGGAGAAATGTAAATGCCATGAAAAGTCTTCTTTAATGCGCAACGTTTCGAGCAATACGCTCATCTTCAGGCTGTATAATAACAATGTGAAATTAAAATCAATAATTGAATGAAAACAAGACAAAGAAAATTTCTATAACCTATTCATAAAGGCAAATTTTAAAAGACTGAGAAAAGAGGGTTAAATTCTAAGTTATACAGATTTACATATAAAATTAAGAAGCTATTTTTAAATACATATAGTAAATGTGAAATTAATACACTGGAAAAATTAACAATAGTACACTGGAATAATGAAACTAACTAACCTTTCACTGCAATTTCCGAGGCTAAACTGATTTAAGCAGAGGCAAAACGAGAAAACAAAAGATGGCGAGGGCGATTAGGGAAGGGGGGATTATAAGGAATTGGGGAAGGAGGAGGGATTATAAGAAGTTTAAAGGGACAGCTGCTGAGTCAACATTTAGTGTAGGGATCAATGTTTTAATGTAAAGCGATTCCAAAATTCTAAGTGAGTTGGGAAAAGTATTACAACCAAGAATTTTAAAATTGTCTAAAGTGACATCAGTTTTACATTTTATACTGTGTTCCCGAATACTAGAAACTTCTTTAGTTTTTAAAATTCTACCTGTTCGGCCACTTATTCCCATATGCGAATAAAATCTAGCCCTGAGAGAGCGAACAGTGCTGCCAATGTAATTCCCAAGGAGACACCTAGGGCAGGTAAATAAATATACAACACCGCTACGCAACGAGTCAGGGGTTCGATCCTTCGCTGAGAAAAAGCTACCTAAAGACGTTTTATTAATAAATATGATGCGGAAATCAGTATGATAAAAAAATTTCCTTAACAACTTTGTAAATTTAAGCTTAAATTAGATCCTTCTTAAATAATGTTTATAGCCCTCAACTTCCTTGTATTACAGTGCCGAAGGATATAAAATATTTCTTGGTACCTGAAATGGGTCCTTTGAATAAGGAATTTAAGCTTAAATTTACAAAGTTGTTAAGGAAATTTTTTTATCGTACTGATTTCCGCATCATATTTATTAATAAAACGTCTTTAGGTAGCTTTTTCTCAGCGAAGGATCGAACCCCTGACTCGTTGCGTAGCGGTGTTGTATATTTATTTACCTGCCCTAGGTGTCTCCTTGGGAATTACATTGGCAGCACTGTTCGCTCTCTCAGGGCTAGATTTTATTCGCATATAGGAATAAGTGGCCGAACAGGTAAAATTTTAATAACTAAAGAAGTTTCTAGTATTCGGGAACACAGTATAAAATGTAAAACTGATGTCAGTTTAGACAATTTTAAAATCCTTGGTTGTAATACTTGTCCCAACTCACTTAGAATTTTGGAATCGCTTTACATTAAAACATTGACCCCTACACTAAATGTTGACTCAGCAGCTGTCCCTTTAAACTTCTTATAATCCCTCCTCCTTCCCCAATTCCTTATAATCCCCCCTTCCCTAATCGCCCTCGCCATCTTTTGTTTTCTCGTTTTGCCTCTGCTTAAATCAGTTTAGCCTCGGAAATTGCAGTGAAAAGGTTAGTTAGTTTCATTATTCCAGTGTACTATTGTTAATTTTTCCAGTGTATTAATTTCACATTTACTATATGTATTTAAAAATAGCTTCTTAATTTTATATGTAAATCTGTATAACTTAGAATTTAACCCTCTTTTCTCAGTCTTTTAAAATTTGCCTTTATGAATAGGTTATAGAAATTTTCTTTGTCTTGTTTTTCATTCAATTATTGATTTTAATTTCACATTGTTATTATACAGCCTGAAGATGAGCGTATTGCTCGAAACGTTGCGCATTAAAGAAGACTTTTCATGGCATTTACATTTCTCCTTGTCATTGGATTTCTCCTAAATATTATATATATATATATATTTGGAATTGAATTGAATTGAATAACCTTTATTAATAATAAAATAAATACAGTAGTCTTTTTACAATTTACAATTTTTACAATGATATAAATAATTGTGAAGCTCGACTATTTATTTTTTATTATTTTTTTATATTTTTTTTTTAATTTGGCCCTTAAACTTTCAGGCTTTACTGGGCTCTTATTAAAAATAAGCAGCGAGCTGTTATAAATTAATAATAATAAATAAATAAGTAAATAAGTATTATTAATATTTAAAACCTGTATTTCAATATTAAACAATTATTTCATTATTATTAATCATTATTTTACCCTTTACATTATTGTAAACGCTGCAAGATGGCTAGCGAACGTAGATTAAGTAACATGGACTGCGCTAATCCTAAAAGTTAGACGAAACCCATTAATTTGAAAGTGAAATTAGCTAATATTTTAAGGTAATTTTTAACTGTTAAACTGTTTTAATTGTATATTTTATTTTATTGCTTTATTTTTCATAGTCATTTACAATATTTATTATACGTATTGAATTGTATTTTTCATATGTGTGTTACGTTATAGGGCCGAAAATCTTACGTCGGGAACGTATCTTCCCATAATACATACATTTCAATAAGAAAACGTGCTTCGCTTCGTTTAGCGTACCCTAGTTAAATGAAACTACGCTAAACGAAGCGAAGCACGTTTTCTTATTGAAATGTATGTATTATGGGAAGATACATTCTCGACGTGTTTTCCAGGAACGTATCTACTACGTTAAGCGGGGTACGATTGTATATATATATATAGTCTGATCCTGCCCCTAAAAAAAATTATTATTTGTAAATACAGGGAGGGCACCATCACGATTCTTCAATCCGATTATTTATTTACCCAACAACCTCAAACCAGGTAAATATTATCAGCCAGTAACAGATTCTCGGCTTCGCATTTTACAGTACATAGTTTGATATAGTTACAATCTATGACACTCACAGTCCAATCTTGAATATCTATTTACTTTATAACAATATATATCACAATTTGCTGTTCAAGAAAACCTTTGGTTTTTTCGACCATATTTACTCACTCCGAGAGTTGATTTCGCCGAGTTTTAATTCTAAATCCACAATATATATATATATTGCCTTCATTTCCATGAAATTTGCTACACCATTAACATAGAGTATTAGTGATAACACTCTTAAAATGTTCACTGTGTTAGGAGTGTTAATAGGAGTGTATTTTATGCGTTTTACGAAGCACTGTAGTATAATTTACTATTCACTCCCCAAATCCAATTAAAATTTAATTGAAAACGAAATTAACTTGTGAAATAGGTAACATTTTTTGCTTGTCTATTTAACTCAAATACTTTGTAATCTCCGTCTATTTTCTGTTCTTCCTTGATAATGTGAATATATCACGAAAGCGCTCGGACTTTGTGTTTCCTTTTCCTTGTGGTTGTTTGCTTATATATATATATATATATATATATATATATATATAGATATATATATATATAATATATATATTAATATATAATATATATGTGTAACAAAAGTCCGTTTCTCATAGGGAAATAAGATATAACAGAATTGAACGAGAAAATAGTTTTAACTCTACATTACAAACAATACAATCAACTTATCAATTAATCCAGTACATGCTCAAATTGCATTCCATGTAGCTGTTCAAACATTTCTACTCGTCTTTGTCGGTTACGTTTTGGAGTGTTTCCGCACTAATTCTGTTACACTGATCTGTAATGCCACAGTGCTGCCACATTGCCAATAACCTAACAGCGTTGCCACGTAATACATACAAACTCATCACGATCAATTCTGTCACACCCTGTATATATATATATATATATATATATATTATATATATATATATGTGTGTGTGTGTGTGGTGTGTGTGTGTGTGTGTAATATTTAAAAGAATAGTTAGAGAGAAAATCTATGACTTTTTGGAGACACTGGAAAGATTCGATGAGAACCAGCACGGATTTCGATCAGGAAGATCAGGCCCGTCATCATTCCCATCACAACTAATAGAGCACCATAGCAATATCATAGACGCACTTGAAAGCACTGAAACTACGCGGATTTTGCTAAAGCTTTCGACAAATGTGATCATGGTATAATAGCACACAAAATGAAACATAGGAAAAATAGTTAAAGTGAGAAAATGGATCTGCAACTTCCTCAGAGAATGTCTACAGGTCGTCAAAATTCGAGGTATATGATCATCAGAATCAGAAGTACGCAGCTCAGTACCACAAGGGACAGTATTGGCCTCACACATATTCATTATCATGCTAACAGACATAGACAGTGAAGTAGACGACAACAGTACAGTAATATCCTTTGCTGACGATACTAAGATCAGCAGAAAAATCGGCAATGCAGAAGAGGTGAAAGCAATACAGAGTGACACAAACAGAATATACAAATGGTCAGAAGACAACAACATTAAATTTAACACCGAGAAACTTCAGCTCTTGAGATATGGAAGAAATGAGGAACTAAAACAGACAGCATATTATGTCCCAGATAGACAGAAAATACAGAGAGGCAAGAAAGCAATAGATTTAAGGGTTATAATGACCGACGATGCGATATTTGAGGCACAGAATCAGATAGCGATAGACAAAACAAAAAAAAGAGTCGCGGGACAGCTACTGAGAATCCTTGAAAGAAGGGACAAGAAAGTAATGATTCCCTGTTGAAAAGACTGAGCATACCAAAACTTGAATACTGCCCAGTCTTGGCGTACTCGTATGAAAAGGAAGAAATTAATAAACTAGAAGAAATTCAAAGAAATGTCACAGCCAAAATTGATGGCTGGAAAGAACTCAACTACTGAGAAAGACTTCGTAAATTAAATATATATTCACTGGAAAGAAGAAGAGATAGATACACCATAATTTTCATATGGAAAATTATCAAAAAACTGGCACCTAACCTCAAGCTGAACCCAGTAACCACCCAAACAACCGGAAAATAAGATAGGTAGAATGTGTACTGTTCCCAAACTAAAGGCCAAACAAGGGACACCCTCATCTCTAAAAGAAAATAGCTTGGTTGTCAGGCGGCCAAGACTTCAACCAGCTTCCGAAGGAGATCAGAAACATTACTGGTGTCAACATAGAATTCTTCAAAAGAAGACTAGATGCCTGGTTCAGGGCGGTACCAGATGATCCCGGTGTACCTGGCTATGTGCGATGAGATCGTAAGAGGGCAACTCGTCCGTCTACCAAGCCAGGCCTAGAGATGGGGCTACCAACTTGACCTTCGTGTGAAGAAAGACCAACACCACGGAACTGCCAAGAAGTTACGAGGTGTATATGTACACTTATATATATATATATATATATACACGGTGAACCAAAAGTAGGTGGACAGTAGGTTGAATACGGTTTGTGTTATATTATATTATAACTATGGTGTTCATTATAACTATGGTGTTTGTGTTTTATTATATTAAATATTATAACTAAATTTATTTAAATTTTATTTTGTATTATAGTATACAAAAAAATTAAATATGTATTCTCAAAATAAACGTTATCATTTACTGTCCACCTACATTTGGTTCACCCTATATATATATATATATATATATAATGGTTGATCCTCTCCTCTCCAAACCGGCCATATATTCTCATTCACAAAGAACTGCAGATAACGCGTCAATTCACTCGTGAAAATCCCCACTGAATAATAATGGCATAAATTAATTAGTTGTGAAGTTTTAATTAGAATATTAATTACAGCTTTAATTGTAATTTTGGTTTGATGATGTTTGTTAATTATTAATTGTTGCTGTTACTGCGTTAGTTTTAATTATGATTGTAGTTTTAATGTATTTATTTAATAATTTGCTCATCAGTTGAGTGCCGTTCCAGGTAAGAGCGCACACAGTGTATTTTTTCACAGTGGAGTACTTGATTCCTGAAAGATTTTTTGTTCGTTTTTGTAACTGTTTCGAAACAACTGTATGTGCCATATAAATCACTTGAAATAATTAATGAGAAAGTAACCAATATTTTCTACATTTATTTTAAATTTTTAGTATTAATCAATATCAAATAAAAATAAATGCCACCCCATGGAAGGCTGCAAGGCATGTCATCGAGAGCCGATTTTCCATACCTCGACTCCCCTAGGGAAACTGGAGCCAAGTTACTTGCTGTCGACCAGCCAGGTCTGTCACAATAGTGTGGCTCATATATATATATATATATATATGGGAATTAACTCAGAATGGTCCCCTGAGTGTTTTATGATACACACAGACTATGGTATTTGTCATTTACCATTACTTATTCGGACTATAGTGGATTTAATTATCCCAGAAGAGTTCCTTGTTCCATGCACTGTCTGTGTGTATCATACAGTGTGTCCGTAAAGTCATGGTGGGATTTTAAATAGCTATATTATTGCAACGAAACATGATAATGAGATGAAACAATGCCAAATTTAAGAACAACTCTCAAAGTTGTATCTTGTAGTTAGTCTAGGCTAAGCTTAACCTTTATCTCGTAGTTAGTCTAGGCTGTCCACATGCCGATGTTGAACATGAGCGTAATAGCCCGAAAGTTAATGTGTGGTGTGCTCTAGCACGAGATCGAGTGATTGGCCCATTTTTCTTCGCGGAACCCACTGTGACGTCACACAACTACCTCGCTATGTTGGAACATTTTGCAGTACCCCAATTTATTGACAATAATGTCATCTTTCAGCAAGATGGTGCTCCTCCGCACTATGCCAACGTTGTTCGAGAATTCCTTAATGAAAAAGTTCCACAGAGATGGATAGGAAGAGGAGGATGGAAGCCATGGCCTCCACGCTCTCCGGACCTGACACCTTTGGACTTTTATTTGTGGGGTTACGTCAAGCAAAGCGTGTACAGTGTACCCATTAGGGATATTCATCACTTGCACGAGCGAATCACGGAAGCTATCGCATCCGTCACTCCTGATGCTCTTGGGCGTGTGTGGCTGGAATTGAATCACCGCCTAGATGTCTGCAGGGCTACCAGAGGAGCCCATATCGAACTACGTTAAATAAAGTTATTCTTTTAGAGTTGTTCTTCAATTTGCCTTTTTTTCATCTCATTATCATGTTTCGTTGCAATAATATAGCCATTTAAAATCCCACCATGACTTTACGGACACACTGTATATATATATATATGGTGTCCATAAATGTTTACCCTGAAAACAGTATGCTCTCATGTTTTAATGACGAATCTTACGTCCGTTTTCTTTTTACAGATGATCTCGTACACGCATAAAGTTTCTGTGCTGGTGTGTTTCGTCTACCGCATTCGCCGCTAGGAGCGCTGTAGTAGCTGTTCAGTTAAGATGGCGTCTGTGACAGAGAAGGCACAATGTGTTGTGTGGCTTGCAGAAACAAAATCTCCTGTCAGTGTTCAGCGAAGGTTCAGAACAAAGTATGGAAAGAATCCACCTGATGTGAAGTTAATTAAGTCGTGGATGAAAAAATTCTTGGAAACTGGAAACGTGGAAAAGGGAAAGAGCAGTGGTAGATCATCAGTTTCCGATGGGACGGTGGAAACACTGAGAACGCTGTTTCCGAAACTGTGTACCTGGATATGCTCACCAATTACGCCATCCCCCAGCTGCAGTACAGGCAGCCAACTGTCATCTTCCAACAAGATGGGGCACCCCCTCATTGGGCGCATGTTGTTCGTGAAACTCTCGACGCAACATTTCCAAATCGATGGATTGGCAGGGATGGACCAATCCCATGGCCCCCCAAGATCACCAGACATTACCCCGCTGGATTTCTTTTTCTGGGGTCATGTTAAAGATTTGGTTTATGCAACAGTTGTTCCAGATATCAGGACATTGCGAGAACGCATTACGGATGCAATTGCAACAGTTAACCCACAAATGTTGAAAAATGTGTGGCGTGAGTGTGAATACCGTTTAGACATTTTACGTGCCACTAGGGGTGCACATGTGGAAGCTTATTAAGTTCATTAACTATGTATCAAAACTTTGTATGTTTATCTACTTATGATTAAAACTGTGTTTGAATACGAGTGTTTATTTAAAAGTTATAGCATGCTTTAATCAGGGTAATTATTTATGGACACCCTATAGGCCTATATATATATCCAATCTAGTAGACATAGGCTAATCTCGCCTAATAAAGAACATACCAGATAATGCTGCTGGCTGTGTCTATTAGATTGGATGTACACATATAACTCACTTTATATAGGTTAAACTGAAAAAACTTTAGACGTCAGAGTAAAACAGCACAAATATGCGTGCGGTGCGGCAAATAATTGTAATGCATTTTGCAACCATATTTATAGGTATATAATCATAGTATTATTTGGGAGTGTTCTAAAGTTCTTGTTAAAAATATAGACATAACTGAAAGGTATATTGTGGAATGTGCATTCATCTATTTTATAAATAATTTCAATAAGAGTTCGGGAACGTATAAAATTTACCATGTCTTGTTAGGGTATCTTTTGCTTTTTATCAGTACCTGTTAACGTTTTGCTAATTCCTCCAAACTATCATATTTGTTTACGTTATATATTTTTGGCTTTTTGACTTTTCCTTTCATTTTCTGACGAGGTGTAATGTTGAATATACGAAGAAACTTGGAATAGCTTTTCTCTTTTCCTCGTAGATTTGCATTATATATGTAAATATATATATAGCAAAATGTTATTGCGTCATAACAGGTTGAATCTCCTCAGTAACCGAACATAGCTGTCATAAGTTTGATGAGATAAAGGGCGGAGAAAAGCTCGTAACTTAGGAGTGGCAGCAGAAATGTAAACATGCCACACTGTAAATGTAATTACACTGTGGTAAATTTTTATATCTTTTTATTTCAACGTCAATTGAATGTTATTTGAGGTGTTGGTGTAACTTTAATTACTGATTTTGAATCTTAAATATTATTTGAAGGAGTTTAACGTGATTTTTTTTCCCTTCTATTTTAATGTAAATTAAAATTTACGTTTCATTCATTGCTAAGATTTTCAAATTGAAGATTCACATTGCTCCAAAGATAAGTACAAAGAATATAAATGGGATAACAAAATTCTATATAGGTGTTTGTGGACTGAAAGGAAACTATTTTGATCAATAAAAAAAAAAAATCCTGACCAACCTCAATAACGACCAATATTCTTTCCTTGTGCTTTCTTTGAGAATTCCAACAAACATTTCTCCTGGATTTCGGTCTCAGCCTTTTTGAATACTGCAGAGATACTTTATCGATGTTTGACAATTGTACCCACATTTTCCCACGGATTTAAATCGAGTGAGTTTCCAAGCCATTTTCCGACTTCAACTTATCAAAAATTGCTGAAAAGGCTGAAAAGGCCTAGGCCTAGAGGCGGCAAAGTTTCGGAGGCTGCAAAAAAATGAAAAAGAAAAATTTTAAAAATAATTATAAAAAATTATAAAAAAATGCAAGAAAAAAACCAGTTTATTTATATACTTTTCTTTTTCAAGTTTTGTTCCCCCAAAAATGAATGTATTCAGTGCCTTTAAAAAGTGAGATTTTGAAATTTATTTTTAAAATGAGATTTTGAAATTGTTTTTGAAATGAAAAAAAATGTTTTCTTCATACAAGGGGCAGCGTACAGCAAATGGCCTTGTGGCGGCAAATCCACAAGTCCGCTACTGTACTGATGTTTGTGAAAACTACAGAAAAATCATCCAAAACTGGTAGAGAATTCTGTTACAACCTTACAAGTAAAATAATTGTTTTCACAAGTGACGTAGAATTTTAAGTATTACACGTAAACAACTGCCAGATATGATGCGATGAAAGCTACCTTTCATGGCAATAAGTACTTACACATATTATGTTCGTACACAATTTATATAAGTAATGTTGTGGCATTTACAGTACATATACGGTAATTTGGATTAATTTGTGAAATAATTAATAGTATACGCTGGTTATTACTGATTTGTAGGAAATTAAATAAGGTAAATGTTTTTAGGTGAAAGGAAACAGTAATTTACACATAAACTGAGTTTCTTTAGAGATTTTAGGAAAAATGAAGGAATAAAATATGGGGAGAAAGGTTAATGGGTAAACTATAATATCCATCAAAGATTTAGCCAGTGTTCGTAGTTCAGTGGGTAACACCGTTACCCTATAATCGAAATGAAGACGCTGAGGTTGGGTACTCGAACCCCAATGATGCTGGTAATAATAATAATAATAATAGTACAGGAGTTAGAGCAATGTAATATAATGATGGAGCTGGTTAATCTCCTTCGCAACATCTAAGGTCATTGACGGAGGGGACCTACAGTTTTACGTGGGATCCGAACCGCGGGTCGCTACATAATCTGGATGCAGAGGACGGTCTCCCGTCCAATTACAGTATTACCGACGGACCTTTTCCAGTTTGTGTACCGTTTTTCATATAATTTATTTTTGAGAATATTTTTGTTAAAACTAACGAAAATATCAAGACTTAACCTAACCAATTATCAAGAGCGTACAGTTGATCTATTAGTAAATAGTAGGTGCTGGTTAAGTATGCGGTCTACCTACGATTGGTTAGGTTTAATCATGATATTTTCGTTAAAACTAACGAAAATATCATGACTAAACCTAACCAATCGTCAAGGGCGATTGACAATGGGATGTAAACAAACAATTAGTAAACAAGATAAGAAGCTATAATTAAAAGGTAGACCGCCGAATCGTAGGTAGACCGCATACTTAACCAGCACCAAATAGTAAATACTATTCCAGAAACAAACAATGTTATAATTAATAATAGATCAACTGTACGCCCTTGATAATTGGTTAGGTTAAGTCGTGATATTTTCGTTAGTTTTAACAAAAATATTCTCAAAAATAAATTATATGAAAAACGGTACACAAACTGGAAAAGGTCCTTACCGACACCCAATGTCGCTTGTGTTGGGATTCTAAAGTTGGGAATTTTTATAATTTACAAATAAATATGGGGTCAAAATTTAGTAAAATTTCAGAAAAATGTCGAAAACATTTCGGCCATGTTAACCCGCGACATTAGCTGATCCAACTACTACTGCGCATCTTACCTCCAGTAAAAGTTTCTATGTTTGTGTATAGACCAAACCTGTGGTGGAACTCACTGAGACTATTAAATAGGTATTGAAGGTGATACTAGGTGAGTCCTATACTGAACGTAACCTAAGTGAAAGTGACACTGAACACTTAGTTCTAAAACCTAGTACTTGATACTTGGTACTGATCATAGTTTTAATTGTTAGCCTACATGAAGCCGGTGTTTATAATAGACTATATACGATACACTGAGACTTAGTTCTGAGTTTATATGAGGTTTATATAGTACACTTAGACACTTAGTTTTGTGTAAAATGTTAATCTTCGGCTATGTTACCACCTTGTTCGTCGATCACTACCAAAATCACCAGCTTCTTCGTAACCTTCGTTGTCATCAGGGCCGGATTAACCATTAGGCTAATAAAGCAACGAAAGTTACGAAAATTTGTATGGGAAAAGTTCGTTTTTAAATTTGCTTGTAGATTATTCCAAATATCAATTCCAAATATCAACGCCTTCAAATAGCAGGGATCTCGCTCATATTTCAATTGTATAATTTTGTTTTTAGAAATACAACATACTGTAGTTATGTCTTAGATTCACTGAATGGTCCACTCGGTTGTTTGATATGATTCGCAGATCACTAAATTTAAGAAATAAATAACGCCAGTATACAAGTAAATTGCTGTTGAAAACGTTTTGTATTTTTTTAGTCTGTACTCCATAAGATTACAGAAAAGTACTTTTGTTTTTATCCATCACATCGCTGTTTTCCAGAATTAGGTAATCATTATTTGGACCAATATGCATATACTGTATAAGCTCAAATATACCTCATTCTATGAAGTAGAAAGCCTCATTTCTTGCATGCTAAAACAATAACTTGTTTATTTTTTATTAATTTTTTGATTTCCTGTTTCAGATTCTATAATTGTGCAAAGTCACGGATTCACGGATTTACTTCACGCATTCAAGAATTTACTTCAGATTCACAGATTTACTTCACGCATTCACGAATTCGCTTCATAGATCCACGGATTCACTTCACCAACAATGTCTAAGTCCCGTTCTTGCAAGAACTACCCAGATTTGTTGTTATATATGTGGTAATTTCCAATCAGTAAAGCAAAGGCAAAATATCACATAATTTGTAAGAAAATCATATCTCACTTATTTCAGTGTAAAGCTTGGTGATCAGGATAAGTCATGGGTTCCGCATAGTGTATGCCGATCATGTGTAGAGAATTTGAGGCAATGGGTTCAAGGCAAAAGGAAGTCCTTACCTTTAGGTATACCTATGGTTTGGCGTGAGCCCAAAGATCATACCAAAACTGTTATTTCTGTTTGCGTAATATCAAGGGATTCAGCTCCAAGAATAAAGCACCCATTATGTATTCATCATTACATCTGCCATCCGTCCTGTTCCACACAGTGATGATGTTTCCATTCCTGCCCCAAAGAACTTGATGAAGTTTCTGAATCTGATACAGAACTTAGCGATCACAGTGACTTTGAAATTGATGATAAGAGTTCCAAAGACCAACAGTTATTCACTCAGGCAGAACTGAATGATCTTGCACGAGATCTTAATCGACTGAAAGATGCTGCTCAACTCTTGGGATCCAGGTTGAGTGAAAGAAATTTACTGGCTGTTGGAACTTCATATTCCTGGTACAGGAGCAGAGAACAAGAATTTGTTCAATTCTTTTCTATGGATAGTTCTCTAGTATTCTGTACTGACATACCTGACCTTATGAATATTATGGGCACAGACTATGATCCAAAAGAGGTGAAGTTGTTCACTGACAGTTCAAAGTCTGTTTTGCTGCATAATGGCAATCAAATGGAAACCATCCTCATTGACCGCTCTGTCCACATAAAAGAAAATTATGACATGAAATTCCTTCCAGATAAAATAAAATATAATCATCATAATTGGACCATTCGTGGAGATTTGAAGGTGATAGCCATGCTTCTTGGCCAACAATCTGGATATACAAAGATGCCTTGCCTCAAATGTGAGTGGGACAGCAGAGCAAAGGCTGATCACTGGAAAAAGAAGGATTGTCCCCAAAGAACTAACTTAACACCAGGCAGCAAAAATTTTATCAACGAACCTCTTGTGACACCTGCAAAAGTGTTGCAGCCACCATTACACATTAAATTGGGGCTAATGAAGCAATTTGTAAAGGTTTGGACAGAGATGGCAACTATTTCAAATACATTTTTGACCAATTCTTTACTCTAATTGAAGAGAAAATAAAAGTTGTGGTGTTCGATGGCTCTCAAATACGGAAACTAATGAAAGATAACAACTTCCTTGATTCACAGTTAAATGTGGAGAAAACGGCTTGGATATCATTCAAAAATGTTGTTGAAAATTTTCTAGGAAACCATAAAGCCGAAGACCATAGAACAATTGTTAGCCACATGTTGAAATGCTATGAAGAACTTGGTTGCAACATGAGTGTAAAAATGCACTTCCTTCACAGCCACTCGGAGTACTTCCCTGAGAACCCTGGAATGGTTAGTGAAGAGGAAGGTTAAAGATCCCATCAAGACATAAAAAACATGGAAAAACGATATCAAGGAAGATGGAATGTCAGTATGATGGCTGAGTTTTGTTAGTGTTTGAAGAGAGATGTTCCCGTACCAAATTTCAAAAAGACATCTAAAAAGAGGAAATTCACCCACATTTGATGATGTATATAACCAAAGAAAAGTAATCTAAAATAATTCTTTTTGTGAATTTTATTGTATTAATGTTCTTTTACTCAGATTTAAATAAATAAATAATAATAATAATAATATGAGTAATAATATAATAATAATAATAATAATAATAATAATAATAATAATGAGATTTAATATAATCCTATAAATTTTCCGAACGATTTCAAGCCAAACTCTGTGGATGGCCAAGAAAATGTCCTTGAAAAGGTATGTTATTAACTTATTATATATGAAAATATAAAGTTCGTCGCATGATTGTGGAAAGAAAGAATAGATAACAATTTGCAGAAGGTTATTCCTATGAAGTTTCATAAAGTCTTCATTAAAGGGTGAAATGGAGACTAGAAAATTCTGTTTATTCACACAATAACAAATAATTCCAAACGTTGATATAGACTTGCTCGAAAGCTTCCTGTAAACACATCTTGTATGTAAAGACAAAATTCTTAGACAGAATGTGAGATCCTTGTATTTTGATGTATTTTGATTTTCGCCAACGAGTGACTTTGCATTTAGTCCGACACTGACAATGAAAATTATTATAGTTTTGCTGGTCAAAGCGTGACAAATAGAAACCATAATTCGTAGGAAGTTAATTAAGTATTTGGTTTCCTTACCTCAGTTACTGGTCTGTTTTCTAAAACATCATTTAGAATCGACCTGCGATCGATCGTTCAAAATTATCTCTCTTCATATATTGGATGTGACGAAGTAAAAACTAAGCTACTTTACACTCTCACCCTACTCTCGTTGTTTACCATGCACGGCTGGTCAGAAACTTGGCCCAGAATTTGTAAAGGCGTTTGCGAATGCAGTTAGTTGAGCTTTCGAGATTTTACGGTTCCTTTGAGAGAAAATTAAATAGCTTTGGGTCTCGAATTTTGAAAGAGCTTTCAATGTATCCTCGCCTTTAAGGCACTCTTTCCAGTTAAATTAAGGATGATGCAAAATCGCCATGTCGTGCCATGCTAATGTTTTTTCATCTTACTACTTCGAACGGATAAGAATGACCTTCCAACTTTAAATTTGAGTTGGGTCAGATTAGACAACTTGTTTTCTCCTAAAAATGACCAGTTTTACTATTTGCTATAAAAATTATATAGAATATAGCAGTTGATAGTCTTTAGAATGGCTCTGTTTCTATACCTTTGTTAAAAGGAGCAATGTTTGCCTCTTTTATGGGGTGTAGAATAAAGCCTGTGCAAAACAATTTTTCGCATATATGTAAAATTAATTGTTCTGGTATACTTTCTTCCCATTTTTGAAAGAAATATCGTATTCTGCGGAAGAGTAGCGGGGTATATTGATTTTTCAATTAGTAAGCCTACACTAATTGAGAAATCAATATCATAAAGCATTCTTGTTTGCATCGATCATTAATTCTTGCGTACCATTTAAGAAAAGACATTTCAATTCTCTATTTTCATTTTGTTTAGATAATTTAATCCCTGAATCAAAAACTTCGTTTAGAATTTCCTTTATTTGCGATTCTCTCGCGTTCTCACAGTTTTGGCTTCCACTGTCCTAATAATTATTTTCTTCACCCTCAACTTTTTTCTTCATGATTTCAGTAAATATATTTTCGTATATTTATATTATTTATTGTTTTATATTTTTCATAAAGAGATTGTGAATAAGTTTCTTTTAGTTTAATTGAATGAAATGGAAACGAATATTTGTTGATGTTCATTTTTTTTGAGATGCTCATAATTTTGAAAGACCATTTTCTTCGTCGAAATACTAGTGTTCCTATCTATCAATAATACTTCCTCTATCAATACATTCTATGCTGTATTTGTCTAATTTTTAATATAGAGGAGTATTTTTGTGATGTTTTTACTTCAACGTGAAACAACATTACAGTTAACTTTTTCCCTTTCAACTTTACGTTGGTTCAATTCAAGTTAAATCTTTCAAGCGTACTTTTCCCGCATAAGTAAATTTTGTTGATTTCCTTTCTATTCAATTGCTTTTCCGTTTCTATTCTGAAATGGAAACCAAATGTCTGAATAACAAAAAAATTTCATGCCATTACTTTTTGTCATTATTAATTGCACTACATTCCCCTCCCTGGGGGTGGGGTGGGGGAATTGGGGAGTGGGGTAATTGGGGGATATATATACGGGCTACGTCGTGGCCAATGTCGAGATCAGCGAAGTTAAACGACATTGGGTCTGGGTAGTAGTTGGATGGGAGACCGTCCAACGTGTCCAGATTATGTAGCGACCCGTGGTTCGGATCCCACGTAAAGCTGTAGGTCCCCTCCGTCATATGACATTGGATGCTTGAGCACCATTTTGTGTTTCCTTTCCTTCGTGGTTTTATTCATCATATATATATATGTATATATATATATATATATACAGTAGTGTGTAGTAACCTAGCCTAACCTAATATATAGAGTATAGTAACCTAACCTAACATATGGACTATACTAACCTAACCTAACTCAGCCTAACCTATCTCTCATGCACCATTCTCCTTCTGATATATACAGCATATATATATATATATATATATATATATATAATATATATTATACACACACATGCGTGTATGTGTGTCTGACGTCATACTATGAACTTTATCAGCTACTATTCAATTATGTCTTAGGCATAACAGGGATATTACACCATCGTGAGTCGAACCCCCGACTTCAATCCTTATATCAATATGATAGTTAAAATGTTTTAATCATCAATATAACCTTGTTAACCTTGGTTTTGCTTCCACTCGAATTATTCATTCTGACGAAGGTCAAGCTCATTTCTCCACACAGTTTAACGTGGAATCCGAACTACGGCCCACCAGCACCCCAACGTCTTAACCACTAGGCTACCCATGGTACCCCTTTATCTACTAACCAATTTTTTTATTGTGTGGAAGGATGAACAGCTGGGGTTTGCTGCGCGCCGCCTGCCGTCACCGTGTCTCGATCCCGTGGCCGATGGATTTGTAGTCAGCACAGCGCTCACAAGACATTCTTGATGACCAACATCTTAGTAAGACGCATACATGGACCTAATTTAAAAATGAGTAAGGAGTAGATGGAAACGCATTTGCATACATCATTTATTAACATGTCAAGAAATTTCGTCGCACCTGTACACCTGAATAAATATATTTCGTTCGCTGAAACTGATGCAATTACGTATCCTCTCTTCATGGGTCCATGTTACACTCAAAATTATATACATATATATACATATATATATATATATATATGCATATATATATATATATACATTCAACTGCAAAGAACACGCAGTATAAATAACGTAAGAACGACGCTTGTATAGGAGATATTCCGCGCAAGACGAGAAAGAGAAAACAACAAATGAAAAAATGAAGTACCACCTGGGAATCGAACCCGGATCTTCCGATTGCCGGTCAGACGCGATAACCACTACACCATGGACTTCACTCTTCCAAATGCCGTAATTCCTCTACATACTCGCAGAAACCAATGCCCAAGGGGCACCTCCCGCATGCCGTAACATTATATACATTCAACTGCAAAGAACACGCAGTATAAATAACGTAAAGAACGAGCTTGTATAGGAGATATTCCGCGCAAGACGAGAAAGAGAAAACAACAAATGAAAAAATGAAGTACCACCTGGGAATCGAACCGGGATCTTCCGATTGCCGGTCAGACGCGATAACCACTACACCATGGACTTCACTCTTCCAAATGCCGTAATTCCTCTACATACTCGCAGAAACCAATGCCCCAAGGGGGCACCTCCCGCATGCCGTAACATTATATACATTCAACTGCAAAGAACACGCAGTATAAATAACGTAAAGAACGACGCTTGTATAGGAGATTTCCGCGCAAGACGAGAAAGAGAAACAACAAATGAAAAATGAAGTACCACCTGGGAATCGAACCCGGGATCTTCCGATTGCCGGTCAGACGCGATAACCACTACACCATGGACTTCACTCTTCCAAATGCCGTAATTCCTCTACATACTCGCAGAAACCAATGCCCAAGGGGGCACCTCCCGCATGCCGTAACATTATATACATTCAACTGCAAAGAACACGCAGTATAAATAACGTAAAGAACGACGCTTGTATAGGAGATATTCCGCGCAGACGAGAAAGAGAAAACAACAAATGAAAAATGAAGTACCACCTGGGAATCGAACCGGGATCTTCCGATTGCCGGTCAGACGCGATAACCACTACACCATGGACTTCACTCTTCCAAATGCCGTAATTCCTCTACATACTCGCAGAAACCAATGCCCCAAGGGGGCACCTCCGCATGCCGTAACATTATATACATTCAACTGCAAAGAACACGCAGTATAAATAACGTAAAGAACGACGCTTGTATAGGAGATATTCCGCGCAAGACGAGAAAGAGAAAACAACAAATGAAAAATGAAGTACCATCCCGGTTCGATTCCAGGTGGTACTTCATTTTTTCATTTTGTTTTCTCTTTCTCGTCTTGCGCGGAATATCTCCTATACAAGCGTCGTTCTTTACGTTATTTATACTGCGTGTTCTTTGCAGTTGAATGTATATAATGTTACGGCATGCGGGAGGTGCCCCCTTGGGCATTGGTTTCTGCGAGTATGTAGAGGAATTACGGCATTTGGAAGAGTGAAGTCCATGGTGTAGTGGTTATCGCGTCTGACCGGCAATCGGAAGATCCGGGTTCGATTCCCAGGTGGTACTTCATTTTTTCATTTGTTGTTTTCTCTTTCTCGTCTTGCGCGGAATATCTCCTATACAAGCGTCGTTCTTTACGTTATTTATACTGCGTGTTCTTTGCAGTTGAATGTATATAATGTTACGGCATGCGGGAGGTGCCCCCTTGGGGCATTGGTTTCTGCGAGTATGTAGAGGAATTACGGCATTTGGAAGAGTGAAGTCCATGGTGTAGTGGTTATCGCGTCTGACCGGCAATCGGAAGATCCCGGGTTCGATTCCCAGGTGGTACTTCATTTTTTCATTTGTTGTTTTCTCTTTCTCGTCTTGCGCGGAATATCTCCTATACAAGCGTCGTTCTTTACGTTATTATATATATATATATATACACTGTGTGTATATACCGGGTGGACGAAAAAACCTGGACACTTTTGTTTTTCCTACAAATTTCAAACTAGTCAAGTTAAAACACCCAAATTAGTACAAGGTGTAGCCAATAGTATGGTTATCATGTGTTGAAAACCTCAGTTAATTATTTTCGGCCTTTCTTAATTATAAAAAATTTAATGACGAAACAAACAGCGAGATTTTGTGAAGATGACTACGCCCTTGGATGTGTCAGATGTTCGCTACAAAACAAGCAGTTTGCGCATGCGCACCTAAGACAGTGATAAGTGGCCATATGGCGAATTGGTAGGCTAGCAGTGTCAGATTTCTTTAAGAAGTGTTGGTTGATGGAATGTTTTTTCTCATTTTTTCTTGTGGTGTTAATTAAAATTCTATCGTAATAGTTTTAAGTAAAGAAGACTTAGCTATTATAAAGGCGTGTTTTGCCGAGAAGGGATGGAGTGCTAGAAAAATAACTAGGGAATTTCCGGAAAAAAATTGGAAAAGAAGTACAGTACAATACGTAATAAATAAAATTAGACAATCAGGGTCAACTGACAGAAAACGTGGCAGCGTTCGTCCGCGTACTGCTCGGACTCGAGAAAACGAAAGGTACGTTGAAGAGCATGCGTTGTCGCAGGAAAATGATCCTGCTACTCATCTTTCGCACAGAAAAATGGCGAATAATTTAAATATTTCGCGCAACAGTGTCCAAAACATAATGAAAAGTAAAGGAATCAGATCTTTTAAAAGATTGAGTGCCCCCAGAATAACAAACGAAGCCATGGGAAAACGGTTAGAAAGGTGTAATTCTTTGTACAGGAAATTTAATTTAGCAGATATTAAACACATGTTTTTTCAAGATGATTCTGACTTTACATTAACTGTATCAACAAATTGACAAAACAACCGAATCAATGCATTAACTTCAAAATCGGAAATCCCGACAGACCGTCTTTATCATCCAATTTCACGATTTTCCAAGAAATTAATGGTATCTTGTGGTGTTTCTTACAATGGAAAAACCAAATTATTCTTTACTGATCCACAGAAAACAAAAATGAACTCGCAAAATTACATTGAACACCCCGAAGAACTTTTACCGGAATGCCAAGACTTATAGCCGAACGAAAATTTTATTTTTGTTTAAGACATTGCACCATCTCATTCAGCCAAGGCAACCCAAGAATTTTTGATGGCGAACATTCCTGAATTCATAAAAAGTGAAGAATGGCCACCAAATTCTCTTGACTTAAATCCTCTGGATTACTTCGTGTGGAATGACCTGAAGTCATTGGTGTACCATGATCGCAGGGAACCATTTTCAAACTTGGAAGCACTTAAACAAAGAATTGAGGTTGTTTGGCCTATGGTGTCCCAAGACAAAATCAAGTCATCAATAGATCAGTGGAAAAGGAGAGTACTGGCCTAATTCAAGAAAATGGGGGGCCAATACAACATTGATTTTAATAGGATAAGTTTTATATGAGTTCCATTGAAATTTTTAGTACATGATAACTATACTACTGACTACATCTTGTACTAATTTGGGTGTATTAGCTTAACTAGTTTGAAATTTGTAGGAAAGACAAAACTGTCCAGGTTTTTTCGTCCACCGGGTGTATATATATATATATATATATAATATATATATATATATTATTTTCCAGTTAGGTTAGGTTACTATACTTTATATTCAATTTTTTATGCTTTGGGGAGGCGGCACCCCTACCCCTATTGGCATTCCTTATTAGCACTGGCACTCCCCCCTCCCACACACCCCTCCCCGCCACATCCTCCATTACCTCCTCTACATATATGCTACTATATTACTAGTTTAAAGCAAATTGCTTCTGAATTAGACTAAGGCAAGAACAGAACTTGACCCACCTACCGTCTCAGTGCCTCCCAGTTGAACGAACGACGTGAAACAGATAAACCAACTAACTTCGACCAACCAGAAGAGAGTCTATAAATTTTTCGTGAAACTTGTCTGGAAACTTTTAATTGAAGTTATTTGCGACAAAGTTTTTTTTTTTAATTCAGGAAGCCGAATTGGTTCAAGACACTGAAAGGAAAATCGAATTTTAAGTTGGCAAACTTTAACTGCTGTCCACTGTAAATGGTACTAGACGTTCGTTTGCGCCCTTCTCCCGCTGCTTCCTACATATATATATATTTCTTTTTTATGCAGGAATGAGGAGCCAAAATCAAGGTTCAGGTTCTTCAAGATGCCTGGACACTGCGTTTGAAATATTGGAGGTCATAGACAGGGGTAAATATGGATAGAAGAAGACTGTTCCATAATTCACCAGTTGAGTAGATGAAAGATTGAAAATACCGATTAATCCTTGCGTTAGAGAGTTGGACAGAAATCAAATGAGAACGTGTCGAAAGCTGGTACTACGCACTCTCCTTAAAGGAAGAGGCATGCAGTTAGAGAGTTCAGAAGAGCAGAACAACAGGCGACAGGCAGGCAACATTGCGGCGAAGTGAGAGGGATTGAATCCAGTCAGTAAGAGGTGGGGAACTGATGAGACGAAAAGCCTTTGATTAAAACTAGGTCAAGTATGGCTGTGTGCGTTGAGCCACCGAACACATGAGAAGCGTACTCCATACAGGGCCGGACAACATCCCTGTAGAGAGAGGGCAACTGAGCAGGGGTGAAGCAACTGCGGAGCCAGTACAATACACCTAACCTCTTAGAAGCTGTTTTGTAAAGAGAGTATATGTGATCTTCCCAGGAAAGATCACGAGTAAAGGAAACACCAAGAATGTTAGGTGAAGAGGAAGGATTGAGTTGTATATTGTTGAAGGTAGGTCAGAGGATAGTCGTGTGGAAGATTGTGACGAGTAGACAAATGAAGGAACTGAGTTTTTTAGACATTGAAAGCCAGAAGGTGTTCTCTGCCCCAATTAGAAATAGTAGAAAGATCAGAGGTCAGGTGTACCATAGCCGTTCTACGCGAAGCCCATACTTTTCAACCTTTCAAATATTCCATGCGATGATTCGTCATTTCACGAAGATCAAGCTTGATACCACTTATATATATAATATATATATATATATATATATATATATACGAGGAGTGATCAAAAAGTATCGATAATTTTATTGCTACGGACAAATTAATGCAAATAAGAAATAACAGTTTACATATGTCTTCCTGCCCTCTGGCGTCTGCAGTCTGAAGCAAAATCTGCTACAATGAGTCAGTAGTTGGTTGGAGCACTTAAAAGGAGGGTGTGTTTTAGCAGTCCGTATAAATCTCTGAAATGGAACAACGCGCGTTCGGAGACGAACGAAATGATTAAAACAGTTTTTGGAAATGATGCTCTGTGTAGCTAACGTTTACAAATGGCACCAAAAGTTTAAAAATAGAGAAACATCGCTTGAAGACAAGGAACGCAGTGGCCGCCCTTCCACTTCTCGTACGGATGAAAATGTCCAACAGATTCGATTTCTGGTACGAGCAAATGTTTCTCCATTTTTAAACTTTTTGTGCCATTTGTAAACGTTAACTACACTGAGAGCATCATTTCCAAAAGCTATTTTAATAATTTCGTTCGTCTCCGAACGCACGTTGTTCCATTTCAGAGATTTATACGTACTGCAAAAACACACCCTCCCTTTAAGCGCTCCAACCAACTACTGACTCATGGTAGCAGATTTTGCTTCAGACTGCAGACGCCAGAGGGCAGGAAGACTCGCATATGTAAACGGTTATTTTTTATTTGCATTCATTTGTCCGTAGCAATAAAATTATCGATACTTTTTGATCACTCCTCGTATATATATATATATATATATATATATATATACACACAAAGGAGTACAAAGGACACCAAACAGCCGCAGACCGGCTGATCCCTACTCGACATCTTATTATGAACTTAGCATTCTGAAATGAATAACAGATATTTTGAAGTGTTTACCAGATATTTCAATTATTTGAAACCGGCCCTTAAATGTTTCAAATATATAACAACGTAGAAATTAAACATTTCATTTGTATAACAAGTTATTCTTTGCACCTAAAACATATTTTGAAAGTGTGACGCAGTTTATTTAGTGTTTGTATTTATAAGTTATCTCGAAAAGAAAGAAAACAAATATTATATTTGTGCATTTATTCACTTATTCCATGTAGGCTCAGGTCTTCTAAGTGTCCTTCAGCCATTTATTAACTTTATTTATCTGTTTAGACCTTGGCTATTAAAGTCTTTCAAGATTAAGAACCAGCCTGTGACCATCGGCGTACGGGTCGGGGGATCTGGGGGGTTGCAGCCCCCTAGATTCGCGAGTTTCCAATATTTTTGGGCAAATGCCTCAAAATTCGGGCAAAGTCCCAAAACAATGGCGGAAAAATTGGAGTTTATTAAAATTAGACTCAGATGTTCTAATTAAACCAAACATAATAAATCATGCAACAATATTTTTGCTTGGTTGCAATGTCGCATAAACATGTCGCATTTAAACTTATAAAAACAAATTTGTTGTTTTATGTATTTGTCCCTTTATATAAATATATTGACGATTGGTTAGGTTAAGTCGTAATATTTTCGTTAGTTTTAACGTTTTATTTGATGGATTCATTTATAAAATGTCTCCTAAAGACTTAGTGTAGTTTGTGTCCCCTTTTGCGTGCGTCAGGGGGATGTAAACTACACTTGCTCCAAACTTTCATTTCCTTGCCATATTAAGTTCACTATGTCATAGGGTTGCCAGACGTCCCGCATTCTGCGGGACAGTCCCACATTTGATCCAAAAATCAAGCATTATTAAGCATTGTTTTCATAAATTTTTTCCAATTTTGTTTGTTGTAACTGTTGAAAAATTTAGTTTCAATTTGAAAAAAAAATTGGTCTTAAAAAAAACGAAATTTGGTAACCCTACCATGTCGGCATCGGAAAATTCGAGCACCTTGGAAACTTATGAGACAAACTGAGAGCCGCTAACCCCGAAAAAATGAAGCCGGTACGCCTATGCCTGTGACCCTTAATCGTTTCCTTGGATTTAGGCCTCTTGGTATCCAGTAAGCCTACCCCAGGTTCAGTCTCTAAGTTAGACAGCCTATACTTGAGAAAAGACTGATAAATTAGAAACGATTCGGGCTAGAACAACCGAAATGAATCCAAAACTGAGAAGTAAAATATTTTAGGAGAAATTAGCTGAACTGTAAATGTATTTACTTGAAAAGCGTCGACTTATAGAAGAACTAATTTGAGAATTTAAAACTGACAAATATTATTTTATTTGATGTGACAGAGAATCAGACAGAAAAAGAAATGGATATAAATTGAAAGTCAAAAGTTTTCAAGTGAAGCTCTGGAGCAATTCTTTTCATATAAACTTAAACTGAAACTTAAACTCTTTATCCTTTTGGTACGTTTCCATTATACCCCCACAAATGGTAAGTTTCTACTATATGAATACAATGCTTATTAATATATTTTAAGAAATTTATTATTGACAACTATATTAATAACTAAAGCCCCTAATGTCAATCGCCCTTGACGATTGGTTAGGTTTAGTCGTGATATTTTCGTTAAAATTAACGAAAATGTTACGACTTAACCTAACCAATCGTAAATATACTATATGATATATATATATACACACACACACACACACACATATATATATATATATTATTATATATATAAAACAACGAAAATATCACGACTAAAACCTAACCAATCGTCAAGGGCGACTGACATTGGGGGCTTATTAAAATTGTGGGGACATAACGGAAAAGTACCAAAGCCTTCATGCATTAGACTATAGCATTAGACATTTTATTAGACACTTTGGATTAGTCTTTTCAATTGTTTAAAAATTGGGGACAATTTAGACATTTGGATCACCTGAAGATCAGGGCCCCCAGCCTTCTTTAGTTAGCTTTATAAGGCTAAACTAACGAAAATATAACGACCTAACCTAACAAATCATCAAGGGCGTACAGTTGACCTAACGATTGGTTAGGGTTAAGCGTTCGGTGATATTTTGTTAGTTAGCCTATATAAGGCTAACTAAAGAGGCTGGGGGCCTGATCTTCAGGTGATCCGACATTTCAATTGACTTAGTGAAGTGTCCAACTTAGTGAAGTGTCCAACAAACGTCTAACGAAACCTCTACTTTTGTTGAGAGCAGGGGTGGCGAACCATTTTACAGTCGCTTGCCAAAAAAAACCTGTAAACCATAAAAAAAATTTCGCGTATCCACCAAAGTTTATTTATTACACCAAATTATAAACATAAGTCTATTATTTTATACTCATTTTTTGGCTAAAAATTTCTATGCATAGGCGTGCCAGGCAAATTTGATCATTTGGGCACGCGTGCCATATGTTCGCCACCACTGGTTTAGAGTGAAGGTATAAATTGTTTCTTTGACTTGAGAGTTAGTCTTGCAAGCATTTCAACACTCCAAGTTCTACTTCAGAATATAAAATTTAACTTCGAACTTAAAATAAGGAAATGACCTAGCAAAGAATTTCAGGACAAGATGTGAAGGACATTTAAGCTTTTAGTTTATTCTTTAAAAACTAATAACTACAAATTCAAATTTCTGCAGATTTGAAGGTTATAAACTTAGAGAGCGTATTTACAAGCAATTAGAATGTAGAATGTAGATTAGAGCACAACAAGGAGGTAATTATCATACTTGCCACCCCTACCGATTTTCACATTATCAACACGAACAACATGCAAATAATATCAAACCTTTTATGCTCTGAATGCTCTAGAGACCATCATTTAAGGGTAGATTTTAAAAAGTTTCCTGATAGGGGGCATGCTCCCGGACCCCCTGGGATTAACTACAATCCTACCGCTTGTGCTTTACAAAATGTTGGCAAGTATGAATTAGGAACGTGAATAATTCATTCAATCATTCTGAAAGTTACACATTCTGTAAATATTAAATCTCAAAGACACCAATTTTTTGTATCCCTGATTGGCCGAAAATTAGTGACGTAGGAGATGAGTAACCAACTTAGAATGACACCTAACCTAGTGTAACCTAATACAACTATGAGAGACTTTGATTGGCCCGAAATATGAAATGGGCGGATTACCGAAATCTGGTATCCCCTAAAAACTTAATTTTAGCTCACATTTCATATTAATTAATAGAGTAGATGAAAGAGGAGTTACCGCGGATGACTGTGTATTTTGGGGGTTCCTTAACCTCCGTAAAGAGAAATGTCATATAACGGAAGGAGACCTACAGCTTTATGTGGGATCCGAACCACAGATAATACATCATATGGACGAAGAGGACGCCGGCCCCCCCCCCCCCCCCGTATCCAACGTATCCAACTACTGCCCAGGCAGACCCAATATCGTTTACCCCTCACTGATCGACGAGAAATGGTGTCGTGACAATGGTCACCACAAATCCCAACCCCAAATAAAAAAAAGAGTGAAATCCGAAGGTTGATGACAAAGAATGAATCATTTATATTCTAATTTTCTTTAATTATAAAAATAGTAATTAATTTCACACTTTATTTACTAATAATTTTTAAGTAATTTACGACTGCAAATAATCGCGATACACAGATTACAAAATCTGCCTAAATTTATACTGAAAAATATTTTCCTTTTTACAAATTATTATATGAAATTATTCTATAAACTGCGAGTCCTGGAAACTGTGAACGCTTCAATAAAGAACTTCGAAATTGCAATTTGTCGGAAATGGCATAAAATTTATCATTTAAATGAAAATATTTAATTTATAATTTAAATTAAATTATAGAATTCATTATATTTGCATTGCAAACTGCGATATATAATATATATATATATATATATGCACTAAAATCACAAAATAGCACGTGACCTTATTAATAAGCAAACAACCACAAGGAAAAGGAAACACAAAGTCCAAGCGCTTTCGTGATATATTCACATTATCAAGGAGGAACAGAAAATAGAAAATTTTCTGTTCCTCCTTGATAATGTGAATATATCACGAAAGCGCTTGGACTTTGTGTTTCCTTTTCCTTGTGGTTGTTTGCTTATATATATATATATATATATCCCGAAGCAGTAAAGTTTGTGTGAGAATTTAACATTGGAAATTGTCATTTCGTAGTTTTAGTATTTTTCGAAAAATGTCACGAGAGAAAATGGTGAGTGGCTTTGCACATAAAATGACATCTAAAACTAAATAACTTTATTTGTCTTGGGAATGTTCAGAACATAGTTTTGTAGAGAGAACTGGCCACAGGATAATAGTTTGTCCTATAGTTAAATAAATTATTTATAACTATAAAAATGTGTGTGTGTGTGTGTGTGTGTGTGTGGTGTGTGTGTGTAAGAGAGGGAGAATATTTCACATATATAAAAAACAAAACTAAAATTCAAACATGAAATTAAATAAAGACGTAAATAAAAGTATTCCAAAAAGGAAAGTTTCTTTTCAAACAGAGTAAATATTTAGCAAAAAAAAAATTTTGAATAAAAAAAGTGAGGAGCGATCACTTATAGAGTAAATTCATATTTACTTTTATTCACTTATTTAAAGCTCTTTTCTATTCATTTTCATTCTTCGCCCGTGGAAATCATCATCAGTTTCTGAGAATTTTTCATTTTTTTCATTTTCATTTTTGTCAAAATAGATTGTTTTTATTCTTACCTTTTTTTCCAAAAAGAATTTTTCTAGTTTGCGGGTTTTTTTTTTCTGGTTCTCTCTCTCTCTCTCTCTCTCTCTCTCTCTCTCTCTCGCTTTGGTTTCTTCCGCAGGTGAAATATAAGCTTTCCCGCAATGCGTCAAAGAGCCATAATATCTGAATTTATAAAAAAGTCTCCGAAGTAGGTTGTCACATTTTCAAATGTCAATTCTCGTTGTTTTAACGTAACTCTATTCTGGATCTAAAGTCTCAGTCTCTGTTTATTCATTTGTACTTATGTTGTATTATACGATGCATCGATTATAATTATTACTAAAATATAATGAAAACAAGAACTTTAACGCGAACGACTCTTACGAATACTGAAG